>OZ010790.1:205824617-206247607 GCA_963932465.1 Maratus speciosus
CACTAAACATACATATATTTGCAACCGTTTAGCAAAAAAAGTCACATATGAGACTGCTCGAATTTTACTTATCTTATATTGTGATCATGTTAACCCCGTCATTATTGATCTACGAACAATAGAACTGCATTTTGAGTATATCAAAAACACAATAAATTGGATTTAAAACGCATTTTCTAAAAACGATTAGATTTTTTCTGAGCACTTTAAACCTTTTATGTACACATGACATTGAACTTATGTTGAAATAGTACTATAAAAGAAAAACAAATAAAAAATGACACAGAAAGACTATTTTTAAAAGTAAAAATCACTTCAATGCTTTTTATTCTGAGATATCAAAAACGGTTTTTCCTAGAATGTAACCAAAAATGGACGAGCAAAGAATATCAAGTATCGAAAAACAAACAATGTTTCCAAATCTGAATGAGGTTATATTACGCATCATTAGGGTTTGATTGTTTACGATTTGAAAGGAAACACATTTATTTATTTACTTTGTTCTGTTTTTTGCAAATAAAATATATGTTCTAAAAATTCTTTCTTTTAACTATAAGATAGCACGTATATAAAATTCCTTCTTTTAAAAATGTTTACAGAATTTTTTAAATAAGAAAAAAAAAATTACTGTTGTTTTCAAATGGTGAATATCAGTGAAATTAATATGAAAGAATTACATGTTCTAAAATGAATATTTGTATTAGTTTAGCTTTAAAAATATGTATATTTCTATTTTATCGGAAAGAATACCTATTCCTAAACTATCATAACGAAAGATGCTTACACTCATTGCAATTAACCAGTACGCACGACTACTTCTAATCAGAAAATTTATTTTTATTATTATAGTCGCTTCGTCATTTTTCGGGATCTGTAAAGTTTCTCAGCAGTTAAATATGAAGATTTTTTTTTTTTTTTGGTAACAATCAATGCATCTTGATAACTGTATATAAACGAATATGATATTGAATTTAGATATCTAAATATTTTTGTAGTTCGCAAATGTTTTAAAATCTTTTCTTAGAAAGGATAAATAATCATAATAAATTGACTTTTTTGATCGCTGCTACCGAAAAACATAAAAAAGAAAACCCAAATAATATTTTAAAACGAAAAATCATTAAAATATATTTTATTCCATGATATCTAATTTCTTTACGAAAATAATCAAAACACAGAGTGATAAGGAATATTAAGAGCAGAAAATTAATATTTCCGTATCAGAATAAGACTACAGTAATACTTCGGTTTTCGTTAACTTCGGTTATCGTCGGTTTCAGTTTTCATCGATTTTATTCGCGAAAAAATTGTCTCGGATTTCGTCGATGTTCTCTAGTGATTTCGCTGCATTTTCTATAAACAAATGGGGCGATCACACTTTTTCTGCTCAGTGTGGTGTTGTTTCTCGTCGTGTGTGCATCACCCTGCACACCTAGGACAACAATTTCGTTTCTTTCCAGCGTATTTTCGTTTTGAGCATTTTTGATTGATTGATTGCAAGTGGCCCATCAAGGGACCTTAAAAGTTTCCCGATCCAGTAGACTCTACACATGTGGTGCAGTCGATTATTGATTTTGGGTAAGCCATGGTTTTGGCAGTGAGTTGTGAGGGTGTTCAAAAGTTGGTGGAATGTGAATTCACCACTGAAGAGCTGCAAGACCTTCACCTTGAAGTGAAACAGACGACAGATAAGGAGGAAGGTACAAGGGAGAATGTGCTTTTCTCAGAGATTAAGGATATTTTTATCTACATGGAGTAAGTAATAGGCCTTTGTGGTAAAACATTACCCAGGCTGCTGTTGCAAGTCGTGGCCTCAAATTGTTTAATGGTAAAATCTTGCACAATTTTAGGCAAATCTTAAAGAAGCGACAGAAACAGACCACTTTTGTGAGCGACATGGGTTCTTAGACTGTGAAGCTGAAGCTTGCCTACTGCCAAAAGACCAAAAACGTAAGAGACTCCAGATATAGTGTCTTGATAGCATAAGTCAAGAATATTTTATTAATTTATTATTGTTTTCAGTATTAAACTCTATTCTTATTCTCTATAAAATGTGCTTTTGGTACGTATTTTGCATTATTTAGGACGAATTAAGTGGATTTACATAAATTTATATGGAAATAATTGCCTCGGATTTAGCCGATTGTTTTCGGACGGATTAGCAACAAAAACCGAGGTGTCACTGTGTATTACTATGTTACAAACGTTTGAAAATTTTGGCTTAGAAAATGATGAGTGTTCCCGCCAACAGCTCTTTCTCAAATAATCACTGCACACAACTCACAATAAAATAAAATTAGCGGACTGTATTACTAATTAAATTTTAATTCACAAAACAATAAATTGATCGAGAGCCGATATTTACACTACTCCTCTGATCGGCGTCTCGAACCCAACTCACAAGTTTCAAAACAAACCACATAGATGGCGCTTCTAAACGGCAACATACCGCCGGGCCTTGAATGTTTCAAACATTCAATACTATAAATACGCTATCAGTTTAGAATACAATCTCAATAATACAAATTTTTTCTCAGCATATACACTAAATGAAATGTTAAATTTACAAATATAAACACAAAAATATAATAATACACTACACTACAAAGTTTTGCTTAATTAAAATAAAATGTATGAATTCAAGTGTTAATGTGGTTTCATTCACATGAGGCAAAACAATAATTTTGGCCACTGGCCTTTTATATGTGCCATTTTTATCCCTTAAAGTTATAACTCTAACTATACCATCTTGGCCTGGATGGATTTTAACAATTCTTGCCAAATGCCATTTTAAAGGGCTATAATTATCAGGATTTTTTACTAAAAATAAATCTTCCTCTTTTATCTCTACTCTTCCTTTATGCCATTTGTGTCTATTTAAGAGCTTATTTAAATATTCTGATGACCATTTTTTCCAAAGATGTTGTGTCAATATCTGAACTAATTGCCACCTGCTCAACCTATTCATAGAGATTTCAGTATAATTCGGTTCAGGTAAGGCCATTAAAGATGAGCCAATAAGAAAATGAGCAGGTGTCAAAGCTTCAACATCATTTGGATCATTTGAAAGAGGGCAGAGTGGACGAGAATTAAGAACAGCTTCGATTTGAATAATAAGAGTCAAGAGTTCCTCATAACTTAAAATAGTTTTACCTAAACACGCTTTAAGTGATATTTAAGTGATTTAACACTTGCCTCCCATAAACCTCCAAAGTGAGGGGTTGAAGGGGGATTAAAATGCCACTTAATTCATTCATTAGCTAAATAATTTTGAATTTCCTCCTCACTTTTATCCTTAAATAAAGATCTGAGAATTGCTCTTAATTCTTTATTGGCACCAACAAAATTTCGGCCATTATCACTAAAGATATCAGAAGGTTTGCCTCGTCTCGCAATAAAGCGTTTAAGTGCTGCTAAAAACGCTGCACTTGTTAAATCATGGACAATTTCAAAGTGCAAGGCCTTTGTAGTAATACACACAAAAATACAAATAAAAACCTTTTTTACCTGTTTATGCCTACCTGTTGAATTTTTTACCTCAAAAGGACCGCAGTAGTCTAATCCAGTGCGCGTAAATACTCAGGATATCGTTACTCTTGTTGCTGGCAAATCAGCCATCTGTTGCTGCGAAATTTTAGAATTAATTTTCTTACAAATAATACAATTAAAAATGATTTTTCTAACTACATTTCTGCCAGCTAAAATCCAAAATTTAGTTCGGATGAGAGACATTGTGGTTTCTAAACCTGCATGAAAATATAAAACATGAAAATAATTAATAACACAAAATGTAAAATTATGTTTTGCAGGGATAATCATAGGAAATTTTTGGTGATCGGATAAGTTACTGTTTTTCAGTCTGCCACCAACACGAATGCAGCCATCACTGTCTAAAAATGGACACAAGTTTATGAGTTTGCTATTGTTAGGGATAGCAGTACCCCTTTCTAAACACTGGATTTCTTTCGCGAATGAAGTCCTTTGAATGTGCTTTACAATGCACAATAAGGACTTAGAGAGTTCACTGCTAGATAAAGTTCCAGCTGTAGGATATAAAGGGTTTCTACAGTTATATATGAATCTTTTGCACCATGCTACTACTCATTGTAGTTTGATGAACGAAGAACAGTTATTAATGATGTCTAAAGGTTCACGAGTGTTAACTAAGGCACATACTTGAGTCACTGATGGTGATTTCAATTCACGCAAAAACAGCTCATTGGTTTCAGCAGGATTGCTATTAGGACACTCGACAACCTCAGGCTGTTGTAGGAATGCTGGGCCGAACCACCACAGATCACACTGTTGAATCTTGATGGGATCTATACCTCTAGAAATAAGGTCTGCAGGATTTTGCTTGGAAGGTACGTAATGCCACTGTTCAACCGAAGTTAAACCTTTTATAATCGATATCCTGTTCGCTACAAACGTCTTAAGATCGTTTGACTCTTTTTTTAACCATGCAAGTACAATGGTGCTATCTGTCCAAAAATAAATTTTAGAAATTTCTAGTTTTAAGGCACTTAACACCTTCTTCATTAACTTAGATAGCAGGACTGCAGCAGAAAGTTCAAGATGCGGGATAGTGACATGCTTTAGAGGAGCTACTCTGGATTTACTAGTGGGTAGCTTAACAGCAGAATCACCACAAGAATTAGTAGATTTCACGTAAATGCCGCTCCATAAGCAATTTCAGATGCATCGGAAAATCCATGTAGTTCTACACAAATAGACTGATCAATAAGAATGCATCTAGGGATACTGATCAGATTTACATTCTTTAAGGAAGTAAGAAAGTTATCCACTCTTTATTTTCTTTCATTGGGAGATAATCACACCAATCTATTTTCAGCAACCCTAATTTTTACAGAAACACCTTGGCCCTTGTAATTATTGAACCTATCAAACCCAAAGGGTCAAATATTCTAGCAATTTGTGACAAGACTGATCGTTTAGTGTATAATTCGCTTTGCTCGATAATTAAGTTAAACCCAAAACAATCTGGTTGAGGCTTCCACAATATTCCTAAAGTTTTTGTCTCATTAGAAAAAGAATATTCAGATTCTGAATTATTACACAAAAGAGCAAAATTATTTACTGTCCATTTATGGAGATCCATTCCTCCTCTACTTAACAAAGATATCAGTTGTTGCTGAATCTCCTTGGCTGTGTCTAAATCATCTGATCCTGTTAGGATGTCATCCATGTACACATCCTGCAACAACACATTCGCAGCTAAAGGAAATTCATTTCCTTCGTCTCTGGATAATTGCAATAAAGTTCTTGTAGCTACAAAAGGAGCACTAGTTGTGCCATAAGTCACAGTACATAAACTGTACACTTTTACTGGCTCATTCATTGACTCGGATGTATTAATATTACGATACATTTTTTTTTATATCAGCTACAAAAACAAACTGATGCTTTCGAAATCGCAACATTATAGAAAATAACTCATCTTGGATTCTTTCTCCGTTAAACTGCAAACTGTTTAATGATTTCCCAGTAGAAGTTAAGGAACTGGCATTATACACGACTCGTAATGGTGTACTACTTGATTCTGTACGGAATACGCAATGATGTGGAATATAAGTGACTTCTGGTTCTTCAGATTCTATCACTTCTTCCATGTGACCCATACTTAGATATTCTTCCATAAATGCTTTATAAAGATCATTAACTTTAGGTTCTCTAACTAAGCGCTTCCATAATGAATTTGAAATATTCATTGCCTTTTGTTTTCATTCGCCAAGACAAGACGGATCTTCCTTTAGTGGCATTTTCATCATATATTGTCCATTTTCTGTTCTAGAATAAGTTTTCAGAAAATGTTCTTCACAAATTTCTGCTTCCTTAGTTTTAGAAATCTCAGACTCTCTCTCTATGTTTTCTAGTTCCCAGAATTCTCTAATTATTTTTTCTAATTCCAAATTATCTGTAATTAACCCACAATGTATATTACTTTCACCCCTAGCCGGAAGTCTTCCACTGACAATATACCCGAGTACATTGTTTTGTAACACAATTTTAGTATTTAATGTTTGTGGATAAATTTGGTCTGGTCTTAAAAATTCATAGAAATTTTCTGCACCTAAAAGCAAATCAATCGGACCTGGGACATTAAATTTTTCATCGGTTAATTTGATGTTAATTAATAATGGGATAGAAGTCTCAAGCGGCCTAGATGGCGTAAATTCTGTAATTTTCGGAACGACTAAAAAGTCTAATTTTAAATGAAAATCCTTATCTCTATTTGAAACAGTTGTGTTAACCCTAGATCTAACATTCAGTGATAAATTATTTATGCCTGAAATAGAAATGTTAGTCTTTTCTCTTTTCAAATTTAGTTTATCTACTAACTTTTTACTCATAAAGTTAGAGTTTGCTCCAACGTCTAATAAACCTCGTACTTCATAAAAATTACCCAATTCATCTTTTATTAAGCAAACAAATGTGCTAAGTAACACAGCTTTTAACTCATTAGCCAAATTACATGTCGTTGAAAATAAATTGTTTTGATTATTAGCTGGGAAAGGCTGAAATACTGGAGCCGAAACATCCAAATTAGATTTATTACCTCCTTTGTTTATATGACTCATTACCTGTGAAATTACCTCTTGGTTTTCAACTTTATTTATTTTTTGTTCGCGAGGAAAATGCAAAGTTACATTGTGCCTTTTCCTACAAATAATACACGAGAATTTAGATTTGCAATCGACTACTTTGTGATTCATAAGACAGTTAAAACAAAGATTTTTTGTCTTTACCAGCTCAACTCTATAACTTACTGACATATTTTTATAAACAGGACATTTATGCAAAGGATGATTTTCATTACATGACAAAATACATTTAGATTTTTTTACATCAGTTAGAAAAACTTTAGAAACTGGCCTAGAATAATTATTTTTATTATTCGACCTAGAATTATCAACCACAGGTTTTCCCTTTGATGTGTAACATAAATCTATCTCCCGAGATAACTCAATTGGGTGAAACCAAGAATCTCCTTGTCTAACATTTATAAAACACGGAACATCCTTATCAAGCGCCTGACAAATTTTATCAAAAATCACTAACTTTTTTAAAGTTTCAAAATCTGTCACATTTCTCAATTTTAAATAATAATCCCAACTCGTTGTTAATCGGGATGCAAATTATACATACGTTTCATTGGGTTGACGTTGTGCTCTTCTAAAATGTTCTAAACAAGTTTGGGGAGTTGGCTCAAATTCTCTAAGTACTATAGTACAGCGCCTAGAAGATACAGTGTGGAAAACGGCTATTCCTATAATGCTTTAAAAAGTGCTAAAAACTTGTATCACATAAATCTCCAACAATGCTCAGAGGCAATATGCTGATACGAGCGCCATCTCGTAACTCTTTTCAATATAAACACTATGTTTTCAAAAATTATAGAATGTTAAATATCGGAAACTATAAATATAAGATATTTTGGTCTGTTATAAGCTAATTTAGTTAACGAATGACGTGAAATAGGTTAAAGATTCTCTTTTAGAATGACTATCGTTTTTAAATCACTACGATGGCGCTACGATCGACATCTTGTTATTCAGCATCGTTGTACATTTATGGGATTCAATTTTTTAGCACTATTTTTAGCCGTTTTCCACACTGTATCTTCTAGACGCTGTAACTATAGCTTTCACCTTTGAATAATCTTCTAATTCCTCATCATTAATGTACGTAATAACATTTGTTGCCCTTTCCCCTAACAGATTTAGAAGAATTTCCGATTTATATTTTTCTGGGACATTTTTTGAAATGAAGGCCCTTTCTAAAGACGAGAAAAATACCCCGGTTTAGACGGAATTTTGATTGTAAGTGTTCTTATACTTTTAATGAGAGAGTCTAAAGATTGTATGCTTTCTCCCTTCTCGAAATCATTTAATTTTTCACTTTTGGTTTCTGCACGGGCCTTAGCCAACTCAAGCTCTAATTTTGTACGTTCAATTTTTAATTTTCCAAGTTCTAGTACCTTCGCTTCCTCATTTTTTCTCTCCTCTATAATATTATTGGCCATTTCTTCTACCAATTTAGAATCTGCTTTATATTTTTCACTTTCCTTTATTAAATTCATTAAATCATAATTAGTTAATTTTATATAAGAAATATCAATTCCTAACTCAAAAGCTATCCTCTGGTAGTCTTCCTATTTCGCGCTTTTGAACATTTTAATAAATATAGTTCACAATAAATAAATAAATAAATTTCACATACCTCCAAAATAAAAGCGAATCACTTTTTCCAAACTGCTGAAATGCAGGATAATGTTTTGGTTTCTTTTATTTATTTTATTTGTTTTCTCAAAATCAGCATTTCGAAATAACTCCGTTTATTCTCTGCATTAAATGATCACTTATGATTGCGCAACTCTGCACTGAAAGAACATTATTATTTTTGTTCTTGAATCAAAACAACTGCTTGACTTAAACTCTTCGTAATAAATTATATATCTTTTAACACCACACTATTAAAGCAATATTATAACTTATAAGATTAAAAGGAAATGCACAGATTCTCATAAAAAAGAAAACACTTAATTCGTTTCGGTACACATATACTTGTTGAATCGAAACCACTTTATACTCGATTAAATAAATGCTTGTTCTTTACTCCGGGGAGGGGGACCAAAAAATAGGTGTTCCCGCCAACAGCTCTTTCTCAAATAATCACTGCACACAACTCACAATAAAATAAAACTAGCGGACTGTATTACTAATTAAATTTTAATTCACAAAACAATAAATTGATCGAGAGCCGATATTTACACTACTCCTCTGATCGGCGTCTCGAACCCAACTCGCAAGTTTCAAAACAAACCACATAGATGGCGCTTCTAAACGGCAACAATGAGTAACATAAAAAAGACATTTTTTTTAGGTACTACCACCAAAAAGTACAAAATGAAATGAAAATACAAAGAATGTTCTTAAAAGGAAAAAATCTATTCAATACATTTTACTCTATGACATCTAAAAGGAGTCTTTTTATGAAAATAATCAAAATAAAATCCGTCAAGGAATATTAAGAATAGAAAACAAGTATTTCTGTATCTGAATGAGGCTCTATTAAGCATCATTAGAATTTAATTATTTATGATTATTAACAAAAAGTATAATATTTCTTTTCATATTTTGTTTTTTTAATATAAAATATCCCTTAGTTTTGAAGTATTTGTTGTTTAGCGTTATTGTTTTTTACCCTTTTGTTAACATTTGTTTGCTTATTACAGTTACTTATTTCAATTCTACATGGAAGCACTGTTTTTGGGAATGATGTTCTCCTGAATATGTTTACAAATTAATCCATGAAACAATTACAAACAATGGCTAACCATTCGCCCGTCGAAAGAATACTATAATCTAATTACAAAAAAATTCGTTTATGCCATGAAAATGTATTGATATACATTTGGAGTACTCTCCTTAACACTGAACCTATGTTGAAATACTAGTATAGAAAAACAAATAAAATGTTATGCAGAAAGAATATTTTCAAAAGTAAAAAAAAGCTTTTAAATTCTTTTTATTCTAAAATATCAAAAACGGGTTTTATATGAAAGTAATGAAAATACAGTCGAGCAAAGATTATCAAGAATCGAAAAACAAACATTGTTTTTAGATCTGAATGAGACTATATTACACATCATTAGTGTTTGATTGTTTACGATTTGAAAGGAAACGCGTTTTATGTATTTTATTTGTTCTATTTCTTGTAAATAAAATATCTGCGCTAGGAAACTCCTTCTTTCATCTACCAAATAGGAATGACAATATTAAATTAGATCGTTTTAAAAATGTTTACAGAAATTTTATAATAAGAAAATGAAAACTGGCTGTTGTTTTCAAATGATGAATATCAGTGAAAATAATATGAAAGAATTATATGTGTTAAAATTAATATATGTATTACCTTACAAAGAAGGTCACCTTACAGAGGATACTCAGAAAATGTTGAAAAAATGCTAGTGAAACTATTCATGTATGTAATAAAGGACCAGCTAAATTTAACAGTGGAATTCCAGTAGAAAGTATGTAAAAAAATATTTTCAAATGTTTGGCACGAAAAAACTAAAGCATTTTGTGATTTGGCGATCAGGATTTTTTCTTGCCTAAAGCAAACGATTTTAATGCATCTGAAAATTGCTTGTTAATTGTTTTTTTAAAATGCGTGGTATTAATGAATTTAAGCTTAATCAATGAAAGAGTTGATTTCCAAAATTATTTTCTATTGCATATACATGCTGCCTGTTGCTTTAGTTATTTAATTTTATCACTGGGAAAATATTTTCTGTGTTTTGCAAGTTGCAAATATCTATTTTAAGCTACAGCCAGCTGACATTTGATTTTTAATTATTTAATTTGCTTCTTTTATATTTTTCAAGTTGCAATTGTTTACTTATGAGCATTATTATATTTGCAGCAATATTAGTTTAAAATGTTCTATAAGGTAATAAATAGTCCATCCCTTTTTTAGGTGCGTTCATAATTATATAAATACGTAGCACCTATAGCCGTCGTTCAGTCCGTCTGTCCATCTGTCTCTCCGTCTATCCGTCTGTCCGCATATAACAGAGCAAAAACTACCCAACCGAATGGTCTGAAATTTTAAATATATGATTGTTACAAAATGTTGTCGAGCCATTTCAAATTTTATGAAAATCGGATGTATAGTTTAATTACAGGGACAGTCAAAAGTTTTTCTTTACATTACGGCCAAAGGGAAAAATTATTGCAAGTGCATTTTAATGATGTTACAGCCTTCCGAATGGTCTGAAATTTTAAATACAAAATTGCTGCAATATTTTGTCGAGCCATTTCAAATGTTAAGAAAATTGGATGTATAGTTTAATTACAGGGACAGTCAAAAGTTTTCCGTTACATTACGGCCAATAGGAAAATAATATTGCAAGTGCATTTTAATGATGTTAAAGCTTTCCGAATGGTCTGAAATTTTAAATATATATAATTGTTGCAAAATTTTGTCGAGCCATTTCACATTTTATGAAAATCGGATGTATAGTTTAATTACAGGGACAATCAAAAGTGTTGCGTTACATTAAGGGGAATGGGAAAAAAATTATTGCAAGTGCATTTTAATGATGTTAGAGGCTATGCACTTATAAAGTGCAAAAACAATATACATTTAGTACAATATGGGGTGCAAAAAATAATTATAAAACTAGTTATAGTACGAACGCACCTCATTTGCCACGTTTAACGAGCAATTTCCAACTTGTTTCTTTTTATTACCGGTTTGAATGGAATTTTGCCATTGCTTTATGCTCCAATTCAAGATTATTTAAATTTAAACGACTATTCAAAAAATTCTACATGAAGAATTCTGCTGTTAAACATTTCCATATCGAAGACGTCGCTTCCATAGCGATAAAATCAAATCGACAGCGCTCAATCAGACTTATTTTTGAGTTTGAAACAATTTAAATTTTGTTTTAAATTGTAAAATATGTTAGTTAAATTTAATTATAAATAAATGTAAATGAATATGACAAAACTATAATTAAAACAAAATAAAACTGACAAAACGATAGTTAAAATAAACTAAAAATGACAAAACTAAACTTCTTTAAATTAAATTTATTTAAACAAATTCAACATAAAAAGTTTTTTCCTTAAGGAATATTCGAAATATAAGCATATTTTTTAAATTTTTATTTCATCACCAATCGATGATAAATCGTCAAATAAACGAAATTTTAATTATTTTTACTGACGCTCTATCGAGGTTCCGCCGAAATTTTTTAAATAAACATATATATCCACTTGAAAAGAAGATTCTGTAATTTCTTTCAGATTTTACTGAGTATACTCATCTGAAGACCTTCCTTGTTAGGTTAAAAAAAAACATATATTTCTTTTTTATCAGAAATAATATATATCCTTAAACTGACATAACACAGGGTGCATACAATCATGGGATTTTCCAAAGCGTGTACACAGTACTACTTCTAATAAGAAAATTTCTTTTTACATTTAAATAACAGAATATCTAGTTCCACTCCCAGTTATAATATATTCACTGTTTTTCAGTATTTAAAAAATATTCTGCAATTAAATGTAGCGACATTTTTTTTCAATTGTGATGCCATTTTATGCTCTCTGATAACTGTTTATAACCGCATATGATATAGAATTTAAGTATCTAAATATTCTTTGAGATAAACACATTTGAAATCGTTGGATAAGAAAGCATAAATAACAAGAATAATATAATAAAAAAATTACTTTTCTTTAAACGCTACTACTGAAAACTAAATAAAAAGCAAAACATACGGAATATTTTTAAAAATCATAAATCTTTTCAAAATCTTTTATTCTGTAATATTTATATATATACATACATATATATATATATATATATGTACAGTAAAACCTCTAAATAACGGACACCTCGGGAGCGCGGAAACTGTCCGCTATTGGGAAAATATCAGAGATTCAAAAATTGCTAAGAAAAGCTTAATGCTTCATTAATTGGCTTTTATATGCCCTACAACCTCTATTATATGATTAATCAGAAATTAAAATTGTTTTTTAAGCAACAAAACTAAAATAAAATTGTACATAACTTTATTCACTGTTAATTACTTTCTTACAAAAAAGATCTGTTACAAAAGTTTGCTTTTTCTTGCGATTACTTGTAATTTGTTTTTCGAAGTGAAGTTTTAACTCTGTCAGTAGTTTTAATCCTTCTGAATCATCTTTGGGTATAATAATATAAAACGCGCATTTAAAATGAAAGAGAAAATGATGTATGTAGGAATTCTGCGGACCAAGAAATTTGCACTTCTAGACATTAATCAGGAGAAAATCCTAAATCTTTCAAGAAATGACATTTTCTTTCTCGGACGTGGCGTGTGGGGGGGGGGGGGGGATTTTTTCCAACCCACCTGCTACATCTGTGGCCACAAAATCTGTGACATTAATAAATTCATAAATATCAATAATTCATAAATTTAGAGGCTTATGACTTTTTTTACCACTTTTTTCTCTTTAAAAAATAATTTTTCATCCTTTATCGCCAAAATTACTGTCCGCTATTCGGAACGTCCGTTATTTAGAGATTAAATATACAAACAATTAGGTTTTGGGAGTGGGGATGGGAAAACTGTCCGTTAAATAGAGGTGTCCGCTATTCCGGAGTGTCCGTTATGGAGATTTTACTGTATATATATATTTAATGAAAATCGAAATATAGTCTGGCCGGGAATATTAAGGATCGAATACAAATATTTCTGTATCTGAATGAGGTTATATTACGTATCATTAGAGTTTAATTATTTATGATATTTAATGATTCACATAATATTACTTTTCTTATAATGTTTTTGAAGATAAAATGCCTGTTATTTTTGAAGTATTTTTTGTTTTGTATTTTGAGTTATTGTTTATTTACTTCTTTGTTTCACGTTTACTTGCTTATTATTGTTATTTATTTCTTTTCTAGATGGAAGCACTAGCTGTTTTTAACACTTGTACTTTTATTCTTTTTCTCTCTAGGCACAATTTATTCAACTATTTCATGCTGATTTTCTGAATTTGGGAATGAGGTTTTTCTGAATTTGATCAAAAATTAATCCAAGAAACGAATGCCAATATCGGCTAATAACATTTCGCCCAGTGAAAGAATACTATCAGGCAATCACAATGAACAAAAAATGTATAGGTACATTTGAAACACTCTCAATAATACTGAACTTGTGTTGAAATACTACTATAGGAAAACTAATAAAATGGTACGCAGAAAAAACATTTAAAAAAGTAAAAAAAAAAAAAATAAATAAATAAATAAATCAGTGCATTTTATTCTGAATATCAAAAACGGGTTTTATATGGAAATAACAAAAATAAAGAATAACAAGAATCGAAAAGTAAACAATGTTTCCAGATCTGAATGAGGTTATAATACGTATCATTAGGGTTTGATTGTTTACGATTTGAAAAGAAACGCATATCCTTTATTTTATTTATTCTATTTTTTGCAAATAAAATATATGTTCTATATTTGCATTCTCACAATCTTTTGATTTTCGGGAATAAAAATCTGGTGAAATTAAACTTGCTAAAATAACGTTTTAATCTGATAGACGAATGCCTTAATGATTCAAAATAAAGAAAAGATGGTCAGCAGCGAAAAACTTTTTATTTAACTGAGGTTTAAATTAAACTTACGAGTTTAATTTTCCTTATCATTTTATCGCTATATCTTTCTACTTTCTTCTAAATTTTTACTCACAATGAATTTGCATAGTAAACACAAGACATTCAAATAAGGAATAATAACAATGTAGTATTTTTAGTAAAAAAATTTGGTATAACTTTGTCTTAAAGCGGTGTTAAAGAAGGTACAGAAGGAAGGATGGTATACGAAAAAAGGGACGGTAATGGAAAAAAAGGGATGGTAAGGATGGGCCGGTAAGGAAAATTACCATTATGTTTAGTCGAATCATGTTATGACTAAATTATAGAATCAATGTTCATTGATTTTTAGAAACAGTTATTTACGTTGGATTAAATTAAAAAAAATAATAATAATTTCCCCCGAAAAGTGCAGGAATAAACCTTGGTGACGGTAAGACTAACAATAAAGCCATGCTTGAAATTGAAATTTAAATGCTGGTTTAAATTCTGGTGTAAATTTCCTGTCAAAGAATTTTAGACATTCATTTTCTAACATGACTGCATGAGAAAAAACTTGAAAAAAATTCTATGGCATCTGAAGTGATTTTCTATATAAATTTAGCAAGAGGGATGTAAGGAATCTAAAACCCAGGGACAGAGTTCAAAATATAATATCAACCGTAAAAATGTGTGCAGGTTAATGTTTTGCTACATACTTATATAAAACAATTGCCCCAGTTTCGGAAAAAAATTACATCGAATTACTTTTATTGAAACAATTTTACACATGCAGTTCCAAACTTAAAAATCACCATCAGGGACACGGTACGGTATAGGAGTTTTCCTGGTATTTGGACCTCCAACATCGTCTAAAACTTATTTATCTCGTTAATATTGTTATGCAATCATGCAATGGAACGTTCCCCAGTATATGAAATTTAAAAAAAACCCACAAGAATATGTACTAAATAATGAGAATGCCCCATATCTCCTTCTTTCAAGTACAAAATAGAAATCACAATATTACATTCCATCGTTTTAATAATGTCTAATAAGAAATTGAAAACTGATTATTCTTTTCAAATGACGAATGCCAGTGAAATTAATATTAGAAAATTATATACGTTAAAATTAATATCTGCATTAGCTTATCTCTCTCTATATGTATGAGATCATTCCATGGTAACTTACGATACATTTATAACAATTTACTTCAGTAAATTTAATAATGTAACACCAAAAAATTATCAAATGTAAAGTTTTGGTGTTATATTACTAAACTTGCTGAAGTAATTGTTATAAAATGTAACGTAATTTACCACGTAATGAACCTATATTTCTGTTGTATCGGAAAAAAAAAATCTATCCGTAAAGCAGTGTTGCCAGATCGGGGATGTTTTCCCCATTTTGGGGAATTTTGAATCTCCAGGTGCAGAACCTCTCGGCCATTTCATTATCTAAGATTTTAAACGAACCATATTATATTTCTTTCCTTTTTTTTTTGTTTTTGGAAGTTAAGATACCTCTACGTTTTAAATTATTTGTTGCGTTGTGTTATTGTCGGAAATATATTTTCTTTAATTTTAAAATCGTTTTATTTATTTCTTGATTTCCTTAAAGTAAATTAATTTATCTATTTTTTTAACCTCTGTGCTTTAGATATTTTTTTAATTGAAATTATTTATTTCAATTCTAGATGAATGCACCTGCTACTTTTGCTAATAATAATTTTATTCTTTTTTTTTTTTCTTTCGGCTAATTTACTTAGCGATTTCTTCCCACATGACTCTATATCTTGCATCCTGTCCATATTTGTCAATTTTATTTCCTGGTGAGTTGGTTTTGTTAACTTTTTTTTTTTTTTTTTGCTTACTTTGCAGAAATTTGATTAATTTCACAGTTATCTAAATATATTTTTAATCATCTTGGGTTTTTTCGATATGTTACAAGAAGCTCAATAATGTCAATTTAGAACATATGCCGATTAATTCGGAGAAAATACACGTCTTCATTATGAAGGGTGCTGATGAAATTCCTATGAAAAATCTATAATCTCTATAATACATCAATAGTTTACTGTTTTCCATTTTATTCCAGTTCGTTTTTACACATGTGATTTGATTTCATTTAATATATAGACAGACAGATTGATTCTGACAATATAATGACATCTTCAAAACATACCGTGGAAATGATTTTCAGGAAAAGCGATATCCTTTGGATGGTTGAAATTATCCTGCAGGCAGTAACAGGAATGTACATGAAAAATGTGAATCAAAATGTAAAGCATGTAGAAGTTCTGAGGACAGATGTTTATGCCAGTTATATCAATTAGTTTAATAATACAATTATATGATGAATTGAGTCAGAAAAAAATATGTAAAAAGTGTAATGCACGTGTGCGTCCTAAAGGAGAATCCACAGGCTTTTCGAAGAAGAATATAATTGAATAATTCGTTATTTGAATCCTTTAGATTTCTAGGGTATAGTTCTCGTAGGATGTGTCAACTGGAGATACTATAGGACCACTACGAGATATCCAGAGCACGATTGTGGTTGAACGGGTAAATATATTCAAATATCGGAACTTGTAAAATGATAATCATGATCATACGCTATTTAACATAACTGAAAGTATTAGTGCTGAAAAGAAAAAAACAACGACAAAAAAAAAAAATAAATAAATAAATAAATGAAATAAAACCCGTAAGATATATTTAGTAAAATAAATCTGTCCGATATTTGTTTAGTTTTAGATATTATAAATGTTTATCAAAATTCATCGAAAAATTATCGTATTACAGTCTGATAAACAAAATCAGAGAGACGAAACTTTATTTAGAATTCTGGAAAAAGAATATGCTTCAATTGTGTCTGACAGCTTTTGATTTGAAGCGACACATAAGTTATACATTTTTTCTTTTGCTTTAGCTTTCACAATAAATAAATAAATATATATAAACACATACATAACATTCATACGTACATATATATATACATACATACATACATACATATATATATATATATATATATATATATACTAGGAGACTCTGCTCCCTGCAAGCTATGCTCGCAACCCCCGTTCAGACACCGCAGAATCTAAAAACACGCTAATCTGGTGGGTTTTAAAAATATTAGAGTAGATTGAATTATACTGAAAAAACCTGTGCAGATCTCCCTGTAAACGGGTTTCCATTCAGTTCCCTTTCATTTCAAACGTTTAAGGGCGAATCAGTTTGCTGTTAAGACATCTAATAGTTGTTTTCGGTTTTGATTAAAGAGGATCAGTTAAACATTTGAAAAGAAGCTAAAATAAAATAAATTAAGTATACAGAAACTTTGTCTCCCGTTATTTTAAAACAATCTCTATAACAATAGCCTAAGTCATGTGACTATCATCAACAGTTCCAGGCGGACCACTTCGCTTTTTATACTCTAGGTGCCATTTTGGTACTTTAATGTTAGCCAGGCACAGGTGATAAGTCGCCAAATATTATTCTATCGCCATCATTACATATATATTATAATAGTTCAAGTCATTAACTGCCATAAACAAATACGGTCTGATAACTTCGCCGTTCATATGAAAGTTTGGCACAGATGTCTACGTCCCATATTGGCGCGATTTTTTAACGACGCCAATTTGGGGAACGTATCAACAGCATAAACAAAAACATCCGGCTTACCATATAAAGCAAAAGAACGATACTTTGGCGCCAGTTAAGTGCCCGTTCCGTGCATGACATTAACGTCAGAAAAAAATCGCGCCAATATGGGACCGTAAGTTTTCCATTTTGATTAAAAAATCAAAATTTTTTTTTCGAATAGAACTACATAAAATTTGCCACGGTTGCAAAGAATTCCTGGTACTGTTATGCTAGCCGGATGCAAATCTCGCCAATAGCTTTTTTTCAACTCGCCAGTTAGAATTTTTTTTTTTCGAGTGGTAATATTTCGCCAGATTTCATGTACGCACAGCAGGTTTGGCGTGATTTTTTTTTTTTTTTTTTTTTTTTTTTTTACGAAAATTTGGCGAAAACCTCGTTTTCAAATACCAGTTACATATGCATTTTTGGTATTACTTAGTTATCCCGTCGACCAAAAATCTATCGCCAAACCATAAGATTAAATGCCAATAATGGTTGATCGTAAATGTCACATTCACTTGACTTTAAGCAAGTTACACGTGTTTACGTCATCAAGTGATTTATATTTCGAATTTTTATTTGTATATTTATTAATGTTATACTAATTTATTTGTTCTTTCGTTATTTAAAATAAAAATTATGTCAATTTGTATAATTTGGCGAAATTGTTCGACGGAATAACTAAGTAATACCCTATTTTTTTAATTATTTTCTATTATCTTCTAAAGGAAATGTAAAAAAATAATTAATAATTATAGAACAAAATAATTTATATAATTTATAAAAAGAAATAAAAGTAAATAAACATTCATTTTCAAATAAACAACAATATCCGGGTTACCATGTCAACCTTTTCTGAAATATGAAATATATATATATATCTGTTTGATTAAAATTTGAGTTGCCATCATTAGAAAAAATTATATAAAATTAGAAAAAAATTAATATTTCGAAAACTAATTCAAATTCAAAAATTCTAATACCAGTTTTGAGATCTGCGGATCAATGTTGATTTCTGGTGTTAATTTCATCGCAAAGAGTTCCATATTTTAGGAGAAATTGCTTGAAACATAATCAGTTGTTTAATCAGTCGATTCATATATCCGTTTCATAAATTCGTTTCATTAGGATTTTATATATATAGGGTAGATATATTTGCTTGTTTATACCTATTACCTTTGAAGCATTAGTTAATTTTGTGTTACTGCCTGAAAACACATTTTGTGTTCACTATTTCATATATTTTGCTGAGTAAAATATATATAAAATTATATAGTATTAAACATGAAAAATTTTTGTAGGTACAGCTATTTAAATATCTGAAAAAATAAATGAAATAAAAAGCACAAAAGCAATATATTTAAAACTATACTTTCTGCAATATATTTTAATTTTCGATAAATGTATTTTTATAAATGTAATCAAAATACTCTCTGACAAACAAAAACAAAGAATGAAAAGTTTGTTTCCACATCTGACCAAAAAAAAGATATATATCTGAAAGTTATACTAAAATTAATGCATTTTTTACGATCTGAAAACAACCCAAAAACACCCCCCCCCCCCAAAAAAAAAAGAAACATGTTTAAAATGCTTCATATTTAACAATTTTAAGCAAGTGACGTAGCGCTATCGGTTTGACGAGAAAGTTGCTACCCGACGTTTTACTTACCTGTTTACATGGTTTTGTTTCTACGGTTGTTGTAGGGAAAACCAGAGATGTGGATGACATTTATGACCACTTCCGGAACGCACCTTACGCTTTAGAATGTTAGTGAAATCCCGAGGGGCAGACCAATCCACTAGCTGCTCGCGCTACAAATGACTTTCCAATGCTTATAATATACAGTTTTACAATTTCACATTGGAACATAAATATCTATGGTCTGTTGAAGAATTAAGCTGGTTTATAGTTATTATTGAGTATTCATAAAATCATATTAGAGAAAATTAATGAAGTGAATGACAATTGTGATTGACAATTATTTACATATGCCAGCAAATTATAATCATACAAAACACAATACTATAAAGACAACAGCAAGTCACGATACTGCACACTTATATAGCATGTTACACTACAAAAACAAGTAACATAAAAATTTTGTTTTTAAAGTCAATTCCTACTTAGGCCATCAAAGAAAAATTTAATATAATCCCTTAAGCTAATATTAGTTTTTGTTGCATTAAAATATCTCTAGTTGTTGATTTTCTGTAAGCAAGTAGGTTTACGATGGAAGTCTATGGGAATTTGGCGAAATATTAGAGATATCGTCAAGTTGGCGTTACATTTAGCCACTCATTTTGGCCGCCAAATTTGGCGATATATCGCCAAGTTGGCGACAGACTTGGGGGTATTTGGCGACAAAACAGGTTCCCCCCTATGGTAACCCCTTATTGAAAATACTTTCATTGATCTTCAATAATCTTCTTTGACCTTGGCCGCCATTTTGTTTCCTATGCAAAACTAAAATTAATTAATTAAAATTTAATTAATTAATTAATATTTGAAAAAACTGTATTAACATCAATTGTCATCCAGTACAAGTTTAAAAAAAATTATTTCAATTTGATAGGATGAATAATGAGTATTTTATTAACGATTGAAAATTTGAACAAGATAAATATATAAATAAATATAGGGAGAGTGTGAGCTAATAGTAAGAATTGAATAACACACCAGGAATGGAACATATCTTTTTTTTTCAAAGACTACATAGTATTTTGAAATAGCTAATATGATGAATTATGCTTTTACATTATTTTCCAATTTTCTATTTACATATTTATAAGTTTTACAAAAACGATACATATACACTCTCATTGACATAATGAGAACATTTTTAAAATTATTACAAAGGAAAGAATTACTATGAGGACATAACACTACATTAGAACATTACTCTCCTTTTCCAGTATCAACTTACGCACTGTAATAAAAAAACAACATTTTTACAGTACAAAGTATTGTTCATCTCGCGCACAAACTCGATCACAGTGAATGTGCTGTATCTTTCTTTGGTTTCCTGACTATATTAACATGGAAAATACAGTAGTTGCGTAAAAAAATCAGTACAATGTGCTGGCAATTTGGACGCCAGCAGTTTGTGCTGTAAAAAAATGTGTCCAAATTGTCAGCACATTGTGCTGTTAATATTACGCAACTACTGTATTTTCCATGTTAATATAGTCAGGAAACCAAAGAAAGATACAGCACATTCATTGTGATCGAGTTTGTTCTGGCAAATCTACAGTGGTTTTTTTGCAGTGCGTTTACTCACTACACCAGTAAATTAAAACCCGCGTTACTTTAAAGGTAACTTTAGATAAGAGATTTCATTCCGTTTATTAAATATCGTGTTTATGTTAAAAGTAATTCATGGAATTTACATGGGGAGGGAGCACCTTCCATCGCTTGGGGACACATTCTTTCCTAGGGTTCTAAGGAACCTATTTCAACGGGATTAGTTGATTCAACTTAGATTACAATTTAGCTACTTTCTATATTATGAAATTTTATCTTGGGCATCAGTTACCAATATTTTCTAACATTATTAGTGCATTCATTTTTCGGATTCTATGGTCTTCATTATTACGAGGCTTGTCTCATTCAACTTGGATTTCGATTGTCTACGACATGTGCGGAGCACTTTCGGTACATGCTGCCTTAGGTAGCGGGGACCCATGTTACAGGTTCATTCGTAAAGCGGTTTCTTGGGAGCACATTAGACGCTGCGGAAGGCAACGGGGCCTTTGAAATTGAGTTCATTTAAATGAATTTCAAAGACATAAAATCAAACAAACTCGAGTTTTGTTTAAGGTTGTTATAATGGTACCTGGGAAACGCTGAGCGGGTGTGATGGTATAAAATAAAGTAATTAAAGAGTGTTTTTTTAATGTTTATAGTTATTTTCTCTTTTTTCTCAAAATAAATATGTGTTACCTTAAATGTATTTGCTATTTTTGTGTTACTGTTTGAAAACCCATTTTTGTATTATAAATCTTTTGCGCTGGCTGTTTAATATATTTTTTTCCTACTGCATAAAAAACTTTGGTACTATTAAATGTAGATATCTATAATTTCCTGTGGTTACAAATGCTTGAAAATCTGAACTTGTAAAAAAATAATCAGGATCCTATAGGATTGAACACAATTTGAAGTAGTACTAAGGAAAACAAAATAAGAAAAACCACAAAACCAATATTCTTAAAACTAAAATCTTTTCAATATATGTCAACTTCAGATATCATATATGTTTACTCAAAGAAATAACAAAAGAAAACCAGTTTACAAACAAAATCATGGGGTAAAAAATTTTATTAAAAATCTCAATGCAGTTGAAATACTCATCATTCGTTGTTGATCGTTTACGATTTGAAAAGGAATACAGTTTCTTTCTTTTGTTTGTTTTATTATTTGTAAATAAAATGCTTGTTAGATTTTGTTGGGTTTAAAGGCGAGCGAACATTTTTTATGCGCATTATATCTGCGCACTGCCAGTCTTTTCCCCCGGCGCACTCAGTCTGCGTGCGAACAATAGAAGAGTGTAGACGTAAAAAATATTCTGTGTGAAGTTAATATGAAAAAGTAATCTGTGTGAGAAATTTATCTTTAAATTAATTGTTATGTGTTTGTGCAGTGTTTTCGTTTAATAAACTGTTTGTTCTGTCAATATCCACGGACTTAGTGAAAATTAATATTAGTGAAAGAACAACAAAATGGTAGCAGTTCGCGTTTGATATTCTAAATCGAAATTAGTTTTGTTAAAAGAAACCATGGACAAGTTAAACGTCCCCGAATTAAACGGAACTAATTACTTTATATGGAGTCTAAAAATTAAAGCTGCTTTAAGCCTTAAAAGGTTGGATACTTTCATATCAGAAGTAAAAGCAGAAGGACTGAGTGAAAAGGATTCCACCGAATGGGACCAAAAAAATAGCGATGCCGTCGCATATATAAAGCTGTCATTGTCTGATGAACAGGCGCTACAGTTTGCAGCAGAAGAAAATGCGAAATTATTATGGGAAAAAATAAGATCGACTTTTACCGGTCAAGCAGAAGATAGAAGAATAGATGCCGGCAATGAGTTAAAGAATCTAGAAATAAAATCAAATGAATCTGCAAATGACTACATAGCCAGAGCTCGAGGCATCTCAACAAAATGTCAAACACTTGGATTGGCTATAACAGAGAGAGAACTTGTATTCTACACGGTACGAGGTCTGAAAGGAAAGTTCTCGAAAGTAAGAGATATTTTAAAAACTCAACGTGAGAAAAGTATGGATGAAGTACTAGAAATTCTACGGGAAGAAGAACTGACGAATACCGCTCGTTCTGAAGGGACCGCCGCTGAAGTGTTCTACTCCAGGAAAAACAAAAGTCCGAGACTTTGTTACATTTGCAGACGTCCAAATCACATAGCCAGGGATTGTTTTTACAGGAATAATATTTCAAGAAATGACAGGTCCAATGGAAATCGACAAAGAAGAAAAACGCACCACGATGTAAATTATACAGTTAAGGACAGAAACAATTCGGTACTGACTGTTTCATCGGAACAATGTGAACTATGTGATAATATATGGTTATTAGACAGCGGGGCTAGCTCGCATATGTGTAAAGATAAAATATGGTTCAGGAATCTAATTCCTGAAGAAAAGGATATCTATCAAGCAGCTAAAAATTCCAAAATAATTTCGAAAGGTACAGGTACGGTATCATGTGATACGGTAAGTAAAAATAATTCTATACATTTAACAATAAACAATGTTAGTTTTGTACCAGATTTGAGATATAATTTATTATCTGTTACTGCTTTAATGGATAAGGGTTGTAGAATTATTTCTGAAAATAACTGTGTGCTAATTTTTGACAAATATAATAAATTTCTAACTAAAGCATTTAAAAATTATAATCGATTAGAGATTAAACTTCAACCTGCCTATAATTCTGAGTGTAATTTTACTGATAAGAGTGCTAGTAATTATGAACTGTGGCATAACAGATTGTGTCATTTAAATTCAAAATATATGTTAAAAATGAAAGAGTATATTGATCTTAAAGATGTAAATGTGTCTGATTTTAAGTGTGATACATGTGACATAAGTAAAATAACCAGGAAAAGTCATCCAAATATTGATATTGACCAAAGTTCTGATATTATGCAGTTGTTTCATTTGGATTTATGTGCCCCGATACAGCCTGAATCACTTGGTGGGGCAAAATATTTTATGATATTAGTGGATGATTTTTCTGGAATGTATTTTACTTATTTCCTCAAAAGTAAAAATGAAGCATTTGATGTATTTTATAAATTTAAAGCTAAATATGAAAATCTTATGGGTAAAAGAATTAAAAAAGTGAGAAGTGACAATGGGCTCGAATTCGTAAATACGGAATTTGACAATTATCTTGCTAATGCAGGTATTTTTCACGAAAAAACTGTCCCATATAACAGCGAAAGCAATGGAAAGGCTGAAAGGGCGAATAGAGTTCTATTAGAAAGGGCTAGGTCTTTGTTATATGAAAGCGAACTTTCCACCAAATTCTGGGCAGAAGCTATCAATTGCAGTACTCAGGTATGTAATATAACACCCCGTAAAGGAAAAGAAAAACTCCCCTTAGAAATTTGGACAGGTAAAAAGCCCAATTTAAATTATGTAAGAAAATTGGGTTGTTTAGCTTATTTTCATATTCTTAAAACAATGAGAAATAAATTCGATGTACCAGGAAGAAGTGGAATTATGTTAGGATATGCTAGAAATAGGAGGGGATATCGTATTTATGATGTAAAAAATAAGAAAGTGATTGAGGAACGTTCTGTTAAGTTCAATGAAACTATAAAAGGAAGTAAATATTTTGGATTAAGTAAATTTTCAGAGTGATGGGATATTGAACCTCTAATAAATAAAAATTTTTCGGAAGAGAATGAAATTCGTGAAAATCAAAAGAATAAATCTCTCAATTTAGAAATTTCTGACACAAGCGAAATAAAAAACGGTTGCGCAACCCCAATAACAAAACTTAATTTGTCTCCAGCTAGACATGAAGGCGCGGAGAAAAGGAATCGAAACAACAAAATAAAAGACCGAAGTGAAATTATGACTGAAGTTCGAAGGTCAGAAAGATTGAAAAGTAAATATTCGTCAGCTAATTTAACTGATAATGTCCCGATCAATTATTTAGAGGCAATAAATAGTGTGAATTCACATGATTGGGAAATAGCTATGAAAAATGAATTGGATTCTTTAATTAAGCATAATGTTTGGGAAATCGTTGATATGCCAGAAAAAACGAAATTGATTAAAAGTAAATGGGTCTATGCTTTAAAAGAGGGCGACAGTAAGGAAATAAAATATAAAGCCAGATTAGTGGCAGCTGGATTTAATCAAATTAAAAACAAAGATTATACTGAATCGCATTCACCTGTTGTAAATATTGAGTCATTTAGATTACTAATTGCGCTTGCAGCTAAATTAAATTTGATTGTTAAGTTTTTTGATGTAAAAACAGCATATTTATACAGTGATTTGGAAGAAACTTTATATATGTCACCACCACCTGGATATGAAAAACTGATAGGGGTTAATAAAGTTTGTAAACTGAAAAAGAGTATTTATGGATTACCCCAATCGGGTAGAAATTGGTATTTAAAAATAAAAGATGAACTTGGTAATATTGGATTAAATCAATTAGCCTCTGATAACTGTGTATTCATTAAAGTTGAAAATGATAACATTTTTATATTATGTGTGTATGTGGACGATTTAGCTATCTTTTGTAATAATCAAATAATGTATGAAAGTATTGTTTCTAAAATTAAAAATGTATTCGAATTGTACGAAAATAAGAATTCTAAATTTTTAGGTATAGAAATTGAAAACCATGAAAAAGGTATAAGTTTGTCACAAGTGGAATATATTGAGTCATTGTTGGTAAAACATAATTTAGAAAATTGTAAATCTGTGAAAACACCTATTGTTAAAGGTGAAGATAAAAGTTTTCCTCCAACAAATGAATTGTTTGACATAACTATGTATCAAGAAATTATTGGTGAACTTTTATATTTAGCCAATAGAACACGTCCTGATATATCATTTGTCACAACTTATTTGTCTCAATTTAATCACAAACCAGAGAAAAGACATTACATTTTGGCTAAAAGAGTATTAAGGTATTTAAAAGGTACAAAAGACAAAAAATTATTTTACAGCAACGAATTTGGGTATTTAAATAGTAGTTCAGATGCTAGTTGGGGAAATGGAGAAAATGGAAAGTCTTTTTCAGGAGGAGTTGTATTGTTAGGAAAGTCATTAGTATCTTGGAAATGTCGTAAACAAAAAAGTGTTAGTTTTTCTACATGTGAAGCAGAATTATTTTCTATTTCAGAAATGTGTAAGGATATAATATGGACTGTAAACTTATTGTCTGAGTTAAATTGTAACCAATTTATAAAAGATGCCATAATTTTAAGCACTGATAGTCAAGCAGCAATACAGTGGATTAAATGTACAAAATCCTCAAATAAATCTAGGCACATGAATTTAAGATTTCATTTTGTCAGGGATTTATTGTCAGAAGGTATTATTTCATTGGAATATGTTCAAAGTGAACATATTATTTCTGATTTCCTTACTAAAGGTGTAAATGAAGATAAGTTGTTATATTCTATGGAAAGTATTTCACTATTATGATATGTGTAATTATTGTATGTAATTTGTGTGTAATTTTTGTATGTATATGTGTTTTTTGGAATTGTTTAAAGAAAAAAAAATGTATCTCTCGCAGGAGGGGTGTGTTGGGTTTAAAGGCGAGCGAACATTTTTTATGCGCATTATATCTGCGCACTGCCAGTCTTTTCCCCCGGCGCACTCAGTCTGCGTGCGAACAATAGAAGAGTGTAGACGTAAAAAATATTCTGTGTGAAGTTAATATGAAAAAGTAATCTGTGTGAGAAATTTATCTTTAAATTAATTGTTATGTGTTTGTGCAGTGTTTTCGTTTAATAAACTGTTTGTTCTGTCAATATCCACGGACTTAGTGAAAATTAATATTAGTGAAAGAACAACAGATTTGAGTAATTCATGACGCATCTACTGCTAGTAAAAAAAAAAAAATAATAATAATATTGCAAATCTTGTTTAGTGCGCAAAGCAAGATAGCGTCAAATTTTCAAAAATGAAATAGGAAAAAAAAGGTTGAAAAAAGAAATAATTTTAAAGAATTCTGAGAAATTGTTCAAAAATTAGAATTCCTCCGATAACATTTGATAAATATAGACCAAAACATAAGAGTAATTATGCAAGTACACCATGCAGTAGACAACAATAATTGCCTAACTGCAAGATGTATTCCAAAAACGTGGAATGGCAATTGATAAGTTTTCACTTAAATAAATTCAAAGACAATAATTAAAGAGAATTTAATACACTAGAAAACGTCATTATTGATCGATTGCTACCAGTCATATTTTTATACAATGATTTACTTCAATGCTTTTGGCTGTGAGATTTTTTATTCAGTGACGGTAGAAGTAATTATCTACTAATTCCTTTTTCGAGAGAAGAAACATTGCATTATTATACGTTTCGTTTTGATATTTTTAATACACGAACCTCTCTTCACACGTATGTGAAGTTGAAAACAAAATCGAACAGCAGTGTTATACTTCATAACTCAGAGGTGGATATTTAATTTCTAAAGACATATATACTATATGCCATCCGAAATCATATAACAGCTGCTTGCTAAAGATGATTCTTTTATTAAACGATACGAAGATTTTACGTGCTTACGTTCTGGAACCATAGTATTAAAAACCGGGGTTTATTTGTGTTAAAATAAACTATTCACAGAAATATATATAAATCTGAAACAAATCACAGTCTTTGAGGCATTTTTTTTATAAATACAAAATTTCTCCTGCACTATAAAATAAATTGCCAGTTTCTTTTTTAAGTATGTTGCTTGCGCGTGGAAAGGGGGGCATTTAATTTGCACTTGTAAACTATTTTGACATTTTCAAAATTATCCCTTAATTTATTCTGACAATAAATTACTACTGCAACTTAGATCATCGTCATATATTACAATAAATTGTAATGCAAATTAGCACAGCTGATTCCAATTATATATATCTGCTTTCTTAATGTTTATAAACATAAAATATATATTTTACACTTCAAAAGAATGTAGTTTTTGATAAGGGCAAAAGAAATATTGAGTCTAAGAAAATGAACTCCGAAACAGAAAAGTTTAATGGGAAAGAAGGAAAGAAATATTTATCTCAATTTTTGGCAGATTATCCAATATTTTTCACATCAAAGCTGCTTTGTAGCACATATATATTCCTTTCTTTGACAAATTTTATGTATAGTTATTTGTATTAAATATAATAGGGAATCCTTCTATTTTTGCTGCGAGAGAAATATTAAGTTAACATTAAAGCATTACATCAACAAACAAGTAGAGATATATTAAGTGCTCTTGAAACTTCACATATAAATTTATATTCATGCATGGGGCGAATATTATATTAACGTCAAACATTTTTTTGCGTATTATATTAATCATTTCTATTTATCATATTGTAATATATATAAATGATTTCAATGCGTAAAAGTACAAGATGAGTAAAGGCTAGTTAAACATTATTATATTTATCTATTAACTAAATATATAAAAGGATATTTGAATGTAAATTTGTAATCAATGTTATATAAAACTTATAGAATTTATACTAGATGCGGCCAACCAATTCTGTGATTGGCCCCGTATTTAATCATCTACATATAGGGACGAATGCATGCTCACTGAGGGTCATGTGGAGCAGCGGCTCCTGTTCAGTGTAGTAATCGTAAAAAAAAAAAAAAAAAAAAAAAAAAAAAAAAAAAAAAAAAAAAAAAAAACAGAGGGTCGCTATAAGCAGGGTTGTACGCCAGAAGCACGAAAGTTCATGGCTAGAGTATTACACTATTGTTTTACTCGAGGAACAGAGGGTATACTCTCTTTAAGTAATCCTGAGCTTCTTTTAAAAATCAAGATGGTATACGGCGTATACCTCCGTACACCCTTCACTACCCCGTTTCTCCTGTTGTCTAAATCTGAAATGTTTAAGCCCTGTGGCACAAATCGAATGGAGTCAAAGTAAAATGTTGTGTCAAATACATTGTAAAAACTTATAAACATTAAATTTTGCTGTAAATGAGGGGAGTGGCAATAGAGATACGCACAAAGTGCAATTGTACAGGGTGGGATTCAAAAGTAATGAGCTTTTGTTCAAAACGACAGAATTATTAAGCAAATCGATACAATTGACTAATGGTATTCAAAATAGGTACCTCTTGCATGAATACACTTTTGTAGGCAGCCTTTCTTTGACTTGAAGGCGTCCACGTAGGCCTGTTCCGTGATGGCTGCAAGGACTGCCTTGATATTTGCTTGAATGTCCTCGATCAAGTAGAACCTTTTTCCTTCCTGCGCTGATTTTAAGCGCGGAAACAAGAAGAAGTCAGGAAGAGACAAGTCGGGACTATAGGGAGGATGGGGAACCTCCGAGGCTAGGTAGACAATCACGATGAATGCGTTGTGGCTGGCACAGATCTTCTGCATGTGCAAGTCCAGGGTAACAATACGTTGCACCGTTGCCTCCGATACGTCCAGGGACTCTGCTACTTGGTAGAGACTTAAACGCCGATCCGTGTTAAAAAAAATCACGTACTAGCTGCTCATTAACGTAAGTTCGGGCCGACGACGGACTTCCAGACCGGGGTTTGTCGGTCACATCTTTCCTTTCCTCCCTAAAAGCCTTGTGCTACTTTTTCGCTTGAGAATAGGATAGACACCGAGTCTCAAAAGCCTGTTGAAGCATTCCGAACGTTCGGAAGGAGATGTGCCCAACCGGAAGCAGAACTTGATAGCGTACCGTTGCTCTAAGGAACTTTCCATTCTGCCGTGTAACGCACTACCGCATCATTGTTCCCTTCAAGTCCAATCCTGCCAGTCCGAAGGCTCGGATGCAAATAGTAAGAGTCCTCACAAAAACTCGATCACCTAGTCTAGACTCTTTGATTAATAGACTGCCGCCGAACATTTAGGCAATAAAAAGTGGCAACGAAAAGAGGATGGGAAAAAGAAAGAGATGTGTGTAAAATGTAGCATTTTTACCTTGTGAAATGAAATTAATATAGTATCGTGTCGAATGTTATTTGTACTGTGTTATCAGTGCTAATAAATGTATAAAGTGTTACCGGCCAAGTTATTATTGAAAATCTACATGCATCATTCAAGTAATATGAAGCACGGTTCGCTCCATGAAGTTTATTGTTATTAGAACCTGCAATGGTGGAAATTTAACTGGCGTAGTCGGCAGGATCCGATCACATCGGATATATATATATATATATATGCAAGGTGAGAGTTATATTTTTTGTAAGTGGCTTCCCATTAAAGGATTGTTATTAATTATTTAAATTCGGTCATCCTTCTATGACCTTCCTCAGGAACGCTGTCGTATATCTTCTAAAATTAGAGCAAAACCGTCTTGAGTTCAAAATGTTCGTTATATATTCAGTCAAAAATCACTTTATCCAATTACAATCCAGAAAACATGCAATGGCACCATCTATTAGACAAAAAGTAGACTACAATTTCGAATGATTTTTTAATATGGCAACATCTATGAGGTGAAAAATGAATAAAAGAATATCAAATGAACAATTTTGGCCTGCAGTGGCCCCATCTATTGTAAGGCAATGTAAATATATGTAGAACTTAAAATGCAAGAGGCAAACTTTGTTAAAATCAAAAATAGAAGTGCATACTTGACTTTGGGAAATGTAAGATGAATAGATTAAATTGCAAAAAATAATTTTAATATGTGCAACCAAAGTTTAGGGATATTAACTGATATGTTATCATTACAAACTTCTTCATTTCTAAACCTAATTTCTATTGATTCTTTTTGAAGGCCATCTACTGCAGTATTACATGGAATTATAATTTTAGCATTATCAAAATCTATATAACTATGGGAGTTGTTGAAATAAAATTTAGCCAGTGCTGTGGTCTGACTATATTGTCAAATGTCTCTTTTATGTTCTTTCAACTTCTCCAGAAATTTTCTTTTCGTAGTACCAATGTAAACTTTTTTAGCACCGCTATCCAAAATGATAGGAATTTCATAAACACCGACACGCTCGTGGCCAGGTGTAGAATCTAAATTGCAATTTAATAAATTAGTAAGGTAAGGAGGGGGAATAGCAACAAGTTGAACGTTAAATCCACGAACCATTTTTCTTAACTTTTCAAAAATGACTGGGACATACCTGAATCGACAATAAGAAGGTCGCTGTTGGTTATTAGGTAAGCTGTAAGGGGGGAGACAAAGTTGCTTGTGAATAATATTATAAATGTATTTAATGGGAAAACCATGATCTATGGCAATTTGCTTAATAAAATTAAGCTCATGCTTTAATTGCTTGCCAGAACATATTAAAAAGGCCCTTTGTATAAATGATTTAAATGCTGCAATACGATAATTGAAGGGTAAATTAGCATTGAAAGGGATAACAGTATTTTTCTTTCATAGGTTTTCTATAAACTGCTTAATTCAACAACTGTTCATTGTGCTGTAAATGTACGTCCAGAAATGGCAAAGAAGAATTTTCCTCGATTTCTAAGGTGAATTTTATGTTGTGATCCAGACTATTAAGATTACTGAGAAAGTTTTCAAGATCCAGGCGACTATGGTTCCATAAGATCAAAATGTCATCCACGTAGCGTAGCCAAAATGCTGGTTTTTTGTCAAAAGTATCATATATAAATTTCTCCAAAGGTCTCAATTTCAATTCTGCAAACAAACCAGAAACTGGAGAACCCATCGGAGACCCTCTGTATTGCCTATAAAATTCATTATTCAAGACAAATATGTTGCTCTGTATAATAAGATTCAACCCAGCTATAAGGGAAGATTACATATTAATGCTAAACTGCTTCTGATTATTGATAATAGATATAATATTCTGAACAATTTCTTGCATGTCAAGAGAGAGGTACAATAATATAATATCCAAGCTGGATAAAATTTTGTTATTATGTAGTGTACAAGTTTTAATCTTATCCAGAAATTCAGCAGTAGAATTAACGACATAGCTAGAGGGAGGCAATAACATTTTTAGTAAATATAAGAATGCTTTTTCAATAAAATATACAGGCCCAGAACAACGAGCCACTATGGGTCTCATTGGATGTTCAGGTTTATGATCTTTCAAACGACCTGTAAGTTTTGGGGTAATTGCAGTATGATTTAATTTAATGTGAATTTTCATGCAATACGGCCATTCTCCATTTCTTACCTGTTCTTGAGTCTTTCGGAAATTCCTCCATATTCATTTTTGAACGCCAAGCAAAGAGGATTTGCTTGGATCCGAAACATTGCGTGTCAAGTTTGTTGGCTTTATTGCCATCGGATATTATTCAAGTTATTGCACGTGAATCAGAGGGAAAATTTGAAGACTATGCCTACATCAAAAACATTTTGTTAAAGCGATTTAGGTTGAGCCCTGAAAATTTTCGTAAGAAGTTTATGGATCACCAACGAATCCCCGAACGAACATGGCGAGAATTTGTGTTTGAATTAAATGGTTATTTTCAGGAATGGATTGATGGATTTAAAATTGTTGATTTTAATTCTCTGAAAGATTTGATAGTAACTGATCAATTAAAAAGAAGAATACCCTATGAAGTTAGAGATCATTTTGTGGATGAATGGCCAAAAATAGTGTCTCCTAATGAGTTGGCTGAGAAGCTTGATCTGTATAAAAGTGTGCGAGAGGACTGCAAGAGGCTAGATAAGAAAGATAGGTTTTCAGAGAGGAAAAATAATTTTTCATTTAATCCTAAGTATACTGATAATAGAAGGGCTAATTTTGGAGTGGATCAGAAAGATGACTCAAGAGCTAGTATTTATAAAGAAAAGACACTGATATCTAATAAATTTACTTGTTACTCTTGTGGAAAAGAAGGCCATAAAGCTCAATTTTGTGCAAATAAACGTGGTGCTCAAACTGCACAGAGAGCACAGACAGACTTGCTATAATCTGCTCAAATAACAGAGGAAGACCGATCATCAATATTGACTGCCAGAATAACAATACCGGTATCTTCCCGTATGAGAAAAAATGGAAAGTTTGATGAATTGAAAATAGTGAAAATTAGATGTGGATGTAACGTTTTAGATGGAATCTATGATTCCGGGGATCAGATTTCAGTGATACAGGCAGATTTAGTTAAGGATATTCCTGGTGAAGGTGAAGGAAGGATTGAGATAACCTCAGCATTTGGAGAGAGCTACGTTGCTCCATTAAGAATAATGCCAATGAGAATAGATAATGAAATTCACGAAGAGGTTCCTGTAACTTGTGCTATTTCCAAAAAACTGGTAAATGATATGTTAATATGCCCAACTGCTTATGAAACGTTAAATCATAATGTTATATTATATACTAGGGCAAAGACTATCCCCAGTCTTGTTTGTGATGTTGGTTCAGAGAGTGAAAAGGATCCAAGTCCACGAATGAACAGTGAGGTTGACGGAAGGCAGAACTTTAATTCTGAGGAAGATAACAGTGAGGATCATGAAATAAATGATTTTGGCAAAACAGAACAAGCCGAAAATAAAAACGATGAGAGTGAGGGAAGAATAAGGGAATCTTTTCTAGAATTGCAAAGAGCTGACGATTCCCTGAAAAATGTATGGGAAATGGCCAAAAATAACAGAAATTCTTATTTTATAGAGGAAGATATACTTATGCATTCTGAAAACGTGTGTGGTGAAGATGTGAAACAAGTAGTACTACCGCTGTGCAAAAGAAAATATATTTTATCTGTTGCCCATGAAATCCCTTTAGCAGGCCATCTGGGAGAACAGAAGACCAAACAAAGAATTAAGTATTCCTTTTTCTGGTCTAGTCTGAAAAAAGATGATAAAATTTTTTGTACAAGTTGCAAACAATGTCAAATAAGAAGAACTGTCACTTATAGGGATACGGTACATATACGTCCTTTAGTGCGACCTGAAAACCCATTTGAGGTGTGGAGTCTTGATTGTATTGGGCCTTTAGAACCACCTTCTCATAGAGGCCATAAATACGTGATATCTGCTGTTGACTTATGTACCAGGTGGGCCGAGGTGGTACCAGTAAAAAATATCACTGCAAAAACCACATGTGATGTTTTAATGAAGATATTTACCAAAACTGGATCCCCAGCTACTATATGCACAAATCAAGGACCAAATTTTACTTCGCAACTGTACGATGCGTTTTTAGCCACTCTAGCTGTACTGCTCAAATTTTCAACTCCTGGGCATCCAGAAAGTATGGGAGCTGTAGAATGCTGGAATAGAACTCTAAAGGACATGCTAAATAAGAAAATTCAGGACAATGGTCGTGACTGGGACTTACATTTACCTTATTTACTGTTTGCATATAGGGAAGTACCACATAGTACTACAGGAATGTCGCCTTTCCAGTTGGTGTATGGTCGTATTCCCCCGGACCGATGAAATTGTTAAAAGAGTTTTGGATCGGCAAGAGGAAAATACCCCTAACGGCCTCTCCTTCTATAGAGCAGTACATGAAGGGATTGCTCGAAAGATTGGAGAATGCGCATAAAATCGCATCAGAAAATGCAGACAGAAATCAAGCTGACTATGCTTCTCGTTACAACCTTCGGTCTCGAGAAAAAAACCTTTAGTGTTGGAGACCAGGTGTTGATTTTGCATCCATCGTCGTCTCACAAATTACTGAAAACATGGATTGGACCAGCAACAGTGATTGAAATTACTAGACCACATTCTGTTGTCGTGAAGTTAGATGATGGTAGTACAAGAAAGCTGCATATAAATAAAATACGCCCTTTTATTGCGAGAGTTCAACATATAGGTTTGATATTCGAAGAAGACTCTGATTTTGGAGACCTATACTGTGTTCCAAATGGAAAAGACTCCAGTGGCGAGGATTCTTATATTCCAGTGATTACAAAGAAGGCAAAAGAGGATAATATAAAAAGAATTATTATGGAAGAACACGAATCGTTGAATGATGTTCAGAAACAAGAAATTATTACTATTTTGGAAAACTATCACGATTTGTTCCGCAAAAAACCGGGATTGGCAAAAGTGGATGATCACGCCATTCGAGTTACAACTGAGTGTTCTCCAAAGAAATTGTCGCCATAGAGAATTCTCATAACTCTGCAAGAAGAAGTGCATCGCCAGATTTGCGAATTACTCGAGCAGGGATTGATCGAACTTAGCAATAGCGAATGGGCACACCCAGTCGTTTGCATGGCAAAGAAGGATGGAACTGTTAGATTATGTGTGGATTTCAGACACTTGAATTGCTTTACCATACCAGATGCGTATCCAATGAAATTAGCGAAAGTTTTGTTATATGAAATTGGGCCGGCAAATTTTATTACGACATTGGATTTAACAAAGGGCTATTGGCAGATTCCAATGGAAGATGAATTGAAACATTTCACAGCTTTTGTTACACATTCAGGACATTACCAATGGAAAGTGATGCCCTTTGGTTTAAAAAACGCTGGAAGTACTTTTCAAAAATCAATGGATAAATTGTTTCAACTTCATAAAAAATATTACAGGTTCTATATAGACGATGTTGCCATATTCTCTTAAACGTGGGACGAACATCTGGAACATCTTCGGCAAATATTCCAGTGCATTAGAGATGCAGGATTGACTGTTAATTTGGGAAAATATAATTTTGGTAGGAACGAAGTGAAATTTTTGGTTCATGTGATCGGATCAGGAAAGCATTCTCCAGAACCACTGAAAGTTGAAACTATGCAAAAAATATCTAGGCCTTCTACTAAGAAAAAATTACGAAGTTTGATGGCTTAGCTAGGTATTATTCGGGATTATATTCCGAATCTCTCAGCATTGGTGTTGCCTTTGACTAACCTTACGCGAAAGTAAGTAGCAAATTTAATTCCATGGAATTCAGATGCTGAGAGTGTTTTCAGGAATTTAAAAGAAAAACTGGCGCAAATGTCTGCAATGTTTACCCCTAAACTCGACAGACCATTTCAGCTGTACACTGACGCTTCCGCCAACGCTGTCGGAGCTTGCTTGGTGCAGATGGACGATCGAGCAAAAGAAAGACCAATTGCATTTTTCAGTAAAAAGCTTACGGATTCACAGATGCGTTGGTCTACTATAGAGAGAGAAGCATACGGCGTGATCGAAGCTTTGAAGAAGTTTGACACTTGGATATTTGGTGCAGAGATCGAGATCATCTCTGATCACAGTCCACTCACTTTCCTTACGTGTAGCGTTCCTCATGGTGCAAAATCGGCGCGCTGGGCTCTGGCTTTACAGAGGTATAATTTGACTGCAACTTATCGCAAAGGCTCTAGACACTCTAATGCGGAGTCTATGTCGAGGTTGACTTTTGACGAGTCTTAAAATGTATGTTAGTTCCTTACCTTATGAAAATTATTAATTTGTATAAAGAGTGTATGAAATAATTTTAATGTATTGTTCTATGCCATTTTAATGTTTTATTTTGCTATTGTCTCAAAAAAATTTTTATTTCAATTAATAAAGTTGTATATGTATGTAATTATTATGGTTCTTAGTTTAAGTATTTACAAAATGGGAAGTTCCACATTACTCTCACCCTTGCTAATAAATGTGTTTTTCATAAGTGTGATTTTAAAGCTTCCTTGTGAACAAAGCCACTAATGAGCTCTTTTAGGAGGGAGTAGTAAGAGTCCTGGACAAAAACTCGATCACCTAGTCTAGACTCTTTGATTAATCGACTGCCGCCGAGCATTTAGGCAAGAAAAAGTGGCAACGAAAAGAGGATGAGAAAAAGAAAAAGATGTATGTAAAATGTCGCATTTTTACCTTGTGAAATGAAATTAATATAGTATCGTGTCGAATGTTATTTGTATTGTGTTATCAGTGCTAATAAATGTATAAAGTGTTACCGGCCAAGTTATTATTGAAAATCTACATGCATCATTCAAGTAATATGAAGCACGGTTCGCTCCATGAAGTTGACTGTTATTAGAACCTGCAATGCCGGAAATTTAACTCAAATAAGCTCCATTGCGTTTTGAAGCCAACATCCCGCACCACCGCCGCTGGCGGTCCACGCGCCGATGTACTCTCGCGTCAGAATAAAATGAGGCTCATTACTTTTGAATCCCACTCTGTATGAATAAGCAATAGTTAAAAAATATGTTTATGACTGTTTTAAACCTTTTCGCGATACGATGAAAAAAAACTATTCATTGATAAGCCGTGTTTGGGTCGATTCTCAAGAAGCATAAACTAGAAAACATAGAATGATTACGATCGATGGTTGCTGATAATCGGAATCATCACAGACAGCGAATTAGCTAATGCCTACAATTTATAGATGTACCAGAATTTCAACAATATGTGACATTTCGAGTGATCCGAACGACGCTTTCGCTGACATATTTCATAAGCTTTATCAAAAAGTTTCGAAACTGTGTTGTCGCTAATGCATCTTTGAAGGATATTAAAGATTTTCAGTTTGTATATTTCATTTTTCTTATTTTATGAGAACTTTTACATCGAACTTTGTAAAAGCACTTTATTTTATAAATACAAAATGTTGTGTACATGAAAAAGATAAACGATTTTCTATCTGTTGATTTTTATAAATGGCGACAAATGAGCACTCTGATGTTTGAGTAATTTTGTCAAGTAAATCATATGAATGTAACTTCAAACTTTATTGTATCGCTTTAGAATAAAATGAATTACATTATTCTAAAAAATAATTTTGAATACATTTCTTCTCTTTTGTTTCATTGAATATGTAATAATATTGCTAAAAGATCCATGGAAACCAACTCTGTGTTCTGTTAAAAACAGATATATAACCTCTGGAAATTGAAGGATTGTTTCATAGATAGCACGGAACAGAATTTCTAAATTAGGTACTCCTATGAGAATTGTAAAGCACTTTCTAGCATACAAATCTGTCTTAGCTGAAAATATCTCGCATCAATTGTGATTCCTTTATGTTTTGTATTAATCGTTTCGCATGCATTACATACTTGCCAGCTCTGCTACTTTGAGCAGAAGACTCCGATTCAAATAAACATAATTTATTCAGAAACTTTATTAAATAAATCAAATGATGAACACTTTATAAGTTCAGTGGCTTCAAAACTTATTACTACATAGATCCAAGACATATTAAATAAATTTTCAGTTCATCAAAATACATTGTTGTTTTTTTAACAGGAAAAAAACAATGGAAGGTTCCCTAATCTGATATTATTTATGTGCTAGATTAAAAATAATTTTGAAAATAACTTAATTTAAAGTGTTTTAGAAATAACAAAAGATTACTTTGCCAATTTCATGCCACGAAGCCTAAATAAAAAAAAATAAAAATGGCCCTACACCAAACTATTTATATTATTGCAGTGACATCAACTACTGGATCGAAGCTTACGTGATGTACTTGTAGAGACAGTCACCGTATGAAGAATATCCATGATCTCATTAAAAATGACAAACTTAAATTACATTATATCTAGAGACTTCTTTTATTTAATGGGGATTTTTAAGACCTAACACCACTTTGACTTTTTTAAAATTTCGGAAATATTTTTCCTTATACACACGAAAATCTTACGAGTTGACCCATTAAAGATTTCAATGCGATATAATTTTTTACCAGCTGGAGATGCGTAGTCAATGTAAATTGCAAATGTGTTCAAAAGAAGACAGGAATTAAAATTATGTTCATAAGATAGGCCTTCAGTTATTTTTCTAAAAGTTTCAGTTTTTAAAATTTAATACAGTCTCAGGGTCTCATGTAAGGTATATCTAGAATTTTTTTCTATTCCCTGAGAAGTACAACAATATAACATGTTACTTCTACTACAAAACTGCATCGAATTATGATACTTTAAATTTTTTGAAGCCAGTCATTGCGGCACTAAAAATAAAGAGCAGATATCTTAATGCTGAAATCTGCAAAACTTTATAAAATTTAAAGTATAATAACTTAGTGAATTGTTGTTGTAGAAGATTGGAAATTTTACTATTGTACTTCTCCGAGAATGGACAAAAGTTTCTAAAAAATCCCTACTGGACCCAGACACCGTATAAAAATTTGAAAAGTGTAACAATTTGTAAATTATGCCCAGAATGCTTTATTAACATAATGTTAGTTCCTACCTTACTATGAATACTTTTGAAATTTACATTTCCTAATTATCTACAACATGTAAAAAATTAAAGCTCAGTTCAATCTTTTTTGGCCACTTTGTACTTTTTTATTATTTAAATATTTTTTAGAAACATTTTCTAATAATGTGGCTGCTCATTATGTATCAATTATGCGACGACCTTCCTGGGACGTTACTGATGTCATGTACTATCTATATTATAAAGGACAAACATATCTGTGCGTAACGCATACGTCATTCTGCGAATGGCAGCATTTTGAAATTTGAAATGAAATTTCGTCTTTGCAATTTTCGCTACTGCAAATTTTTAAACTTCTAAACATCCCAGATTTTAAATGTTTGCACCGTCGTATGTAGAAAAAAATGTACTTTTAAATGCAATTTGTTTGAAAGCTGTATCTCAATTTATTTATGAGATATTATTTTTTTTATAGTTTTTAATACCAATTTTCTAATCGTGGCAACTGAAGTACTTCATTTCTATTAAAAGTGGTTTAGCTATCTTTATTGATGTCTATCTTAGTGATGCCATTTTCTCATTACAATAAACAATATCTTTTTTAAAAATTTTAACAGAAAATGATGTCACGCTTTAAAAAAAGACACAATTTCCCTGATGCTGCTCGCTATATTCCACTATTTTTTTATTTCGCTGATATTGAGCTTGGGACAATATTCCTGTGACGTCACAAAAGGTAAAATGGCGACTTTTGTAGTCTCGAACCGAAACGAAGAATATGGTCCATAGGCAAAATATTTCAGCGACGGAAAATGACGTTATATTTAAAAGAAAACGATAATTTTATTTGATAAAATGAGATATTTCCCCTTGAATACGTCTAAAAGTAAAAAAATTCTGGAATTTTTACACGCAGGTACAGAGATTATACTAAGATCTCAAATGACGGGTGGTAATTTTAACATGGAAAGTTGTAATAGTTGACAAACGTGACTTCAAGTTTGAAAATGTATTTATTAATAACCTATTGAGCGTTAAAATGATTTTAAATGGTTAATATAGATGTGAAACTTGGAAAATGACTTCATTCGGTTAGATTTAAAGGGGAAAATTTTCTATGATTATGTCAAGGTGAAATCATTTTTGCTGATTTTTCATTCCGTAATACCAAGCATCAATTGATAACTTAATCAAAATTACTTATCTTGATTATATGTTACTGATTACGCATATGAATAAAGTTTAATTTTTCATTAATTTTAACAGTTGAAGTTTATGAAAAAAGTATTTCGTTAATCTTAGGTTAAAATATGTCTTTGGAGAGTTAAACTAACAAGTGTAAAATGGATTTTTTATTGTAATTATTGTTGTCGATATATTATAAATTCCATGCAATAGTTCCTTTGTAAACATTTTTTTTCGTCGAAATTCGACGGGTTCCACCTCGTAATTATAAAAACGAAAGCTTGAATAAAATAAAACAAAGTTTAGCTGAAGCAAAATATGATGTTCTGCTTAGAATTTAAAACAGAAACTATACTGAAACTATTTTTTGTAAACAAATTTCTAGGAATAAAAAGAACTTAAAATTATAAACAGTGAAATGATGGTGTTTTACGACATAGCTTTATTCTTTAATTCAGTACAATGTTGATAACAACTTAATGGTTTTATAAATTACTAGCAGATCTACCCGGCTTCGCTCATGTCAATAATAATGGTCCACCCGGGTAAAATACATTAAAATGAAATAATACGGCAGTGACAATAACTGAGATTGGTGCATTACCGCCCACGAATCGTTAAAAGACCGATAAGAAATATAAGTAAAATAGTTTTAATTGCGTCTACTATTAACTATACCATAATAATGTATATTCCAAACAAATGTCATAACATATATTAAAGTACAATTATTTGCTTAAAAAGCGTCATTTAAATAATAAAAAAACATTAAAAATATTAAAAATTTACATGTTTCGACTCTTTCATTGAGTCATCTTCAGAATATATATTTATATATAAAAACTACAAACACAATGCCAATTGTGACATTATACTGATGATGGCAATGACCTAACCCATAAATTTTGCCTTTACTAAAATTTTTTAAACTTATGATCATTATACAATTTCGTTTTTCACACTGTCGAATAGAAAAAGCTTCTGTCAAATGAAATTTATTTGAAAATTGTATCTCAATTTTTTCATGTGAATGGATTTTAAAGTAATTTTCAATCATGGATATTTTTGATTTGCATGCAGCCAGGGATAAGATTTCCGCATTTTTTCACACCAGTATTTTGTTAGAGTAAATGATATTTCATTTAATCGGGACACTCTCTTGATTTAACAGAACAACATTTTCTTTAAGAATATACCGGTGTGCAAAAACGTGGAAATCTCATCCCTACATGCAGCCCAATTACGAAAGATATACCTGTTTGCTCTTAATGCAATATTATAAAGTAAAGACATTGATGAACTGTGAGTAACTCTATCATCATATTGTTGGTGGCAATAACCTAACCCAACCATAAATTTAACTTTTACTGCAATTTGACCTTTAAACATCGCACATTTGATTATTCCAAAATCTAATAGAATACAAAAAGTACTTTCAGTATTTTTTTTTTTTTTTTTTGAAAAGCTTATCTCAATTTACGGATTGTTTATCCATTTTAAATTAATTTTCAATCACGGATATATTTTTAAATATACCTGTAACCCAATTCAGAAAGATATATCCGTTTGCTATTAATACAATATTATGAAGAAAAGACACATCTATGAGTAACACCTAGCACCACATTGTTGGTGGCAACAACCTAACCGTACAATAAATTACGCTTTTAATGCAATTTGATCTCTAAACATCATGCATCCCATTATTTCAACGTCTAACAAAAAAGTCTGTCAGTCATGAAATTTTGTTTAAAAAAGAAAAAAAGCTTACCCTAAAAAATAGTAGCTATAATTTCTATTTAATATAAATCGTACAAAAATCGTATTTTATATAACCGTATTCGATACAAATCGTAGAATGTTATCATTGCATTTCAGGTATTAAAACATTTATCTAAATGATATAATTAAAGATTACAAAGAAATAAGGAATAAATTGTAGCATACAGTTTTTAGAGCCAGTTTGAAATTATATTGATGACATTGACGTCATATCTAGCAAACGATTTTTTTTTTTTTACTATTATCATTTTCCTTATTTGATTCTTGATATTGAAACGACTTCATTAAAATAGATTTTTTAACATTCAATTAAAGTACTTCTAAGGTCCTTTTAAAAAATGCTTAGTTAAAGTTTTTACATAAATATATAAAAATGTGCGTTTTCTGATTAGAATGACGTCGATTTGACGTCGCAGTTTTTTAGACGTGTGGCAAAAGGAAAGAAGCTATTGAATTTGAAAATTTAAAATGAGATATTTCTATAATGTTAAATTATGAAAGATGATAGAAAAAAAGGATAAATATTGGTCTGATGATTATTTAAAGGTGACAGGGATCTATTCCACGTTCTAAAGCCAATGTACAGCAAGTTTCGTGCAAAACGGTCAAAAATTAAAGATTTGTATAAAGGACATACCACAGAGAACGGCTTTTATATATATAGACTAGCAAACCCCGCGGCTTTGCTCGCGTAATATTTGAAATATGCCAAGTGATATTTATATGTCTAATTTTTATTAAAAGGTACTAACTAAATTTTTATTTTATTAAAAGGTAATATTTTAGTTTATTAAAAGGTACTTATTACTTTTAGGAATAATTAAAACAATTACTATTTAAAACACAATTTGATTAAGCATCATTGTTACACTGCATAAAGCAGAAATGAGACTTAAATTAATAAAACGAAATAAAACTAAATAAATAATAATTTAGAAAATATTTTGAAACTTTTATGCTCAGTTAATACACTCATTTCAGTATTCATTTGAAGTTTTGAATTTTCTAGAAACCATCTTCTTACATCTTAAAATTAACCATCATGTCAAATTCCAAGTTCTACCACCTCTCTCAACATAACGGGCTGTGTTGAATTAGGAACTATCACCATTAATTTGCCAACATTAATTTTGAAATTGGTTTGTTATTTCCTAATATTCCACAGAAACGTAATTTAGAAAGCTTTTAAAGGCCTTTTTTAGAGCGTTTGTTGTTCCTGTGAATCCCAGGTGGTAGAATCATCGGTATAAAATATAGCCTGTGTAGGATCAGAGCTTGCTACCATTGATTCGCAGCTATTACTTTTATATTTGGTTTATATTCCCTGAAATTGTGTAGAAATCGTAATTTAGGACTTTTTTAGAATGCTTTTCGCACATCCCCTTCACTTCGCCCCTTTTTAATTCGAATTTATTTTCGACAGTCCTTCGAGGGCATTTATATTTTATAAGTAACTACCATGCCATATTTAAAGTTTCTAGCCTTTTCAGTATCACAGAAATCGCAATTTAGAAAGTTTTTAGCTACTGAAACACTCTGGTGGTAGTGGCACAGACATAAAATATAGCTTATGATTGAGCAGGTTCTATCACCAACAATTTGTCATCATTATTTTTTTAATTGGTTTGGTATTTGATAAGATTACATAAAAATTGTTATTTACAACGCTTTTCGCCCACTTCATCTTTTTAAATTTGAAATTTTCTTTCGACAGTTCTTAGAAAACAGTTGCATCTTGTAAGTAAATACCATGCCATACATCAAAGTGTTAGACCCTTCAGTTATGCAAAAAACGCAAATTAGAACATGTTTTGCATTTGCAACCCTCAGATGGTAGTGACAGCAACATAAAATATAACCTATGTTATAGCAGTGACTGTCACCATTGATTTGCAACCATTACTTTTGAAACAGCTTTAGAATTTCCTGAGATTGAGTTGAAATTGCAATTTAGAATGTTTTTAGAACGCTTTTCGCGCATTTTCACCCCTTTTTAAATTTCCAATTTTTTCGAAACTGTTCTTAAAGATCATTTATATGTAATACATATGTACCTAGCCTAATTTTAAGTTGCTAGCCCCTACCGATCACAAAAATCGAAATTTGGAACGCTTTTTTGCTTCTGCAACGTCTAGGTGATAGTGATACCGACTTAAAATAGCGTCTATGTTAGAACAGAGGCTGTCAGCCTCAATTTCTTAACATTACTTTTGAAATCAGTTTGATTCTTCCTGAGATATTGGTGACAAATCGGCATTTAGAACGTTTTTAGAACGCTTTTCGCTCATTTTGCTCCTGCATCTCCTCTGGGTTAGTGGAAACATATATAAAATATAGCCTATCTTGGAGCAAGATCTGTCACCATCCTTTTAACGCCATTATATTTGAAATCGGTTCATTATTTCCTGAGATTGCATAGAAATTGCAATTTAGAACGTTTTTTACAACGCTTTTTGCGCATTTTGACCCCCCTTTTAAATTTCGATTTTTTTAGGAAATGTCCTTAGAGATCATTGATATCTTACAACTAACTACCATTCTAAATTTCACGATTCCAGGCCCTTCCGTCACGCAAAAACAGCAATTTAGAACGTTTTTCTCCTGCAGCCCCTTTATGGTAGTGGCACCGACATAAAACATAGCCTATGTTGGAGCAGGGATTTTCACCATCATTTTGACGCCATTATTTTTCAAATCGGTTTGGTATTTCCTGAGATTGTGTAGAAACTACCATTTAGAACGTTTTTTAGAACGCTTTTCGCGCATTTTCACCCCTTTTAAATTTAGAATTGTTTAAGAACTGTTCTTAGAAATCCTTTATATCTAATAAGTAGCTGATACTTCAAATTTCATATTTCTAGGCCCATCAGTAACACATAAATCGCATTTTTAGAACGTTTTTTGCTCCTACACCCCCTTTGGGGTAGTGGCACCGACATAAAACATAGCCTATCTTGGAGCAAACGTTGTCACTATCATTTTGACACCAATATTTTTTAAATCGGTTTGGTATTTCCTGAGATTATGTAGAAACTACCATTTAGAACGTTTTTTAGAACGCTTTTTGTGTGTTTTCACCCCTTTTAAATTTCGAATTGTTTATGAACTGTTCTTAGACACCATTTATATCTTATAAGTAACTAATATTCCAAATTTCATATTTCTAGGTCCTTCAGTAACGCAAAAATCGCATTTTTAGAATGTTTTTTGCTCCTGCACCGCCTTTGGGGTAGTGGCAATGACATAAAATATAGCCTATGTTCTAAGTTGGACTAACACCATCATTTTGACACCAATATTTTTTAAATCGGTTTGGTATTTCCTGAGATTATGTAGAAACTACCATTTAGAACGTTTTTTAGAACGCTTTTTGTGCATTTTCACCCCTTTTAAATTTCGAATTGTTTAAGAACTGTTCTTATACACCATTTATATCTTATAAGTAACTAATATTCCAAATTTCATATTTCTAGGTCCTTCAGTAACGCAAAAATCGCATTTTTAGAACGTTTTTTGCTCCTGCACCCCCTTTGGGGTAGTGGCAATGACATAAAATATAGCCTATGTTCTAAGTTGGACTAATACCATCATTTTGACACCAATATTTTTTAAATCGGTTTGGTATTTCCTGAGATTATGTAGAAACTACCATTTAGAACGTTTTTTAGAACGCTTTTTGTGCATTTTCACCCCTTTTAAATTTCGAATTGTTTAAGAACTGTTCTTATACATCATTTATATCTTATAAGTAACTAATATTCCAAATTTCATATTTCTAGGCCCTTCTGTAACGCAAAAATCGCATTTTTAGAACGTTTTTTGCTCCCGCACCCCCTTTGGGGTAGTGGCACCGACATAAGATATAGCCTATGTTCTAAGTTGGGCGAACACCATCATTTTGATACGATTGCATTTGGAATCGGTTCGGTAGTTCCTGAGCTTATCTACGACAAATAAACAATTTTTACCTCTTTATAATAGGAGTATGACAACTGTAAGTTTAGAAAACCAGCAAAATTTCTACACAATAACCTTCAATTAAGTAATTTTACAACTTTACATAAATCGCGTAGTAAATAGTTTAATGAGGAAATCGATGTTCTAAATTAAAGCTTTAATCGATTTCAATCTAAATTTTACATTACCACAAAGGCTCAAGACATTGGTAATATCAACTGCCCTTGCAAAAACACCTAAACATGACTAACACGTGCATTGTTTTAAGACAATTAGCGGATAAAGTCCTCAAAATATCTGCAAATGTATGATCGTTACTTCTTTCGCAACGGAGCATGCATCTGTGAAAATAATGAGCTTTCACAAATGGACAGTAAAACGAAAAAATTGGATTAACCAAATTAACCAAATGTGATTTTGAAAAAACAAAACTTCACAAATCCACCATCAGACATCACATTTCCACTCTAGATAAGTATTCTGCCTTTATATATCAGATTAATGTAGCAATGCAGAGTATCGTCATACATTAGAAAAGTGTAATTCTGTTAAACAACTCCATTATTGGCCATAAACAATATCGTTGCTTACAGTCGGTGGTGAAAATTTATTCGCAAATCAACTGCAATATTTCGTAAGATATATATATATAACAATCACTCTTCATAATTCACTAATAACACTTCACAGATTGCTACACGACTACAATGTGAAATGGCTTAAACTGTACGAGTAAACTATTGGCAGGTATATATATTGTACTTGTTCGTCATATCATAGTGACCATCGATACCACATATTGAATCACGTTATGAATGTTTAATCGCATTTTGCATTTAAGAAATTAGATACGTTATGATGCCATATTAACACTGGATACCTATTTCCAATTAAACTCTAAAATATTTTGAAGCCACTTAACATAGCGCTTGTATGCAATTAAGGCGCTATAAATACAGTGGGATCCGGTTAAGACAATCACGGTTAATACGCGATCCCGCTTAGTACGCGGATTTTTCCCGGTCCCTCGACATTGCCCATAAGGCTAATGTAAAAATATCACGTTTAATACGCGAACGGTTATTACGCGATTCCGCTTAATTCGCGATAGATTTGCAGTCCTTTGAAACAAAAAATCACGCTTAAGACGCGAATTCATAGATCAAGATGCGAATTCCTATACCGTGTTGCCAATTTAGCGGATTATTTTATTCATATAAAAACCAATGTTTCCGAATTATTTAATCCATATTATTTAATGACAGATTAATTAAAGCGAATATTACTAATATGAAATTGTGGTAGATTTTTGAATGAAAAAAAATCTGCTAAATGAGCAACACTGAATAAATGCGGACATCATGGTTCATCAAAGTAATCAATTAAGACCCGATAAAGCATTATTCGCTGTGAAAAATGCCTTGAACATCTTGCTCTGATACGTCATAATTATTATGTTTATACCTATTATTAGTGATGTTTTAAATATGCGTTATATCACTACTATGTTTTATAATGCATGTTATGGGCAATGAAACTTGTGAAGATTAAGAAAGTTCGATTTTAGTTGTATAATTCTTTTATGTTTTCTGAGTTTCATTTACTTATTGCTAAGCTAACAATATTTTTTACACAAAGATTAATAAATATGGTGTTTTCTCATATTAAAATGAAGGACAGATTATGGTGCTCATTATCACAAGTACTAAAGATAATTTTTTTAACTGGCTTCAGAGATTTAATATTTTTTTCTTTGTGTTAAAAAAAATTAGTCTAACAGGAAAATTATGTTTGTTGTTATATTTTCGGTTGTAACGTTAATCGACAATAAAGCCATATTTGAATCCATATTTATTTTCAGTTATTATTCCAGTTGCTCCTATAAAAAGAAGCAATGAGTTAAAGTTCAATACAGCTTAATTTTAATCTAAATATGCGTAAAAGTCACAGGTTTTGGACGTACACATGTAAATGAAAGCACTGAAGTTCATCCAGACGATTAGATGTGTAAATAATCTCAGTTCCTGCAACATTGTACAAATCACGTTTAATACGCGACTTTTGTCCACTCCCTTGAAACGCGTCTTAACCGGGTTCCACTGAACTTTTCTATTTACCTCCCTACATTTATTTCAAAAATTCATAAATACAAAAGTATATTTATCTAATAATCATATTATTTTTGTATTATTAAACTCAATTCAGTGGAATATAAAATTGTTTTGTATAAATGATTATTTTAATCTGAAAATGCTTATCATAAACTATGTTTTATTAACTTAATTCATTATTGATTAGGATATATAATAACAAGTGTAATACTTCTATTTAAAAGAGCTTAATATAAGGTAGATATCATAGGAAGATAAATCAAAAAGTATTTGATTGAAACTTCATTCTGAAACTTCAACTGAATTAAAAAAGAAAGAATAAAGGGTCAAGTGCGAGTATTACTCGCGCACAGAGAGTTCCGTACAATAATATATGAATTAGTAAGTGTATTATTAAAAAACCCGTTGCTAAAAGAATACTAAGACTTTATAAAAACTACACAACGTAGCGTCGGGTATAGCTGTGTATACCAGAAAATTATTTATAAATGAAAGTTCAAAGAGATATGGAATCTAAATACTATCAAATATAGCTATTCTGTATAACTCTTTTTATTAACACTTTCCAACAAAGTTGAAAAGTGTTTATGTCTTCGGTTTGTCTGTCCGTCTGTCCGTCTGACCGTCTGTACGTCTGGCCGCCTGTACGCGCTCTAACTCCCGTAAATATACTCGGATCGTTCTGAAATTTTTGGATGTTAGTGACCTCTACCATAGCACGAACCCTATTGCAAATGAAGTTTGTAGTATGTTTAGTTCATTTACAGGGACAGTCAAAATTTTTCCGTTATATTACGGCCTATGGGAAAAAATCGTTTAAAATGATTTTTAATGATATTACATGCTTTCAAACATAATAAAATTGATATGAATTTATCAAGAGCACTAAAATATGCATTTTCTGTACAATATGCGGCCCAAAAAATAGTTATTATTCATTTACAGGGCCACACAAAAGAATTCCGTTACATAATGATATAGGGGTGGAGGGAATTGTTTCCGGCGTATTTCAATTATGTTAAACTATTACATGTATAATGAAATTGATATACGTCGCTAAGGTTTACTATAACTTATTTCATGGATAATACGAAATGCAGAGCATTTACAGGGACACACAAAAGATTTCAGATACTATATTGTAACCGAAATACTGTAAAGTACCGATGATTGCTGGAAAGGCATTTTTAATTGTTATGTGCTTTTATGTTTCACTATATTTATGCATTGTATATGGTGTGTATAAATGCTTTACTTGATATACAGAGCTACTCAAAAGAATTCGTATTGGTTGCTGGGTATGATTGTAAATTGCTTAAAGGTGATTTTTAAATGGATTAGGCATTTTTACGCTGAACTGCATTTAGTTTACTAAGAAATGTTTGTAAAACGTATATAAAATGACATACAGGGTCACGCAAAGAATTGGATACATAGCCGTCTATAAATGATAATTTCTGGAAATGTGATTCCGGTAGTTTTAAGAGTGTTTTACTTTGAAATAAACTTTAGCTAAATAGAGGAGTGTAATACAAGTATTAGGTTAACTACAGGGTTTTACAAAAATATATAAGTATGTTACCGTCTATTACTAAAAATTGCTGAAAGAGAAATTTCGACCTGTTATGTGTTTTGTTGCTAAACTAAATTTCTCCATTATATAGTATATATATCAACATACAGATCAAATACAGGGCTGTTCATAAGAATTGGAATACATGTTTGCTCTGGACGATAACTGCTGAAATCTGTTTTTCAAATGTTTTATGTGTTTTCTAAAATGTTTACTTAGTTTTTTTATATACCTTATTTCCCTAAATAACGAAGTTTTGTTAAAGCCTCCAGGAAGTGTTGGAAAGTGCTTCATAATCTATGCTTAACGCATGATTTTTATTACTTGTTTTAATTTTAGCCTAAACTGTTTAAAATGAACTTAATTCGGTGCTGAGAATAAAAGTAGTGCATATTTAAACTACAGTTGGCATTTTATAAACCTAAAATCAACGTAGTAATAACCTTAACCCTTATTCAAAATTTAAACTTAGCATAGTACTAATCGCGCTTGGAAAGAACGTTGCAAAGTGGCAATGCCGATTTGTTCCGTGCCGCGTTTTTCCATGTAAGTGTTTAGTTAACCTTTAAAGACACAGTAGGTGTATTGAGAGAGCCACTCAATGCAAACTAGTCGTGATTACCATGGTATTTATGTGATTAATTCTCATTAATTTCGTCTGTTTTTAGCAATTTGACATTTATAGTTTTTATACTGCTACAGGGCATTGAATTACACAAATATATACTTAAAATTTGTTATCTAAGCTTTAAAAGACAATGGAGCGTAGAGTAGGCCGTCCCTGTCATTATATATATCCAAACCCTCTGTGTCTTTAAGGGTTAATATCTCGGATAATAACCGACGATTGTTTCCGAAATTCATGATCAACAATGCTTTTATACTTCCGCTATAATAGGAACCTCCAGCGCTAATCAACACTTCTGCTGAATGACCGTAATCGAAATTTGTGTGTAATGGAAAAATGCGATTTTTTCACAATGGACCTAGGCTAATCGCTATAATTTTCCTCCAGGGTTTAAATTAACGTCTACTACCTCTAATTTTTTCTTAATTTTAGTTGCAGTAGATTCCGAATTAGATGGGGGGGGGGGGGGACATATTTTTGCACTACATTTTTGGCCATAACTTTGAAAATATAATGCAAAAAATTAAATGAAATATGTTTCTGAGTTCAGCGTTATGAAAGATTTCATGCGATACTCCACACGATATACAAAGAAAAGATTTTTTTTTTAAAAATAACATAATGAACACCTCTACATTTTTCCTAAATATATTTATGAATATTTATTAATCTGTAAATATGTGGGTCAATTGTCTTTATTACTTCCCACAATTTGAACTTTCCACGTTGCATAGTTTACCAGTAAAAGAGCTGTGACATACGGACAGACAGACACAGGACTGTTCTTATAATAGTTCCGTTTTTACTTTTTAAATACGAAACTCTAAAAAATATCTTTTTTAATATCGAATAATTGGACATACTGTTAACACAATTTTTTTTAATAAAATATAATATCCTCCTACAACATAATACAACCGAATTTGTATTACATGAATATTTCTGATACTATTAAAAACCTATTGACTTGAAACATTATCGACTACAAAGCTATAATAATGAGCATGTTTTAATAATTATGGTTGAAGTTATAAAGAAATACACAAACAAAAATAAAATAAATACAATCCAGTCTTTCGTTCTTATTTATTATTCTACTAATCCTGGTATATATATCTTTACTTGTTAAAAAACACAAGAAAAACATTTTTCTTTTAAACATATAAAATCTTTCTTTTATCGTAAATGTCATGGACATATTTTTCTTTGTAACATACTTATGTCCCGCTAGTTTTTAGAAAGCTTTATAAAAAACTTTAAAAGACAAAAGCATTTATAAAGAAAGAAAAACATCAGTTGCTTCAAAAAACATTTTAAGATTAAACAATATATTTTTAAAACCATATTATTATTACATCTTTACTTCATGCCATAAAACAAGGCTCTTTTAAGAAATATAAAGAGGTTATTTTAAAAAGAACCAAAAATATTATATGGTTTTTATTGGAGGTTTCCTGTAAACCTTCTGAAATTACCTAGCTGACTAATTAACTGACTTATTTCATAAATTAACTATTAAATAGTCCCTGCTTTAAAAAGAAATGCTTTTGGCCAAGATCATATCTATAGGAATTAAGCTACAGTGATGAAAAAAATAATATTTGATTACCTATGAAATCATGAAATCAGTGGCATAAATGTGTTTTTGTATAAAAATTATTTAGTGTAACTTAATGATATGCGATAACGAGATGTTTTTATCAAATTTCTCGATTGTGTGGACATGTCCATATATTTCGATTGTGTAAAATGTTTCTCGATTACTCCAGTTTGCCAATTGTTTTAATACGATTCCCGATTCGATCGTATCACGAATCGTCTGCGGATGAACTGGAATGAGTTAACGTTAATAAAGATTTTGGGAACTGAGTTCTTGTACTGTAACATAGGGAAATATTTTTTTATCTAGTCTAGGAGTGCATAACACCAGTAAACACACTTTCAAGGTATTAGTTAGAGTGCTCAGAAAAAAAAAAAATCCGACCTAAAATGATATTTATTGTTTAAAACGCTAAGATTTCAAGTTAGAAATGTGTCCTCGGTAGCGCAAATCAGGGGAAGAAGGAAGAAAGGTTCATAATATGAAAGAGTGGTAAAAAGGCTTTTTGACGATTTACGATCTTAGAGGTTCGGAAAAACGTTGAGAACTGTCCTCTGTGTTGGGAAACTCCTCCAAGATTCAACTTCGGGATTAAAGAAAAGTTCATATTATGAAAGAGTGATCAAAAAGCTTTCCGATGATATATTAAATTAGGGATTCGGTAAAAGTTTGAAAATCCCCACCCCTTGGGTCCGCTCTCGCACCCTTGAAATACTCCCGGGAATCACCAATCTCTCTCTTTGAAATTTTTATATTTAATAAATAATATTTCTCGTGGGGCTCCATCAGAAAACACATCTAAAGTTATACATATTATAGAAATCGTAACGGTTTTAGCAATTTGTTCGCGCATCCCTTGCCCCCCCTTCCCTCCACGGAAATTCAACTCCGGGTGGGAGAAAGGTTCATAACATGAAAGTGGTCAAAGAGATTTCCGATGATATACCACATATGGGGTTCGATAAAAATTTTAATACTGCACCCACGTGACTCTACTCTCGCACCCCCTGAATACACCCGGAATTCACCAACCTTTTTTTTTGATATTTTTATATTTAATAAATAATATTATCGGACAGCTCCTTCAAAAAATAACATCTAAAATAATAATTATTGCAGAAATCGTTACGTTTTTAAAAATTTGTTCGCCTATACCCCTCTCCCCCACACCTCGAAATTTCACACCGTGAGGGAGAAAGGTTCATAAGATGAAAAAGTCGTCAAAGAGCTTTCCGGTGATATATCACATCCGGTGATATCAAGTGATAAAGCACATGAGGGGTTCTATAAAGCTTTAAAATTTGCACCCAAGTGGGCCTACTCTCGTTCCTCTTTAATACACCCAAAATTCACCAACCTTTCTCTTTGAAATTTTTATATTTAATAATTAATATTTATTGAAGGCCTTCGTCAAAAACTACATCTAAAATTATAATTATTGTAGAAATCGCTACAGTTTTAAAAGTTTATTCGCGCACTCACTCCGCCCTCCCCCATGAAATTTAACTCCGGGTGGGAGAAAGGTTCAAAATATAAAAGAGTGGTCAAAGGACTTTCCGGTGATATATCGCATAAGGGTTTCGATAAAAGTTTGAAAATTGTACCCCCGTGGCTCCCCTCTCTGGAGCCCTGAATACACCCGGATTTCACAACCCCTTTCTTAGATATTTTTATATTTAATAAATAATATTTTCGAAGAACTCCGTCAAAAAAAAATCTAAAATGATAATTATTGTAGAATACCTTACGGTTTTAAAAAATTGTTTGCGCATACTCCTCTCCCCCGAACCCTGAAATCCAACTCCTGTTGGGAGAAAGGTTCATAATATGAAAGAGTCGTCAAACAGCTTTCGGTGATATATCACATGAGGGCTTCGATAAAAGTTTGAAAATTGCACCCCCATGAGTCCACTCTCATGCCTTTTGAATTCACCCGGAATTCGAAAACCTCTTTCTTTAATATTTTTATATTTAATAAATAATATTATCGAAGGACTTCGTCAAAAATTTTGTCTAAAATGATAAATATTGTATAAATAATTACGGTTTTAAAAATTTGTTCGCGCATACGCCCCTTCACCTGCACCCTAAAATTTTCAACTCCGGGTGGAGAAAGGTTGATATTATAAAAGAGTGGTGAAAGCGATTTCCGATGATATATCACATGAGAGGTTCGATAAAACTTTGAAATTTGCATCCTCGAGGGTGTAATCTCGCTTCACCTGAATACAGCTGGAACCCCTTTCTGTTTGAAATTTTTATATTTCATAAATAGTATTATCGGACGCCTTCGTTAAAAAGCCACATATAAAGTGGTAACTATTGTAGAAAGCACTATAGATTAAAAATTTGTTCGCGCATCCCCCTCCCCCTCTGAAACTCAACTCCGGGTAAAAGGAAGGTTCATAATATGAAATAGTGGTCCAAGAGCTTTTCAATGATATATCACATGAGGGGTTCGGTAAAAGTTCAAAAATTGCCCCCGCCCCCCGCACACACACAGTGGGTTCACTCTCGCGCCCCCAGAATAAACCCGGAAATCACTTACCTCTCTCTTTGAAATTTTTCATATTTAATAAATAGTATTATCGGAGGGCTCCGTCAGAAAATCACATCTAAAATGATAATTATTGTAGAAATCCTTACGGTTTTAAAAATTTGTTCTTGCATAGCCCCCTTCCCCCGCACCCTAAAATTCAACACCGGGTGGAAGAAAGATTCATAATATGAAAAATTAGTGAAAGAGATTTTTGATGATATATCACATGAGGGGTTTCATAAAAGTTTGAAAATTACACCCCTGTGAGTTCACTCTCACGCCCCTTGAATACTCCCGGAATTCCCTATCTCTTATTTTAATATTTTTATATTTAATAAATATTAATTTTATGAGGACTCTGACAAAAGTCATTTAAATTATAATTAATCTGGATATCGCTACAGTTTTAAAAATTTGTCTGCGCGCACCCCCTTCCCCCCCCCCCGCATCCTGAAATTCAACTGCGGGTAGGAGAAAAGTTCATAATATGAAAGATTTGTCTGAGAGATTTCCGATGATATATCACATGACGTGTTCGGTAAAAATTTTAAAATCTCCCCCCCCCCGTGAGTCCACTCTTGCGCCCCCCGAAACTCACCAATCTCTCTCTTTCATTTTTTTTATTTAATATATCGGAGGGCCCCATCATTTCACTGCTCATTATCATGCCTATATATCTTTCCAGCTCTCCCCTCGATATCGCTTCTCGGCCCATCTTGACCGAGAACGAGAAATCAGTGTTCTTGACAATCATCGAGAGTAACATATTGAGAATGGAACAAAATTGATTTCTCATTCTCGACCTAAATTAGAACCGAGAAGAGGTATCTTGAGGAAAGCGAGAATTTTGCATCGAGAAGAGATATCTCGTGGTAAGCGAGAAGTTTTTATCGATAAGAGGTATCTCGAGGTAACAAATAAGTTTGCATCGAACCGTTTGCATTAAGTCGAGGTGTGTGAGAGAGAGAGAGAAATGAATGAGCACATTCCATCTACGTCATGATTACGTAGTCTGGGCTGGCTAAGATCTGCTACCGTAAAGAAGGAATGTCCCTGAAACGAATGTGATATAAATCCCCTCTAGAAAAACAGTAACAGAGTCCTTTCTTATGAGTTAGAAGTTCTTTGGGTATTTATTTAGCCTTGACACTTGCTGCGTTTTGGTTTAAGTCAAAATTTCTAAAAGAAGGATATAGATTAGGAGGCATGTGATTTTGTTACATATACTTAAGTTGAAAAGGGTTTAATTCAATTTGTATGAGACATTTTTCCATTTTTACTTTCTTCTATCTTTACAAGAAGAAAGTATTGGATTCGTAAAAAATTTGTCAGGTTTTAGAAAATATCTGTCCGTCTTTTATGTGACAAAAATTTTTATAACGTTCTATCTGAAGAAGTAATGCACGAAATTTAATAATACTTCAGATTTAGTTAGACCTAGATATAAATTGGTGTTGATTTGTTTGTTGTGCAAACAGCCCAGCAGGTAACGCTGCTATATTTCAAAAACTAATGCACGGAATTTAATCAAACTTTATAGGCTATAGCTAGAGATTGGAACCCATTCCGTGTTAGACAGGTTCGCTCTTAGCAAATATGTTTGTCTGGTTCCATTTCTCGATAAAGCTCTTTTGTTTTCGATCAACGTTGAATTTCTACAGCATTAGACATTTGGGGGAACTTTGATCTCTATTAAATCGTTTACCTAAAGGAAAAATGCTGTTCGATTCTAGTGAGTTCGTGAATGTCTCACAAAGTAGCTACTTTGGATTTAGGTACAGATGGGCAACAGTCATGTTAAGGGCCCATTTAGGGACTGGAAACAATTCTGCTTTAGTAAGATTCCGTCTTAGCTGGTTTATTTGTCTAGTTATCCTCCCATTCTTTGATAAAGCTTTTTTTTCTTTTGACCAACCAGAAAATTCCACACAATTAGACACACATTCAACATTTAGGAACTTTTCCTCAATCAAACCTTTTACTTTTATCGAAAATGTGAAAATGCTAATCGATTCTAGTTACTGCATCTAAAAATAAACGTAAGGCTTTACTTTTATTCTTAGGAAGGTGCTACTTTGGTACAGACAACTAAGATTCACGTTTGAATCGCTAGGTATCAAAGACCAATTCCGTTTTATACAGTTTCTCTCTTAGCTGGTATGTTTATGCGATTATGCTTCATTTTTTGATAAAAGGCAACTGAGAATAAAATTAAGTTCTTAAATGAGTCAAAAAGTAACTACTTTGGATTTGAGTACAAACATAAAAGAAAACATTTTGGAATGGGAACCGGTTTCTGTTTTACATATGTGCCCATTAGCTGGTATATGTGTCCGGTTATCCTTCTGTTTTTCGGCAAAGTTCTTTTGTTTCGATTAAAAAGTTTTATTAATGTTGAATTAAAGTTATTAAAACTTAATAAAAGTTAATATATTAATGGTGAAATTCTCTAATATTAGGCACGCATTTACGAAAATTTGAACGAAATTAAGAAAATTATCAAAAATTTGCCTTTAGCGAAAAAGGAAAAATTCTATTCGATTCTAGATAATATGCTTGAGAATAAAAATAATTCGTTAATGTGTCAGAAAGTAACTATTTTGAATTGGAATGCAAACTTAAAGAATCCAATTGGCATCGATAGGGAGTGGTAACCAATTTCCGGTTTAGACAGGTTCCCTTTTAGCAAGTATATTTGTCTGTTTTTCCTTCCCTTTTTCGATAAAGCTCTTTTTTTCGATCAACGGGAAATCTAACAGAATTAGATATTTAGGGGAACTTTAACTTGTGTCAAATTTTTACCTTTATCAAAAACTTGAAAATGTTATTCAGTTCCATCGAGAGCGCCATAGTTACGCGATTTAGACAACGCACTTTTATAAAAAATGAAAGGGAATTTATTCCAAAACAAAATTAGCAAAAAGATATTCCAATCCTTGAAAACATTTAATATGTTTTTAAAGGTAGATAAATGAACTGAAAGTATTTTCTTAAGCTATTTAGCGTTCCAAAATAGCGTTGTTCTTATTATTACTTTTAACATATTTCTTGATAACATATTGACCTTATATTTGAAAAAACTTGTTTGAAAAGAGCGTTTTAAAAAATTCTCAGGGGTGGGAGTTACCGTTTTCACCTCATTTTGCTGGCAACTGGTTCATCTGCAGTGCTGTCAATTTACTGGACTTGCATGCATAATACACATTGCCATACATAAAATAAGATTTGATATGAAAATCTATAATACTCATTTTTAATATGCTCAAACATTACAAACTTGAAATATTTTACAGTGTTTTATAGAAACATTAGTATGCACACTTCATTAAAGAAATTTATTCGGAACATAACTTAAAGATATTAATCATTTAGAGTTTTTTGGCTTGTATTAAAACGAGGTAAAACCCGCCGAACTTCGACGAAGGAAAATATTTAAGCAGAAACTGCTTCATTGATTTATAATAAACCTATAAAATTAGTTACAATAGATAATGCATCTTAAATTGGCTAGTCTAACTCTCAAACAAATATTATTTTAACCTAAAATTAACAAAATACTATTTCTATAAAACTCAGTTGTTTGTCTGAATTATTAAAATTAAACTTTAATCGCATATGTAATCAGTAAAATATAATTTAAAACAGTTATTATGATGACGTTGTCTTAAGTCTCTTATGCTTCGTTTTCCCGAATCAAAACGATAAAATTTATTCTAGTTTGATACAGTCAGATTTGTTTTCCTGTAGAATCTAAACCCGATATCATTTTCACCTTCTCATAATTTATATATGTACGTCTCATATCCGTATTCACCAGGTTTAAAAAATTGTATTTTAATATGATTATTTTAAATTCATTAGCAGAAATCATTTTTTCAAAATTCGGAAAATATTATTATACGCGGATAATTAAAATTGCATTCTTTCAGCTTTCTGATAGGAAATAAGTAATTGTGAAGGAAAGTCACACAATTATTTAAAATACGTTTTCGTAAAGAGAAAGTGTTATATCGTTTGTAAAATATTTTTGCTATAAACTAAAAAAACATTCATTGATGAATAGAAACGAAGTAAAACCAAAATTCAGCGGATTTCTGATGACAGGTGGTATTTTTGACATAGCATGTATTCTATTTTCAATTTTTATGAGGAAATGGCAACAAAAAAATACAGTTATCTACTATTTTCCATTTACTTTTAATTGAAATGGAGTATTTCTGTTGCCACAATTACAAAATTGGTACTAAAAGCAATAAAAAAATTAATATTTCAAAAACAAATTGAGATACTAGTCCAGGCAATAGGGAATTTTACCTAGCAAAATTAATGGTAGTACTGGAAATCGGCTTTCTAGATGTTTTTTGGGTCGCTGAATCCGAATTTGTAACTTCCCACCAAACTTTCCCCCAACAACCTCCCCAAATTTTGGTAAAAAGCCCCCCCCCCCCCCAAAAAAAAAGGTTTTTATTAAAAAAATCAATTTTTTTATCGTTTTAGAGAAAAAGTATCTAGAAATTCAGAAAGCAGAAAACATTTCAAACAAATCAGATATATGACATTATGACTTAGGATGAAGGGGAAGGGGGGATCTGCCTCAGAACATGCGCGCGGTGCTGCGTAAACTAAGTTGCGCAATTCCACTTAACCACTCACACGTTTACATTCGCCCTCCCATCTCCCCTCCGAACTTTCTCTATAAGGTTTACTTTAAGATTTTTGGGTCGCTGAATCCGAATTTTTAACTTTCCCCCCAAAATTTCCCTCTCCCCCGAAACCCCCCAAATATTTGTTTTTAACTTAAATTTCTTATTGATTTAGGGGAAAAGCATTACGAAATTCAGAAACTAGACAAAATTTGCAACAAATAGGATATATGACATTATGAATTAGGATGAACGGGGAGGGTGAGGGCTGCCTCGGAACATGCACTGCGGCGCTACGTGCACTAAATGATGAAGTCCAGGCAATAGGGGATTTTATCTGGCAACATTAATGGTAGCACTGGAAATCGGCTTTCTAGATGTTTTTTGGGTCGCTGAATCCGAATTTGTAACTTTCCACCAAAATTTCGCCCGGCAACCCCCCAAAAAATTTATTTTTGAAAAAATTTGGTTTTTGAGAAAAGCGCGCGGGGAATGTTCCGAGGCAGACCCCTCTCTCCCCGTTTATCCTGCGTCATAATGTCGTATATCCTATTTGTTGCAAATTTTGTCTAGTTTCTGAATTTCGTAATACTTTTCCCCTAAAACAATAAGAAATTTAAGTTAAAAACAACTATTTGGGGGGGGGGTTCGGGGGGGGGAATTTTGGGGTAAGTTAAAAATTCGGATTCAGCGACCCAAAAAACTTAAAGTAAAACCTTATAGAGAGAGTTCGGAGGGAAGATGGGAGGGCTAATGTAAAAGTGTGAGTGGTTAAGTGGAATTGCGCAACTTAGTCCACGCAGCACTGCGCCGCATGTTCCGAGGCAGATCCCCCATTCCCCTTCTTCCTAAGTCATAATGCCATATATCTAATTTGTTGCAAATTTTGTCTACTTTCTGAATCTCTAGCTACTTTTCCCCTAAAACAATAAAAATGGAATATTTTAATAAAAACCTTTTTGGGGGGCTTTTTACCAAAATTTGGTGGGTTGCCGGGAGAAATTTTGGTGGGATGTTACAAATTCCGATTCAGCGACCCAAAAAACATCTAGAAAGCCTATTTCCAGTACTACCATTAATTTTGCTAGGTAGAGTCCCTATACGGTCTCTATTTCCTGGACTATACAGCTTTCAAACAAATTGCATTTAAAAGTACATTTTTTTTCCCCTTATACGACGGTATAAAAACTGAAAATGTGCGATGTGTAGAAGTTTAAAATTTTTCAGTAGCAAAAATGGCAAAATGAAAATTCGTTTCAAATTTGAAAGTGTTGCCATTCGCAGAATGACGTATGCGTTACGCACAGATATGTTTGTCCTTTATAATATAGATATACGAGTAGAATGGGACATAATATTCGAAAGATAAATGCTGTAGCGGAGATGTTGTATAATTAAAGTTAATTTCTTAAACGCATTTCCAACAATTTGTTATTTTTTATAAACCATTAGTGCAGAAAACGGGTAGGTTTAGGGATTAACATTTCTTTCAGAAGGCTTAAAATCTGATAAAATGTATTACATAACAAGTTGTATTAAGATTATTAAAAATTGTTAGAATAGAGCTTTTAAAAGGCTTCATATCAGGTGCCCCTCCATGAATTGAAGTTGAATGAAAGAGATAATGAAAACGATAGCAGCAAACTACATTACTTCTTCACTTTTTTTACCCGACTGGCAAGAAGGGTTATGTATTTAACGTGATATGGGTATGTGCATTTTTTATACTCTCGAAACATCCTAACCGCTCTATGGATTTTAATGAATGGCGTCTCTATCGATTCGTCTTAACCGTTCAATAGTTATAGGCTAGATTTTGTTTTTATAAATTCAAAATGGCAGCCGTAAAATACAAAATGGCGGTAGAGACAAAAAAAATTACGCACCCTATTGTGTGGCATATCATTAGATAGGTCTTTGAAAATGAAGACGATGTTTCATTGCCTATTTTACAGTCAGAAGATCCGTTTAAATATTACACAACCTGGACGTTGTGTAAGTAGGATCTCTAGCTTTACTGCAACTCTAATCTTCACAGACATCTATAGGCTTCATCAAAACAGTGTTTATAGAAAGGAACCAACAATTAAACAGAACTTAAAAGTCATCAATACAAGTAAATAAAAAAAAATAGGTAAGTAATATAACAAATAGTTTCACGTTGATGAGAAATAATGCAGTCGGGTTCTTTGATTTTTTTAATTTAATTTTTACTTGTCACAACATTTCATTTAGCTTCAGATGAAGATTGTAGATGAGGATCTTTTTACAAAGTCATTTAGCATCTCAATGTAATTTACATCGATTTATTGGTATGTTTTTTTTTACTCCTTCTATCTTTAGTTGTCACGTATTTACTAAAATCTTAAAAACTACTGTATAAGCAAGTGAAAGCAATGATTTTAATAATCGATTGTAAAACATCTCGATTGTAGATTCCGAGAAATAATCGATGACTGAATCGATTGTATTTTTTACGATGACGATTTTTCTCGATTGATAAAATTACGAGAATCGCCTATCAATAGTGTAACTTACATCTTTGTTTAAAAGAAAGTTCTTTTTTTTTTGCATAAAAATTGAAATTGAAGCCGTTTTAAGTAGTTTTCGTGTTAAATACTACCTATGGCAATCTCCCCAATGTTTGAATTTCTGAAAATGTTTCGCAGATCTACACCGATCATGACCCCTAGAACGCAAAACCACCCTCATTGAAAAACATTATATATATATATATCAATCCCTATTTAATTGGACACGATAACTTCTAGAGTTCTGCGAAAATCTCTTCCAAACGGATACATAAAAATCAAGGGGCATAAAAACTCGGTCAAGATTGTTAATGGGCAAAATCGGACCAAGGGATTGGAAATAGGGAGTGGTTTTGTGAAAATCGGAAAACCCACATAATTTCTTAATTATAATGCATACCGAATCAGTTTAAAGTTATTATTACTTCTTAAAAAAGGGCCAAAAATTTATGTATGACAGATTTTTGATAAAATAGAAAGTGGACTCATGAGGCGAAACATAGGGTTTGTGGGAGAAAAAAATTCATAACTTCGTCAATTCTAAAGATATCAAATCCAATTAAATTAATTATATAAAATAAATCTTCTTAATATTATCTGCAACTTTTATATAACATGTTTTTGATAGGATCAATTCGTACCGCTAAAAAAAAAGTAATAAATAAAAACGAAAATTAAAAGGGGTTGTTAAAGAAGAAAAAAATCTATAATTTCGTCAATTCTAAAGATATAAAATCTGCATGGAGTTATTATATATCTTCTTAATATTATCTACAACTTTTATACTGACAAGTTTTTGATAGGACCATTCCTTACAGCCAAAACAAATTAAAAATACATATCGGTTGAAGAAAAAAACATCGTATTAAGGTTATACTCAAATCCAAACTGCTTATTTTCTGACTCATTTTTAAATTCCTTTTTGCTCTCAAATGCATCCAATTGGTAGGTTTCCTTATTCAGAAACTATATCGTAACTATATCGAAACTATACCGTAATGGTCGATGTTTTGATAGAGGCAGAATACATCTCAAGAAATTATGTCAAAGTGGGCATTTTGAACCGAATTTCCCGAAGCGATTGTGTTGGAAAAGAAAAATATTGTCCTACTTAGAAAGTAATTATTTATAAATCAAGTTCTGATCAATTGAACGAAAAATAAAAGCAGGTGGCTTATAAATATCTTCAAAAATCATGTCAGCGAGTTTCATGTTTTTTTCTTTTAAAAATGGACCTGAAAATGTATCAGAAAATTTCGAGTTGTTGAGCATGGAAAAGTATTTTTTTAATACCCCCTTAGCGTGATTCTGATATAACTAGCTGTTATATAAATGAAATTAAAAACTCGTTAAAATAGCCAGTTAAAATTGTTAAATTAGGTTTAACTCTAAGCAAGATATTGTTTTTCTTGTTGAAATTAGTATACTATATGTCCAAAGGTGACCGGTCACTTGCGATTGTAGACGTTTTGTTAAATATCTAGAAAAATACAAGAGGAATTGACCTGAAACTGCAGGTGTGTAAACAGTATAGCGTAGGTCATATATTCCCACGAAGATTTTTTCGCGAAACCCCTTAGAGGACCGTCAACAAATTGAAAAAAATGAATATCTTTTGGATGACCCTGTAAAAACTAAGGCAGCAAAAGCGTTCAAACTCGAGTTTATTAATAAGTGGCTTATTGTAATATAGTGTTTTCATTTTTATGAGGATAGCATGTACACTCGTAGAGAAATTAAGGTTTTTTGAAAAACAGTCCCAAATTTCGCCAAGTTTTTTGCTTATAATTTGCAGAGTTCTTAACATAAAATAAGTTCTTTTCAGAAAATAGGACAAACAACATTGTACACGAAACTCTGCAATCAGAATTAAAAAATAATAAAAATTGGATGAAAAATTAGCAGGTTTATTAAAAAATGCTTCACTGCGCATGCGCGAATGCAATCTAAATATAATGTGCATAATGTATTAGCTAAGTATATCGAGCAACTTTTGTGAAAGTCTTAAAATCATAGATTGAAAATTCTGAAAATTATCGTCGATAGAATAAGCTCGAAATCCGCTGTTCCCAAAAGTAAGCAAAACGATGAGGGGTTGTATCTAATAATGCAGTACGTGCAATATTGTGTACGCTAACTTAGCACTAATCAACAGATACTTGATACAACCCCTCATCTTTTTGCTTCTTTTTTGGAACAACGGACTTCGAGTGTATTCTATCGATGATAATTTTCAGAATTTTCAAGCTATGATTTTGAGACTTTCACAGACTTGCTCTATATGCTTATCTAATACATTATGCATATTATATTTTGATTGCATTCGCGCATGCGCAGTGAAACATTTTTTAGTAAACCTGCTTATTTTTCATCCAATTTTCATTATTATTTAATTTTGATTGCAGAATTTTATATATAATGTGGTTTGCCATATTTTCTGAAAAGAACTTTGTCTTATATTAAGAACTCTGCAAATTATAAGCAAAAAACTTGGCGAAATTTGAGTCTGTTTTTATAAAAACCTTAATTTTTCTACGAGTATGCATGCTATCCTCATACAAATAAACAGAGTATATTACAACAAGCCACTTATTAATAATCTCGGGTTTGAACGCTTTTGCTACGTTAGTTTTTACAGGGTTATGCAAAAGATATTAGTTATTTTTAATTTCCTGACGGTCCCCTATGGGGCTTCGGGAAAAAATCTTCACGGAAATATGTGAACTATACTATACTGTTTGCACGCTTGGAGTTTCAGGTTATTGGTTTTTCAAATGCATTATGCGTTTTCCAAATTGTTCTAGTGTCATCGTTTTTTGTACATTAATGTTCACACATTTACGCAGATTGCGGAAAAAAATTGCAGATGGTAGAAAAAAAAAAATAATAACTCAATACCTTTTTTAAGAAGCATCCAAAAAATGTATAGATTCGAAATAAAGTTTTAAAAAAGTTCCCATGAATGTAAATTTTATTTACCTATGTTCTATAATAAAATTATGTTTCAATCTAAATCTGCCTAATTATATTAATTATATCCGAAATAATATAAAATAAATACGTTACATTACTTACACTTGCTTTGATTTTAAATTATATTGATGTATATTATGCTGTATTTATTAGAAATATTTATATTAAGATATGTCGTTGTTTTTCTTTAACAAATGCAAACAAATATAAATATTTTTTTTTGTCATTATTTCTTATACTGTGGTATGAGTACTCAGAAGCGTTTCACTAAGGAAAACTAGTATGTTGTGGCCATCACAAAACTTTCTTCTATATAAATCGGATCAATTTAATCATTTAAATAATACAAGAAATTACATCAATTTAGCACCAATTCATATCAAATTATATATGAATTTGAAATTTAATGAAAATTCGTACATTAGTTCTTGAGATAGAGCTATAGCTGAAATTCTAAAAAATGTAGCATAGCAGCGCCACCTATTGACCGATTTGCACCAAAACATAAACAACAGTAATTCATATCAAGATATACCTGATTATGAAGTTTGTCAAATATCCAAGTATTAGTTCTTGAGATAGGGCTATTGCGGAAATCGCCAAAAATGCAGCATAGCAGCGCCACCTGTTGAGCGATTTACACCAAAATGTATAAAACGTCAATTCCTGTCAAACACTAACTGAATCCGAAGTTTGATAAAAATCGTTCATTAGTTCTGGAGATTGAGCTCTTGGGCAAATCGTGAAAAATGCTGCATAGCAACACCATCTTTTGAGCGATTTACACCAAAAATTAATCAGCACCAATTTATATCACGGACTAACTGAATATAAATTTTTATTAAACTAGGGGGCTCGGCCCCCTACGAGCTACGCTCGCCAACCCCCCGTTCAGACACTGCAGTCTCTAAAAGCACGCTAATTTGATCGACTTTAATTGAATTTTTTGGAAGATTGAATTATAATTAAAGAAACAAAGGCGATCTCCCTATAAACGGGTTTCTATTCATTTCTCTTTGATTGGGGAATTTTACGGAAAAATCAGCTGCTGTTAAAAGATACAATGGCATTTCAAAATCATCTAATATAAAAGGAATTAAGTAAACAGAGTCTTTGTCTCCCGGTATTTTTTAACAAAGCGAAAAGAAAGTCCTTTTAAATAAAACATTTTAAATATATCGTTTCTAATCTGACGTAATTTTCACCAAACTTTTCTTTCCCTTTTTAATATTCACGTGAAAATGCTTTTATTAGAAATGAAATATTATTTGCGCTGTCCAAAAAAAAAAAAATAGTTGAAAAGTTCATCTCAAAATATCAAGTAAATGTCTCGCGCTATTTTTAAATTTAAACTACTATTTTGCAATATTATTTTTTGTTCATTTTCCGTAATAAGTGTAATGTGACGTAAATGTGATGTAATTTCTCCTATTTAAGACTTCTAACGCATGTTAATGAATTTATTACTTTACAATATCCTTTCTCTGTTAAAATTCACGTGTAATTATAGATGAAGTAATTTTCAATAAGTTCCTGCTTTTTATACGTAATTATTTAATTCTAATTTGAAAGTTTTTCTTTTCTGTTTATAATAGTCACGTGTAAATAATTTTTTAATTTAAAACAAACATTATTGTTTCCGTTGTTTATACAGTTTGGCAACAGGTTAAATTAGTACAATTTTCTGAAATAAGTAAAAAAATATCTCTCGAAATGCTGAAAATTTGAATTTAAAATAGAAATGAAACCTCGAAAAATGAGTCAAATTAAAAAAATAAATTAATTCTGCACACCGGGAAATTATAACGTATAAAATGATCTAAAAAGTATTAAATTCCGATGTATAGTTTTTGCTCCTATAAAACTTTTTTAATGGGACGATTTTGTCCAACTTTAGCATTAAATATCTCTTAAAATAATTCTTCTATTTGAAAACTGTCTACATCAGCGTGTTTATCAAACATTTCTGTATAATACTATCAATTTTCATATTTTTGTATGCATTATTTTTCTTAATATTAACGAAGAAACACCTCCGGTCACAAAAAATTCAAAACCGGCGGCGGCGGCGGCGGCGGCGGTGACAGCGGGAGTTACTTTTTTTTAGAATAGAGAGATTCCGTTCATTAGTTCTTCAGATAGAGCACCCACAAAATGTGCCACATAGGCAAACATATTGACAGACTCACTGACAGACATTTTGTAAAAACATATTTTTCGGGTTCTCTGACACCCTAAAACGTGTAACTCCGTCGAAAATCGGAATTCAAAAATTTTCATGGATCCAATACTTTCTTCTTGTAAAGATAGGAGAAAGTAAAAAAGGGGGAGGATTCTTAAGCAATGCAATAATTTATAGAAGGAAAAATGTTGTTCAGGTTTTTTAAATCCTCGCCACCAAACTTCTTGTAATTCGTTCTTTAGAAACGTTTTATTTTCGTTTTCTTGAAAATAAATTAAAAAGAGAGTGTGTACGAGAGGGTGTGTCAGGTTTTTAACAAAGATTTATTCATAAAATCATAGGCAAATAAAAATAACGACCCTTTTAATATATATATATATATATATATATATATATTTAACAAACTCTTGACTGAACTTTTTTAACAGTTTTGTTTTCCACATAAAAATATAGGTATTATTGTTTGGTGTAAAGTAAAGCAAATTATTTTTGTGTTCTGTAGAATATATGTGTTTAAATATTTTCCTTAGACATTTTGCGAAATTTATAACTTTACAAGATACAAAATAAGGTCATGTTAAAGTTTTAGATCACACTAAAATGTGTTTTGTCAGAATTAACATTTTAAATGTTGTTATATGTAATACTTTTGCATATTTTTATATTATATTGAAAAATGCATATCCTTCTCTTAGATGCATTTTGACCATGAACGTTCAGATAAAAGACATTTTAAAATAAATTTCGTTATAAGGGATCACATGTCCTAAATTAAGGCCATAATTTTCTAATTATATGGTTTAACAGTAATTAACCGATATTTTACAGGCATTACACCATAAAATATCAAAGCAAAGAAAATATTTCTAAATTGTGCATTATACCTGTTCAAAATAAAATATCTAGATATAAAGAGAATAAAAAGATTATTATTATTCTAGGACGATATTCAAAAGGAAGTTACTCCCATTTATGGTAGCAAAAGTTTTTTATGTCTATTCGAGTCAGTCATACACATTTTTCATGGAGTACCTCTTCCATTTTAAACAAAAGCGGACGTCGATGACTCGATCTTTTGGGGAATGAAGTAATACATTATTAGGGGACTTCTGTTTTTCATATATTTACCGTTCAGATACATACAGTATAAAAAATACAAAATATTTCAATATACATACGAAAAGATTGTTAAATTATTTCGTACAAAGTTCCTAAAATCCAATCAATAATTTAAGCTAAAGTCATACAAAATTTTACTTACATTTTATAATAACATGATGTCGATAGATTCAATGGTCCTAAAAGAGCGACGAAGCCGGTATCGGTTGTGGTTGAAACTACCCGCACGTATCACGAATACATGAGCTGTCAACTATGTGCTCCAATATGACGGCCCAAAACTTTTTTCCAGAAGATATAACATGATGCTTTATTAAGAGTTTGCCTTATTTGGTACAAGTACCTTAGTTTTTTTCATTTCTTCAAGAGGTATAAAAAACAAAAATTTAAAAATTATGCGTCAAGCATTGGTTATGAAACACTTTCCTACACTTCCAAAACACTTTAACAAAACTTCGCTATTTAATAAATTAAATAAGATGCCTAGCAAAACATTTCAGAAACATACAACATATTTGAAAACCAGATTTCATGAACAGCCTGAAAATAATTCCAATTCTTCAGTGCAGTTGTGTATATGATCTATAGATTTGTATATTTTCTACTTAGTGTGTTAAAATTTAGTAGAGTATGAAAATTAATAACACAGTTAAAAATTCACCTTCAGCAATTTCTACAATTGGATGGCAAAATATTTGAATCTTTTTGTACAGCTCTGTATATTACCTATAGATTTTTGCACACGTCACATATTTAGCTGAAATTTAATTCAGACAAAAACACGCATAAAACTACTGAAATCATACTTCCAAAAATTATCATCCATAGGAGGCCTTGTGTTCGCTTCTTTGCATTGCCACGTATATAACATCTTCTCGCAAACCTGAGTAATGTATATCAATTTAAACATGTTTGAAATAGAGAAACATAATTAGATGCGAATGGTAGTCCCCGAAGAATTAACCCTTTTGTGTAACCCTGTAACCGAATGAAAAATACTTTGCACCCCATATTCTACATGAAGTATGTTTTAGTGCATCTTAACAATTCATTATCAATTTTACAATGTTGTAAAAGAGTAACATAATTAAAACACGCCGCAAAAAAACATTTTCTTCATAGAAACGAAAATCTTTTCATTACCTTTATATGTAAAAGAGTAACGTCATTTAAACACGCCGCAAAATAATTTTCTTCATAGAAAAAAATATTTTGAGTACCCCTATATATGTATTTAAGTGCTAATTGTACAATAATTATTTTCAAGTGCACCTCAATAATGTATATAATTTCAATAAAGTTTAAAATAGAGTAACACCATTAAAATACACCGCAAATGATTTTCCCATAGACCATAATGTAACAGAATACTTTTAAGCAACCCTGTAAATGAACTATTAACGCTGCACACTTCATTTTTAATACCACACATGCCAGGGTAAACCTCAATGACATATATCAATTGCATGGCAATCCGAGTACATTTACGCGAGTTAGAGGTCGGACAGACAGACGGCCAGACAAGCGCAATTCACAAACACTTTCGAACTATGTTGGGAAGTGTGAAAAAAAAGCAATTTATCAAATTATAACGGTCATTTGGAAAATGATTTTTTCGAAGATTAAAATTTAAGACATAAAAAATCGCACGGAGTTCTTCATGAATTACGTACGCCATGAATTAAACACTAGTAGTGTTATTACACGTAAAAATTCCGAGCGACAAAAATCGCCTGCTACTCGTACGTATTATTTCCACCTGAAACTTATGTATTATCCAAGCATTTCATTGACTCTTCGGAAAAAGTCTTTTCCATCGTCAGATTTCTTGGAAATCTGATTACTCATTAGGGTGGGTCGAAAAAACCGAAACATTTATAATCGAAACGTAATAGCGCGGAAAAGTTGCCATTTGTAAAAAAGATAAAACACGTAAATTATTACACCGATTGGTTAATATCTTTGACCGCCGCAAGGGGTCCAAATTTCGAAAAAATCGCAAAAAACATACTTTTAGCAATTTTTTTTTAATTATCTAAACATACTTATTCAATTTCTAATAGAACGCAATAGCCACGCCAAGATATTAGTAATGTAACATTAACATTTCATTTTTGTGACATCGTTGCTTTTACCGCCAAAACAGGGCCAAAATTTCTAAAAAATGTTAAAAATTAAAGTTTTTCATTTTTTTCAATTTTCATAACTTTTGTAATGTTTTCAGATTTTTTACATTTCTAATAGGTTGGGAAAGGCATTTTATGTTGTTAATTTCATGCACATTGTTAACCATGATCACTGTAATTCTATAAAAAAAAAATTGCTCAATGATAGAAACACCTGCATCTGCCTCCACGTAAAATTAATTTCTCGCTGCTAGAGGGCCACGTTTCACTTTGTTCGTTTTTTTTTTTTTTTTTTTTTTTTTTTTTTGTAATGTACTCCTTTTACTCTATACTTTGATGGCTCTAAAGATAAAAATATCTGCCAGGTTAAAGAAGTGGCAAAGTTTCATCTTTGCGAAGTCAAGGAGGAACATATCTCTTTGTACTAGAACCAGGTCTGAATTATTTTCGTCATTTGACCCCATCGTCTGGCAAGGCGACTTCTATATGCAATGACATTATAGATTTTCTGAAGAAAAATGAAATCCCGACTGGAATAATAATTGAAGTTGAATTTCGCGGAACTGTCTTCAAAACAGGATGCAAAGGTAGTGTTATAGTAGGATTAGTTGAGAACAACTTTTAAAAAACCACTTTATTGGCTTCCTTGACCTCACTTCAATGAGCTTCCACTGAGACATCTTTTCAAACATCTTGATGACAAAAAACAGGTTCTCTATCATATTGTGACCGAATTGGTTGATCTCTTGCGATTTGTGAATTATTACCAATTGCAAAATCTAAGCCAATGTAATCTGATCACCTAGCTGTTGAGAAAGATGATATGTCAACTGACCAGAAGTATATGCCTGAAATATTGCAAGCTCTTTCAATACGCGTGTATACAATTGACCTTTTTTGCTGAGTCCCTGGACAAATATTTCACGCAAGGTGGATCATTACTGCTATTCGAATTTTGAGACCCTACGTTGGAACAAAGAAACCCTCTTCTTAACATGTCATGCTCTTTGAGTACATCCTGAAAATGTACCGCATCAGTTGGTTCACAATTAAATTGAATCACTCATGTTTTCCAGAATCTGTGCACTATAGTTAGTAACTTACGTTACTTGACAGATAATATACGAAAGATTATAGTTCCTGTATTTTCACGAAATGACTATTTCGCAAATCATACAAATAGCCTCTTTGGAATGATAGCATATGAAGAGGAGAACATCAGGGCCCCAGCCATGAAGAAAATTGCAAAAGCACGAAGTTCTGTGGACTAGAATAGTGCCATCCGTCACTTTATCATAGCCGACTACAACACTGAAGCTTAAAATTGTATGGCTTTAGTCTACTGACAAAACTGAAAACTAACGGAACCACCTGTTATGGTTTCTTTATCGACTAAAACCGCTGGTGAGTTTAAAATGTTCGATTAAAGCAGGCATGTCAAACACGTGGCCCGCGGGCCACTTGTGGCCCGCCGAGCAATTGTGAGTGGCCCGCCAACCCTCTGGCATTATTTGTAAGTTTTATTTAGTTACACGAATATTCACGCACAAAATGGAAAAAAAAAATCAGGATGGGGTTTCTGAAAAAATTATTTTCCGGTTTACATTTTGCAATTAATTTAAAAACTTGATTCATCATAAATTATTTATTGTACGTAGTATTAAGAATCTCACTTATTTAGCAATAATGTTTAACAAATCACACAGTTTATAAATGAGCTTCGAATCTTTTTTTTTTTTTTGGCAGACAGACTGTTTTTCGCCTAGACATAACGGGATTCTGATTCGCCCATTGATACATCGAAAAAATATCTTCAAGTTGGCTGGCGCCTGCCTACTAAGGTCAAGGGGTCAAGGGAAAAATTAACTTTGTGCTCCGTGTCATTTTCCTTATCCAAATAATTTCGGATTATTTAGTTTAGACTACCGGTGAAGAACTTACTTAAGATATATATATATATTGTAATAAATTCAGATTATTGAAAGCTATGATAAAATTAAAGTTCCCGAAAATAGATGAGTTGGTATTTTAAAACAGAGCGTTTTATCTTTCACACTCATACTTTAATGTTCTCGTCAAAAGTTTCAAAACATGTATTAAAAGTTGAAAGTCATTTGAGATTTAATAATGAGGAAAATGTTATGATCATTAGGGAAATTTTGAGGAAATATTTGAATGACAAGATTATTATCACCGGTCGAATGTTACCCTAAGAATTTGCACTGCAGCGGTAAAATGTATTAGCTGCTTACTCTTTATTGAATCCAGTCTATTATTTCTAGTGCATTTTCTATAATGAAACGTATAGTATTTTCTTACAATAACTGCTGATTTTCAAAAATAAGATCGACATTTTTTATCAATATGAGTAAAAATCGATCAAACGAAGAGCATCGAAGATTTCAAGAAAGATGGGAATTGCAATATTTTTCCATTCAAAACAAAAACAAAGTTTTGTGTTTAATATGCAGAAACACTATTGCAGTTTGGAAAGAGTATAATGTTAAAAGACACCAACCGTGACACCAACCATAAAGTAAATTATGAAAAATATATTGGCAAACTTAAGGAAGATAAATTGTCAGAATTAAAGTTGAAACTTCAAAACCAACAAAGTACATTTACTAAGCCAAATGAGGATAATATAGCGGCTGTAAAAACAAGTTATTTATTGGCACATTTAATTGCAAGCAAGTCAAAACCATTCACAGAAGGGGAATTTGTTCATGAATGCATACTTAAAGCAGTGGAAGTGATGTGTCCAGAGCAACTAAAAAAATTCAAAAATATTAGTTTAACGCGAAATACAGTTGCAAACCGAATTGATGATATAGCTGGTAATTTAAGAAAAATCTCTAAAATCTCTAATCACAACATTTGAAAGCTATTCCATCCAAATTGACGAAAGTACGGATGTGCGGGATACTGTTCAATTGACAATTTTTATTCGCGGATGTGACTTGAATTTAAAAGTAAGTGAAGAGCTTCTAGAAATTATAGCAATGCATGATACCACCACCGGAAAAGATATTTTCGACTCTCTTATGAAAGGACTGAATGAATACAATTTGTATTTGTTTAGTTTTAAATTGCCTTTACAATTCTTAATTGCACGTATTTCAGTTGTGCTAAAGTGAAACTGAATATTCCAGCCTTTTACTCTGCGTAGGGATAAATGAAAACACGTACTCTGTTTTTCCCTCTGCGCAGGGAATTTATTGTTGATATTCTTTTCTGTGTCAATCGAGTTTGTGGATCTCGATGAGAGTGTGTTGTGATCCCTAAGCGGATAATTTATTTGTGAAATTGTGAAAGCTTTCAATTAAATAGTGGAAAAAGTTAGTGTATACAGTCTAGTGCTTAATTCAAAAAACCTACAAGGTACATTTGGTCGTCTAAAACCGGAGTTAAAACGAACTAAGTGCAAAGAATGATGCGTATCTAAATTTCGTTCGAAAGTGAAAGCGTGAAATCATTGGAACTGTGCCAAATTAGAATACTGAGAGAGAAAAATGGATAAAAACTTAGAAACTGATAAACGAGTGTTGAAATCTTCAATAACGAGATTGAAAAACAAATTTCCTAAAACTGATCTGAATGTGTGTGAATTAGAGCAACTTCAGTTATTAAAAAGGGAAACAGAAGAATTAGAGGAAGAGTTGAAGGTGCTGTTTAAAACGATTTTTTCTGCTTGTAAAGAAAACGACATCGATTCATTTATAGAAGAAAAGGACGAACAGCAAGACATCTTTGATGAATTGATAGTAAAAATCGAACATGCAATTACAGCGAGAAAAATAAATGTGAACAATCCGAAGAAGGAAGTTAATGAAATAAAATTACCAAAGCTTTCTCTACCATCATTGAGTGGTCAAATTAGTGAATGGTTGAGTTTTAAAGATTTATTCATGGCGAGTATACATAATAATGAAAACCTATCGCCAGCTCAAAAGCTGCAATACTTGAAATTATCTTGTCAAGGAGACGCTTTGAAAATAATAAAATCAATACCTATTGAAGATTCGAAGTATGGTATCGCATGGGACTTGCTATCTGAAAGATATTCTAACAAACGTGAATTAATATACAGCCACATTAGAAAATTATTAAATTTTCCATTCGTGCAAGTTGATGCACCCGCAGCAATACTTAATTTGGTAGATATAACAAATGAATGTGTCCGTTCTTTCGAAATATTGGATCAGAAGGTAAGTGGCTTTTCAGAAACTTTGTTGATTTATTTAATATTGCAAAAAGTTGATCATAATATTAAATTATGGTGGGAACGCCAGTTAAAAAATGACGAGCTTCCAACGTTAGTTCAATTGATAATTTTTCTGAAAGATTATGCTCGTTCATTACAATCTGCTAGAGGAAATATTAATTATAAGAAAAACAGTTATCCTAAATTAACTGCAATGACTGCTTCTGTTAATAATATTGAATGTAAATATTGTTCTTTGAATAGTCATAAAATATCTAAGTGCAGTGAGTTTCTAAAGTTATCTGTTCGCGAAAGAGTGCAATTTGTAAAAAATAAAAATCTCTGCTTTGCGTGTTTATCTCCAGAACATAAATTAATTAATTGTCAGTCAAAAAGAGTTTGTTCGAAATGTAATTTGAAGAATCACAATAGCTTATTACATTATGAAAGGCGAGAAACAAATTATCCAGATATAAAAAACCAAGTAACGCCTCAATCCTCGAATCAAAATAGTGAGACTGTTGGTGAATCATCTAGTAATGTAAACATGTCAATAAATTCTTGCCTTGGTGAAATATACTCAAAATCATTTGGCATACTTGCAACTGCGCTGATTAATGTGAAAGATAATTATGGAGACAATAAATTACTGCGTTGCATTATAGATGTTGGCAGTACCAATAATTTTATAAGTGAGCGTGCGATACAATTATTAGGAATAAAAAGAAATTCAGCTAATTTACAGATTAAATGTTTGGGAATGGGATATTCCGAAGAATCTCGTGGCGTTGTAAGATTGGAATTTTCTCCACATTTTGATAAACAAAACACACGATTAGGTACTTTTTATATTTTGAAAAAGATAACGAGTAATCAACCAGTTGTATCATATGATACTAATTCATTCAGTCACTTAAAGAACATAACATTAGCTGACCCTAAGTGGAATGAACCAGGCCCAATAGACTTATTATTTGGCGTGTCTCTATCATTATCTATAATTAGAGGAGAAAAAATATTTGGGAAACCAGGACTTCCTTTTGCAGTAAATTCGGATTACGGGTGGTTAATAACAGGAGATAGTGATACATTTTCAGAAAATAAACCAACTATTATAGTTAATTTTGCAAATGTTGAAACAGATTATGTGAAAAGGTTCTGGGAATTAGAAAATATCCCCTCGAAGGAAATATACACAAATGAAGAAAAATATTGTGAGGAAATTTTCGATACATCCCATTCACGAGATTCGAATGGAAGATATATTGTGCGTTTGCCATTTAAGAAGCAATATAAAGAATTAGGGGAGTCAAAATGACTAGCTATGAAAAGATTTCTAAACTTAGAAAAAAGATTTAATAGAGAACCGGATTTGTATGAAAATTATTGTCTATTTATGAATGAATATCTTGATATGGGACATATGGAAAAAATACCGAAGAGCGAAATTCAAAAACCCGTTAATGAAGTTTATTATCTTCCACATCATCCAGTCATTAGAGAATCTAGCACAACAACCCGTCTTAGAGTTGTGTTTGATGGGAGTGCAAAAACTACAAATAATGTTTCTCTTAATGAAAATTTAATTGTAGGACCTAGGGTTCAACAAGAGTTATTTTTTATTTTGTTGAGATTCCGCACACACGCTATAGCTATTAACGCTGATATTTCTAAAATGTTTCGTCAAATTAAGATACATCCTGAAGATAAAGATTTTCAACGAATTCTCTGGAAAGATAAATTTTCCGATGATATTAGTGAATATCGTCTCACTACAATAACATATGGATTAGCATCTAGCCCATATTTAGCTACTAAAGTTCTTCAAAAATTAGCGTTGGATGAAAAATTAAATTTTCCATTAGCATCAAACATTGTATTACGTGATTTTTACGTCGATGACTTACTTACAGGTGCATCATCTCCCAAAGAAGCTACTAAATTAATATCAGAGTTACAAGAATTAATGAAAAGAGGCGGATTTGAATTACGTAAGTGGGCATCAAACGACATTAGGGTACTAAAAAACATTCCTGAAAATTTAATTCAAACTAAACCCGATTTATCAATTGAGAACGATAATTCAATAAAAGTGCTAGGATTAAAATGGGACTCAAATCGCGATGTCTTCAAAATTAGTGTAAGCATAGAACCAACATTAAAAGAAGTTACAAAGAGATCTATATTGTCAGATATAGCCAAAATGTTTGATCCACTTGGTTGGATCTCTCCCTTTATAATTTCTGCAAAAATTCTACTTCAGGAACTTTGGAGTCTACATCTAGCATGGGACGATCCTGTTCCACTACTCATAAAAAATAGGTGGATAAAAATTCGGGAAGAACTTGCATGTTTGACATCGATTACTGTGCCTCGGTTAGCAATTATTCCCTCAGCTAACAAATTTGAAATTCATTCATTTAGTGACGCTTCCTTAATAGCATATGGTGCAGTTGTTTATTTAAGGTCCTTATCCGATGATTCAACTGTATCAGTTAGAATATTAACTGCAAAAACAAGAGTTTCACCATTAAAAACAATATCTTTGCCTAAATTAGAACTGAGTGCTGCCCTGCTGTCAGCCCGTTTGGTAAAAACTGTCCTAGATTCATTGTGCTTGGACATCTCTAAAATTAACTGTTGGACAGATTCAAAAATAGTTCTCTCTTGGCTATCTACAGAATCAAGAAGATGGCAAACTTTTGTTGCGAATCGTGTTTCGGAAATACAACAACTTGTTCCGTCAGACTGCTGGCATCATGTAAAAGGAAAAGAAAATCCAGCAGATTGCGCATCAAGAGGTCTATCACCCTCAGAATTATCATTGCATGATCTTTGGTGGAATGGTCCGAGTTGGCTTAGTGATCCATCTTTCACCTCTCCAGAACCGCAATTAGGTAGTGTTTTGTGTGACGAAGCCTTAATAGAGCAAAGAAAAAATTATTTTTGTGCTACAGCTCAGTTAAGTGAGGAAATGCCTATTCTCTCAAATATATCGTCCTTTACTAAGCTAAAACGTGTAATTGCTTGGTGTTTGAGATTTCTTACGAATTCTCGTTTACCTGTTTCAAAACGAAACTTTGGTTTTCTTACAAACACAGAAATTAAGAGTGCTTTAAAAGTGATCATCAAACAAGTGCAAAAGTCATCATTTGCTGACGACATTAAATGTATGACTTCTGGTAAGTGTTTACCTCGCAATAGCAAATTGATCAATCTTTCTCCAATCCTTGATGATGAAGGAATACTCAGAGTGGGAGGACGTCTTCGTCATTCAAATCTCACACAAGATCAAATCCATCCAATATTGTTACCAAAAAATCACCCAGTGACTGTGCTGATTATTAGATATTTTCACTTATCTCACTTTCATGCTGCCCCTCAACTACTATTGTGTGTTATCAGACAGCGATATTGGATTTTAAGTGGAAGAAGTGTTGTAAGAAAGTTTGTAAAAAATTGTGTAATTTGTGCTCGTGTTTCTGCTTCTATGTCCAAACAAATCATGGCTGATTTACCTTCTACTAGAGTGCAACCTACCCATCCGTTCCTTGTCACAGGAACTGACTATGCAGGACCTATATTATGTAAATTTAGAAAGGGTAGAGGTACAAAATCTTTTAAGTGTTATATTTCATTATTTATATGATTTTCTACCCATGCAATTGACATTGAATTAGTGACTGATTTATCTACTCAGGCTTTTTTAGCTTGTCTCAAGCGATTTATATCCAGACGAGGCAAACCTAAAGAAATCGTAAGTGATTGTGGCAAAAATTTTGTCGGTGCGAGCAAGGAGTTGAAAGAAATGTATAAATTTGCAACTTCTTCTCTGCATAATGAAGAAGTGGCAAAGTACTTAAGTTCGGAAGAAATAAATTGGCATTTCAATCCACCCTCAGCCCCTCACTTTGGAGGACTTTGGGAGGCTGGTGTTAAATCGATAAAATTTCATTTAAAAAGAACCGTTGGCAATTCAGTTTTAACATTTGAGGAACTTTCAACTCTTTTAGCTCAAATCGAAGCCTGTTTAAATTCTAGACCCCTTTGTCCTGTAAGTTCTGATCCTAATGATTTACAGGTCTTAACCCCTGGTCATTTTTTAATTGGTGCTCCTCTTACTTCAGTACCAGAAGTTGATATTTCAGAGGTACCTGCTTCAAGATTGACCAGGTGGCAATTAGTGCAGAAAATGCTCCAACACTTTTGGAAAAGATGGAGTAATGAGTACCTTTCGACCCTACAACAGAGAGTAAAATGGCTTAAAGAAGAGCCTAATATTAAGATAGGTGATTTAGTTATAATAAAAAATGAAGGTCTTTCCCCTTTACAATGGAAATTAGCTAGAGTGATTAAAACACATCCTGGACCTGATAAAAAGGTTCGTGTAGTTACCCTGAGAACTGAAAATAGTGAATTGAAAAGGCCAATTACTAAGTTATGTAAATTACCTTTAGAGTAAATTTTTGAAACCCTTTCGGCTTTCAAGGCCGGGAGAATGTTTAGTTTTAAATTGCCTTTATAATTCTTAATTGCACGTATTTCAGTTGTGCTAAAGTGAAACTGAATATTCCAGCCTTTTCCCTCTGCGTAGGGATAAATGAAAACACGTACTCTGTTTTTCCCTCTGCGCAGGGAATTTATTGTTGATATTCTTTTCTGTGTCAGTCGAGTTTGTGGATCTCGATGAGAGTGTGTTGTGATCCCTAAGCGGATAATTTATTTGTGAAATTGTGAAAGCTTTCAATTAAATAGTGGAAAAAGTTAGTGTATACAGTCTACTGCTTAATTCAAAAAACCTACAAGGTACAGTATTTAAAAAAGCTTGTTTGCATTGCAACTGATGGTGCTCCTGCCATGACTGGTGTCATTAAAGGAGCGGTTACAAAACTAAAAAAGGAATGCAAGCAACAAAGAAATACATATTTCTATCATTTCCATTGCATTATTCATCAGCAAACGTTGTGTTTGAAAGTTTTAAACATTAGACACGTGTTTAAAAATGTTAGCAAAATAGTCAATTATATTCGTTCACATGGACTGAACCACCGCCAATTCAATACATTTCTTGAAGATGTAGGTAGTGAATGTACCGATATACCTTATTACACTGAAATTCGGTGGCTTTTGAGTTATAAAGTTTTAAAACGATTCTTCGAATTGCTGGTTGAAATCACTATTTTTCTGGAATCGAAAAATTATGAATGCACGATATTAAAAGATCAACAATGAGTAAAGGATCTCGCTTTTTCAGTTGACATTACAAATCACCTCAGTCAACTTAATCTTAAACTTCAAGGTAAATTTCACCTTGTTACCACTTTATATGATAATATTAATGTATTCAGGTGAAAGTTAGTTCTTTGGGAAAAACAAATTCAAAAAGAAAATTTATCTCATTTTGAATGCTGCCAGGAATTACTTAAAAAATCGCCGGAAATTAAGTTTTCAGAATACGATAATCAGATTAAGTTGTTACAAAATGAATTCGAAAGGAGGTTTTTAGATTTTAAAAAATGTGAAAGTGAATTCCTTCTATTTACTTCTCCTTTTTCAATTGATGTTGAAGCTGTTGATGAGAATTTACAGATGGAGTTAATCGAAATTCAGTGTGATACTATCTTAAAACAAAAATATATAGACGTAGGAATACCAGATTTCTATAATTATTTATCAGCTGACCGATTTCACAATATGTTATGCACAATAAAACGTATTTTGGCTATGTTTGGAAGCACATATTTGTGCGAACAATTATTTTCAACTTTAAAAAACAACAAAACTCCCGAAAGATCAAGATTAACTGATCAGCATTTACAATCAATTTTAAAAATAGCAACAGCCCAGCAAATTGAACCAAATTTTGAAGATTTGGTTAAAGAAAAACGTTGTCAAGTTACTTCAAAAAAGTAATACTATAGTTTTATTTAAATAATTAGATTAAAACTCATATTAAAACTCAGTATGACTTTGGATTTCCTATTTTTACTGCTATTGGAGATTATTAAGCACCAGATATGTCACCCTTGCGTCATACCATGCCAGTCATTAATATGTAAGAAAACATTTCCTTTTGCACGGTATTTGTATTTTGTTGATATTTAAAAATTGCTTTCCCTATTTTATGTTCGTGTTATAATATAAATGTTTTATTTTTCTATGTTTAATATATTTTACCTTGTAGTTTTTTTATGTTTCAATAATTGTCTGTTAATTTATTTTTCAAACAGTAAGCTATATCTCTGACAACATCGATTTTGCGGAAAAGTTACATCTAAGCGTAAAAATTCTACCCAATTCATTGAGGAATTAAAGCTTGCCAAACGCGACTAGGAAAGCACTCAAATGCCAAATATTCAAAAATACCGTTACTAAGATTTTTTTTTTATCATTTCATTTATTAAAAAAACAGCAGAAATAGCAAAGGCATAAAATGAAAATATATTTTTTAAATTCATAATTTTATTTAGATTTCATGGAAATGTATAGAATTTTCAAAATTAATATCGTTATTAAGATTTTATTGTTAGATGTTTGTCGCTGTCTTAATTTTTCGTATATCATAAATTTGTTGTTTATAAAGTTTATCCAAATGGTGCCTTGTATAAATTACTATTTTATTGTGACTAATAGTGAGCATCTTAAGGTAGCAGTTTTAATTATTATTACATATTATTTTTATTTGTTTAGAATTAGTTATTTGTATCTTGAAAGTGTTGAATCATTCTGATATCTACCCGGACATTGAAAATTTTGCATTACCTTAATTTTTCAGTAATCCAAAAGGTTCTTTATTGCGAACCTTGTGCTGTATTGTGAAAACAAATGAGTAGCATTTTGCCATATAACTATTTTTTTTCTCATTATTTGGATTTGTTTTAAGGATATGATATTTGGTTTCTTGTTATTTTGATTATCGTATTATTTTCAGTTGCATTATTATTATTATTATTATTATTATTATTATTATCATTATTATTATCATGGAAGGAGTGTTTAATAAGTTTTTCGAATTGTAAAAAATTAGTTTGAGTAAATTTATTAAATATAAAAGCATTGAATTTTCTTTGTTATTCTCTTGTCATAAAACTTAAAGTATAAGAAAAATTGTTTTATTGGCAAGTTTTATTTTCACTCCTCAGTGGTTTAAATTTAAAAAATACTTAATTTTTATTTCAAAAGATATATTTTTCTTGTGCATCAATATAATCTACAGATGAAGCAGATTTCTAATGTATTCAACTGGCAATGTCTCTAATTTTTCTGGCATTTTTCTTCGACTGTAATAGGAGTTCCGGCCCCTTTTCCCCCTATAGGTGTTTTTTTCCGCATGGAGGAATATGCAAAATATATCTTTTAAAATTAAAATAAGTACGTTATAAGTAATACAAATGTATCTCGAATGAAAAACACGGTTTTTTTTTTTTTTTTTTTTTTTTGCTCGTGAATAAGCTAGTATTAAAAATAAGAAAATATTCTACCTCAACTAATATTTAATAATAAATATGCATATATGTTGAATAATTTTCCATAACCAGAATAATCTATAAATTGTAAAAAGAAATATATTTTTTAACTGAATAAAAACTGCTGGATCTTTTTTGTATTATCGGGCAATTTTATCATAAATCTAACATAATTTTTTCCTTAATGTTTTTTTTAAAAAAAACCTCGGTTGTACTTTGAATTGTTTTGTACAGTGTGACAAAAACCTTATTTTTTCATTCGTTTTTCTTTCTTTCTTTCTTTTTCTTTTCTTTTTTTTTATATGATGTAATGTGGCCCGCGTCCTTATAGATATAATCGTATTTGGCCCGCGTTGGTAATCGAGTTTGACATGCCTGGATTAAAGATACCAGCTATTATAACTTTCCTTGTCCCACTCAATCACTAGAAAGATGCGTGAAATTATTCATTGAAGCACTGATAAAGTTTGTTTACTAGAACAGAGGGAGGATCACATCTGATCAGTTTTGGCCTCTCGAGAAATAATGGCTTCATCTGAAAGCAGATTATATTATAAAATTCATTTACATTAAATTCTTCTTCATTTTAAGTTTATTTAACCCGTTTCGGTTAAACATCTCTATATTTTAAAAAACATTTTGCTCATTTTATATAATTTTTGTGGCATGAATTGGCTGTTATGAAGTAAGACATCAGTAGATGAAGCGATCGTCAAGAAAAATGAATGATTAACTTTATTTTCAAGTCTATTACAAATAGTTATAAAAAATTATGATATATTAATAGATATAAAGTAAAATGATTTATTTCTAGACATATTATAAAAATTATAACAATTTAGAAAAAAAATGAAAAATTGAAATTTTTGAAATTTTTACAAAAAATATGGTCTTTTTGCGGCAAATAAAGATATGATTTCATCATATTGAACATTTACCGGGACATTTCTCATATAGCTATAGCGTTCTATTAAAAATTGTATTGGTATGTTTGGATAATTTAAAAAAAATGATAAAAAAACATCTTTTTTGCGATTTTTTGAAACTTTGGCCCCCTTGCGGCGGTAAAAGATATTAACCGATCGATGTAATATTTTAGAAATTTATTCTGTATTACAAAAGGCAATTTTTCCGCACTATTACATTTCGATTATAGAAATTTCGGTTTTTTCGACCCACCCTACTACTCATTTTAAAGGAAATTTCATTCTTAAACTTCTAAACATCCCACAATATTACTTTTTACACCGTCGCATAGAGAAAAAAAAAATTACCTTTAAATGCAATTTGTTTGAAAGCTGTATCTCAATTTGTTTCTGAGTTATTATTATTATTTTTTTGTAGTTTTTATTACTTTTTTGTCATAGTGGCAACAGAAGGTATCCATCTCTGTTGAAAGTAAATGGAAATACAGATTACTGTATAGACCAATCAGAAAACAAATAAAATGTGGATTAAACCTATGACAACCTTCAGATATGCTTTTGATTTCCCATCCTGACGAGAACAATAATGATTTTTCCAAATGGTTAAAAAAACTAATAATCACAGTACAGGACAAAAAAATCTGGAATTGCGCAACACGAACATTTTCTTTCGCATTCCATTTTGATTTGTATTGGATGATTGTATTCTGTGCACTATTTCTTCAAGTTAGTACATGTATTCCAAGAAGCAACATTAAGAGCCTAAAGAAAACTGCCTAGAAAATTTTCTTTGATTTCCCATTCATAGTGAAATAGATGAAAACAGATTTCCAATTGATTGCTTCATCGAATTGTCAAAAGAGCTGATTCGCTGAAAAAAAAAAGAATTTGTAGAACAAAAGAGTTATCTTTTCGACACACAAATAACGTACTGAATCAAAAATGCATTTATAGAAGAACAAGGAAAACACTTAAAGTTATGCAAATTTAGAGATTTATTAAAAAAGAAAAAAAAGAAAAGTGTAACTTTTTTCCTTGTTTTGTATAAATTATTTAAATAAATTTCTAATTAAAAATAAAAAATATATTACAATTCATCAGACATACAAGTGAAAATTACATAAATTCATTTAATACAATTAAAAAGCAAACATTTCGAGCTAAATTTTAGCTCCTCATCAGTGCAACAAATAACATTAAAATGACCAAAAAACTATATATCATGTTTACAGTTAAAAATTATTAGCAGTTAAAATTAAAGAAAGTATAAAAAATATCGAAGCAATGCTGAGTATTCAGCTGGAAATACACATGATTCATTAATCGGCGAAGTTTGCTTACGAGTAAATGCACCTTCCAGAAAAACTCTACTTTTAACATTATTCCAACCGGATCTGATAACTGTCATATTTGCTAAATCTGTGATATGGTCTGTATCTAAAGAATGCTGTTCAATTTTAGTCTGTAGGCTTCCAGATTTGTAGGCACGTTTATACTCGGCAAGGCGAATGGCGCAAGTACGACCAGTTTCGCCAATATATACTGAGTCGCAATCTTTACATGGGATACTGTAAATTGAACCGATTCTTAGTAAGGGGGGAAATTTAGTTTTAGATTTACAAAGTAATTTTTTCAAAACATTTTGTCGCTTGAATGATGTACCGATATTATGAGACTTCAACAGACTAGAAAATTTTTCAGAAAGATATTTGTTGTATGATAGAGATACGTAAATAGTGGGAACCTTACGAATTACAGAGGAGGTCACGCGATGCTCTGAAAAAATCCTTTATTGGCGAAATTGGTCGTACTTGCTCCATTCGCCTTGCCGAGCATAAACGTGCCTACAAATCTGAAAGCCTACAGTCTAAAATTGTTCAGCATTCTTTAGATACAGACCATATCCCAGATTTTGCAAATATGACAGTTATCAGATCCAGTTACAATAATGTTAAAAGTAGAGTTTTTCTGGAAGGTGTGTTCATTCGTAAGCAAACTTCGCCGATTAATGAATCATGTGCACTTCCACCTGAATACACAACATTGCTTTGATATTTTTTATACTTTCTTTAATTTTAACTGCTAATAATTTTTAACTGCAAACATGATATATAGTTTTCCGGTCATTTTAATGTTATTTATTGCACTGATGAGGGGCTAAAATTTAGCTCGAAATGTTTGCTTTTTTAATTTTATTAAATGTATTTATGTAATTTTTACTTGTATGTCTGATGAATTGTAATATATATACATATTAATCGTATATGAGACGTTAAACAATGATTATTTATTTTAAATTAAATTTATTTTTTTTTAATAGTTAAGTTGCATAAAAGCTTTGTTTAACTAAAGATGGTTGGAACGATATTTTTTAATAGTTTGTATATTTTTATTATTTATAACATAGGTTTCCTTCAAATTTAATTTGTGCACTTTTTAATAGGATCGCATATTAATAAAAATCCTAAATCCGGTAACATGGCCGATTTGAAGTGTTTTGGAATTTATACCTTAGACTATAATTTAAATAACGTTTTAGCATGGATTAAACTTTCATTCATCTATTGGTAACATACATATGATTTTAGGAAACCTCTCAGTGTTGTTGCATCTTATTACTTAACTTATGGGAAAGCGTTATTTCTTATCATTTCTTTTGTATAATTATGCAAAAGGAAAAACTAAATTCAACATAGTAATCTTCGGTAAAACAAGCATCATCACGTGCGTAGTGTTTCTGAAAATTATGTCAGTTGTAAGGGAATTCGATGTACACTATGAACTCTCAGTTTTTTCCCCAAATAAATAAAATAAAACTCAAGAAAAAAATTTCGGAAATCGAAAAACTATTTCTTCCAAATGACAAAGATCATGTATGTTTATTGTCCCTAAGTTTTTAAAAGAAAAAGCGTCATCTTCTTCAAATTTAAAAGGTGATTTAGATTTCATGGGCAAAAAAGTAACACAAGTAAGTAATTGTGCACACTGTAAGAAATTTGCAGCAAAGTAGCAATTCTATCGACTGTTTTTATGGAAAACAGTCATATAACCATAATTTAACTGTATTCTGACCATATTATTATTGTTCATATTATTGTCAAAATACAGTTAAAATATTCTTATGTACCCATTTTTCATGAAAACGGTCGATAGACTTGTTACTTTGCTGCAAATCTTTTACAGCATAGAGTACACCAAACCAAGCATTTGTTGTACAGCAATACAGAGTTCAAGTCTAATTACTCAAATAAAATTTCAGTTTACTCCAATTGAAGTCTAGGGAAAAGTATTATTAGTACATATGCTATACGCTGGACCAAGCTTTTTTTTAGGTACAGTAAGAAAGAGATGCAGTCTAAATCTAAACTCTGCCGCGTTACAATCCCTGAATCATGGGCTACAGTGTCCAACTTTGATTTCGTGACTACCGGCCCTGAGGGGCCAAGTAGCATATGTTCCGGTCAGGTGATGAACGTAACGCGGGATGCCGAGTATTTAATGCCCAAGAAATCTTGGTACTCATTTTAATGGCCAAGATCGACTAAAGGCTGAGTTGCTCAAAATGGTGTCAAACTTTGTACCTGTAACCTGTAACGCGATACGCTGACCGCTAAACTACTGGGGTACCAGCAGTCTAATTACGCATATATTGGAGGTGATTTACTCAAATCGATGTTTAGCAATTTTTTTTCTTTTGTAAATTAAGCAGGGTATTCATGAGCTAAGAGAGAACTCATGAGCGAAAAACTAAAATGTGGTAGAGTATGCTAAACCAAGCATTTTTCATATGTCGAAATAGAATCTCAGTCTAATTTCTCTCTCAAATATTCAAGGCTAATTTCTGCAGCCCATGTCTAGCAAAATGTCTTTTCTTCTACGAACTAAACTGGGTAAATTAGAACTCATTAACTGTCAAATTATTTAATCTAATATAAGAGATATATTGCGATATTGGGTGATAATATTTTGAATACTATGCAAGTGAAAACAATTAATTTAGCCGGTTATATAATTCAATAATAATAACGTATAAAGTGTATTAAAAGTTACAATAGTACAGTTATTTAATGTATTCAGAATAATTAATTTATCCAGTTATAGAATGCCTTATTATTGCACATGCTGTTATATATACAGATGGGTGACAAAATAATACGAACACCCATGAAAAAGATATGGTCTATTTCAAAGGACCAGAACGCGTATGTCACTTTGCACTCAATTCTGCTACCTAGTGGTTATGAAAGGTAAGGTATCAGTCGATCAACATCAGTCATGGTTGTTGCATGCGCTTACCATACGCTCTGGAAAATTCAGTAATGACTGACTTTTCAGAGTCCAAAAAGGAATGATTGGTGGAATGCGGTGCGCTGTTTGCTCCGTGACGGAAAGAGCCAATTATTTGGTGCGTGCAAGGAGTACTCTGTCAACCGTTATGACAGCATACACGAAATGCGGTAAAGTGTCGTCTGCGAAGTACAACAGTGGACGGAAAAGAAAGCTTTCTGAGAGGGATAAAAGAGAGTTGAATCCCATAGCGGTCAGAAAGCACAGGCAATCTTTATACCAGATAGCGTCCTATATAAATAGTCATCTCCAAAATCCATTTCTGCAAGAACTGTCCAAAGGGAACTTCATGCTTCGAACATTTATGGAAGAGTTGCAATTCGTACGCCATTGGTGTCATTGGTGTTCGTAATATTTTATCACCCATCTGTACATCTATATAACATAATATATACCTATGCAAGTCTAGATTTTGTTTTCAAAATGTAATTTCATAATCTAATAAATTAACATATTTTACTTTGATTAAAATCTAATAAATTCTTTTTTCCAAATACACCAAATTTTCCAAAGTTTATCACACATTTAAACGTAACGTTATAATGCTACCTATATTTAATATTTTCTTTTATCTGAATTGATACAAATATTTGGAGTAAATACTACTGTTTTTTTTTCTAGATAAAATTTAAAGGCTTTATGGAATTTTGGATAGATATTTTTTTCCAGTTGTAATTCACATTTTTATCTTTATTTTCAAGTGGATAGCTTATAAAAATCTTTTACAAAACTATAGTTTTCGTGTGAGAGCAGAAAATTTTATTTGTCAAATAAATTTTCTGTACACTCTCTTTTCTAAAAAATTTATATCTATACGACATCTTTTCTGAAACAACTTAGAGAAAATAATGGAAAGTCAAACATATTTTGTCTCAAAAATAAAATTACTGAATTTTGTAACAATATTTCAGATATCCTTCTGGAATTTCTCAAAGCTTTCCAAAGGTTGTTTTTTCACGAACAATTTTAATATAAAAATCCTTTTAGTTCCAAGATTTAATTTTTTCTTAGGCGTACTGAATATCAAATTACGTTAAAATTGATTAAACAAATAAAGAAATGTGTGTACATTTCTGTTCCAATTCAGTACTTAGAAGTGTTTTCAAGATGCAAATTAAAAGCACATTAGTAATTTTGTTTTAGAAATATATTTTTAAGTATTAGTCTTTCGCACGAGATCAAGGATTATGCAGTGCGTTAAGAAATTAGAAGACCACTTTCATTTTGAAAATTATGAAGTAAATAAAGGTTCTAATTATAGTTTAAACACATGATATATAAAAAATACAACATTTTTATTAAAATTATTTTGCAATAATTTTGAATAATGCAATAAATAAATATGTTAACAAAAATATAAGCAATGATTGAAAAATACACTGTGAACAAATAATAAGTCCACTTGTAAATAATATGTAAATTAATACGTATTGGTCCTCCATTTTTCCTTATAACCTCAAACACTCTGTTTTTCATAGAAGTGACCAGCTGATTGAGTACAGATTCCGAAATATTGTGCCATTCCTTTACAATGGCTACTTCCAGTTCATTGGCAAATAAAAACTGTTTATTATTAGCATAGACATTGCATCTTAATACGCCCCAAAATTTTACATAAGGTTCAAGTCTGGACTTCGAATTGCCATGACAAAACATGATTTTTTTCTTTTTTTAAGCCATCGCTGTGTGGATTTAGACATCTAGCAAGAAGCATTGTCCTGCTAAAACATCTAGATAGCACCACCTAAAAAGGGACAAAACGGTATCAAATGATCTTATAACATAGCCTGATATTGCGCAGAGTTCATACAATCCGAAATTTGGGGTAAATTGCACAATTCATAATGACTAAAAGCTCCCCAAACCATTACTGTTCCTCCTTCCATTTGTCGATTGAAGCATTTTTCTGTCCCTTGCTCAAAGCATGCCAGTAGTGTTTATAACCATCCGAACCGTCAAGATTGTATTCTTTTAATTTGAATATATCACTTGTTTCCATTTCTTGTCACATGATACGACATTTTTAGCCCATTTCAGTCTTTCTTCTTTATGATGTTTCATTAACCTTGGTACTTTTTTCAACAGTTTCATACGTTTTGCATTACTATTTGAGTTCAGACTCTTCCAAACTGTAACGTGTGAGGTTCTTTTGCTGAAACTGTTCGAAATTTCCCGAGTTGAAAGACCTTTTAGAATTGATACTTGAAATATTTATCGATCATCCCGTGCTGTCAAAAACATTTTTCTTCCAGATCGTTTAATTTTATTTGAATCCTTTTTTCTAATTATTTCATTGTGAATGGCAGTTTTAGAACGCTTCATTGACCGAGCTATTTCTCGTTCAGATTTACCAGCACCCTTATAAAACCAAAATTTTCTTACATCGGTCGCAGACAACTCTTTTCCCCGCAGCATCTTCAAATATATCGTAAATAACACTATCTGAACCTAAACCTTTACTTCTCAGGAATACTTCCACGATATACAAACGCGTAAGTTTTATAATGATTCTGATGTGACGTATAATATGATAAAATCGTCAGGAGGTCTTATAATTTCGTAACAGTCACCTTATTTACGTTTTCTTAAAAAAAAAAAAAAAAAAAAAAAAAAAAAAAAAAAAAAAAAGGAAGATTTTAATGAAATGCAACTTAAATTTAATATAGCAATTATTCAAATCACAAATTTGCATATTGTGTCGGCTTCTTGAGAAGTGCACCAATTCGTTAGTGGACTTATAATTTCTTAAGGGAACAGTGGAGCTTAAAATCCTTCAAAATATTTTTTTTTTATTTTTGTAAATTTCAACTTAAATATTATTCAAGGGTACATTATATACATTATGGCATGCATTTATCACAAAAAAAAGTTTAAAAAAAATTTATTTTTGAGAAAAAAATGGAATTTTACGCGTCGTGTTAGAAATCTTCGAAATGCCCCATGCATCTTCCATATCAATGAAAATCCCCAATATTTTTTATAAAAGTTTGGTTTATATATAGAAATAAAATAGAGCATCGAATTTTATATATTTCAATTTAAAGGTTAAAAAAAAAAAAAAATAACTTTTAAATTCAAATATATAAAATTCGATGCTCTATTTTATTTCTATATATAAACCAAACTTTTATGAAAAATATTGGGGATTTTCATTGATATGGAAGACGCATGGGGCATTTCGAAGATTTCTAACACGACGCGTAAAATTCCATTTTTTTCTCAACAATAATTTTTTTTTAATTTTTTTGTGATAAATGCATGCCATAATGTATATAATGTACCCTTGAATAATATTTAAGTTGAAATTTACAAAAATAAAAAAAATATTTTTAAGCATTTTAAACTCCACCGTCTTAAAGGCACTGTATTCTCTAACGAGGACTAATTGCTTCGACGTTAATGAAAAATCTGTAGACATGAATGTTTACAAAGGAGTTATTATTAAACATTTGGTGTTGGAGCCCGATATGAAAAATCAATTGTGGCTAATAGAACCATATTTTGTGGGCATATGACTTAGAGAACGGAATTGGAGTGTAATATAAAACAATTCAAAAGACAACATCGTTTTTTCAAAGAGTAAATGTGCTCGACTTCCATTATTTTCCTGTATTGGCACTATTAGCTACTCACGAAAATCTTAACTCTCAAAACTTCATGTGAAAAAAAAAAAAAAAAAGGAAAAATGAAAACACATGTGTAATAAAAAGAATGATACATAAGCTGAAAATATCTTTTAATATTCTTTAAACTTGTGCACGTAATATGAAAAACATATATTAAGAAATGACGAGAAAGTAAAGTTTAAATGAAAAAAATCAATTGATGTCATATGAGTAGAAATGTTTCTTTTCATGATATGTTAAGTCGTGAACATGCATGTAATATCTAGATAAGAAAACCAAAAAAGATATTTATATATATATTATGAATCATCTAGCAAATATGATGTCTTAATCCCTGACTACCTCACTGTAGAATCTTTAGTAACGTAATTCGAAATTTATTTGTAGAATTGCAGTCATTATATAAGTTTATTTTTTTAAATTACTACTATTAGTTCACACTGTCCCTATATATATCTTGTTCAAATTTTTCATCGTTAATAAAATACTTGTTATTCATTCGCTCAAGTTCAAATAATTTTTATATTATGAATCATCTAACAAATTTGATGTCTTAATCCCTGACTACCTCACTGTAGAATCTTTAGTAACATAATTCGAACTTTATTAGTAGAATTGCAGTCATTATATAAGTTTATTTTTTTCAATTCCTACTATTAGTTCACACTCTCCCTATATATATCTTGTTGAAGTTTTCCATCGTTAATAAAATACTTGTTATTCATCCACTCAAGTTCAAATGAATTTTTTTTTAACTTGTAGGGGATGACACTTGATGTTAATATCGTTTTTTCGAATATTAATACATTAATTATTGGCCTTCTTGGCGATATATCGCCAAATTTGGCGAGAAAAATGAGTCACCAAAAGTGACGCCTAATTAACGATATCTCTAATATTTCACCAAATTTCCATACACTTCCATTATAAACCAATAGGGTTTACTTGCTTATAAAAAATCAACAAATTCAGATATTTTAATACAACAAAAACTAATATTAGCTTAAGGGTTATATTACATTTTTCTTTGATGACCCAAGTAGGAATTGACTTTTAAAAAAAATTATATTACTTGTTACTATTGAAAACAGCAGTACTTAAATTAAAGGAATTTGAGCCGATTAACCATGTAAGCAGCCGTAGTCAAGGAGCTAATAAGGAAGTGCTGTAGTCAAAGAGTTATTATTCAAGAGTTAAAGAGAGACTGTTCTGCTTCTTTTTTTGTGGTAAATAAATATTATACAAATAAACAATTAAATAACGTCTATGTAAAAACTATATTTTATGCGAAGTAAAATAAATGTTTATATCAGAATGGATTGAGATAAGATTTACAGTTATAAATGCATTAGTGGAGTTGAACACTTTTTGATAAATTAAATAACATTTTTACCTAACATTTATCGTATTTTTAAACCAAATATCAGATTGGATGATTAAGAGCGTAGAGGGTTCTTTTTGAACATGAGTTCTAAACAGACCGGGATCTGCTTTTAAAATGAAATCCAACCCACTACATACTTCAATGCCTAAATTTCGATTTGATCCAGGCATTATTGTCCAGTCTAAATATCATAAGACACTTCATACTTAAAAGGAAATTATATTTATTTAAATCTTGCTGCAATTGCTTATAGAAAAAGGTATAAGTGGTATAATTTTAAAGAAGACAAACGCGTTGCTGTAAAAGTAACATTTCTTTTTTAGATGCTAAAATACGGTCTACAACGACTAGTCTTTTTTTCTTTATTACTAAATTATAGCACGTATTTTTGGCGTGCTGCACGAGATGCAATTTTTTTCCCGAAACGCGCTGTGTTTGTTATCTGTTCAATTTATAATGTATACAATTCATTTCTTTCAATCATATAATTTTTTAATGGATCTTAAGGGGACAAGGGACCTTCAAACTAATTTTTTTATTTGTTTAAAATTGTGTCTTAAATACTAGTCAAGGGTACACTATACGAGTTATGACCTATATTTATCACACAAAAAATAATAAAAAAATGTGTGAAAAATAAGGAATTTTCCTGAATATTTTAAGCGTTCTCAAGAAACTTTCAAACCTCACTCCATATCAATTAATAATTCCGAAAATTTTTATGCCAGTTTGTTTTATATATACAAATAAAACTATGCCTCGAATTTTATATATTTGTATATTCGTTAATGTAAGAAAAAAATATTTCTAAATTTATGAAATTTTCAGCATTATTGCCTCATATTTCTGTATTTAATCACGTTTATCTCTTTCAATTATATTTAGTTTCAATGTCTATGCACACTGTGCATAGACAGTTTTATTTGCATATGTAAACCAAACTGGTATAAAAAAATATTGCAGATTTTAATTGATATGGAGTGAGGTTGGGACATTTTGAAAGTACTTCACAACACTTAAAATATTCAGGAAAATTATTTATTTTTCTCCAAAAAAATTTTTTTTAATTCTTTTATGATAAATATATATGCCAAAATTCATATAGTATAGTATAGTATATGCCCTTGAATAGTATTTAAGATGCAATTTAAGAAAAAATGAGTTTGAAGGCACCTTTGTCCCCTTCTTTTCTTTCGTTTCAAGATGAGTGTGTGTTTAGAAAAATACATTTATTATTGTTAGACTTTAAAAAGGGAACTTGATTGCTTTATATTTACTTCTTTTCTTATGCAAACTTTTCACAATATTAGTAATTCTTTTTAGGGCTCCGTACTTAAAAGTTCACTCCTGTGTGTGTTTGTCCGTTTGTCACAGCCATCTTACTCGTAAGCTATGGAATGTGGAAAGTTAAATTGGCTGAAGTAATAAAAGCTATTGACGCACATTTTTATAGATTTTTAACCACTCACAAACATATTTACGAAAAATGTGGAGGGGCTAATTATGTTACTTGAAAAAAAAAACATTTTCTTTGTATATCGTGTGGGATATAGTGTGAACGTTTTCGTAAGGCCGAACTAAAAATACATATTTTTTAATTTTAGGTATATTATATTTTCACAGTTATCCTCAAAAATGTATTACAGAAGTACGCCCCCCCCCCTCTATTTCATAATCTACTGAAACTAAAATTATGAAAAATTAGGAGTAGTGTAAGTTAATTTAATCCTTGCAGGAAAACTATAGCGATTACACCAGGTCACATAGTTTTTGAGAAAATCGCATTTTTCCGTTACACACAAATTTAGATTTTTGAGCATTCAGCAAAGAAGTCGAGGAGCGCTGGAACTGCCTATGTCGCAGAAGTATAGAAGGATTATTTATAGTGATTTTAGAAAAAAAAAACTGTCGGTAATTAGCCGAGATATAAACCTTTAAAGACACGGGCGATTTGGACATACATAAATACACGGGCGGCGTAATCTATGCGATATCGGCTTTTAAAGACCATATAACAAATTTAATGATATATTTGTGAAATGCAATGCCCAGTTACTAATTCATATATTTGTTCTACGGAACCCACAGTGCGAGAGTAATGCCTACCCTTGACCGTTATTTATTTAATAAGTAGCATTAATGTAATGAAAAACAAGATTTTGAACAAGCCAAACGTTTCATATAATACTAAATTCGAAGTTTTAATACTAGATATTAACCTGCAATGAATACATAATTATATATTAAATGAAATTGTAATAAAATTTTGTTAATGTTCCTTTTATTCATTTTCCCTTTTACTTTGTTCCTCTTATACCTTTGCCACTCACTTTTTTACGCGTATATAATTTATTATGTGTGTATATTTTTTTCCTTTCTATTTTTGATTAACTTAAGTTATGAGAGTCAGTATAAAGACACTTTTCCAGACGACCAAGATCGCGATAAAAAGAAAGCAATATTAAGAAATTCTTTTTATATAACTTTCAATCATGTGCATGTCACCTTAAGCAATAATTCTCGAACAAAAGAGATCTTATCAAATTTAGAATAACTAATAATTTTATCAAACCATGAGATTTAATAGGTAAAGCAATCTGTGGTAATGTAATCTCATTCATAGCACTGTCCATTGTAATCTTTTAATTCATTGTTTAAAAGGACCTAGTTTAATTCTGTTATCATACCTATCGTTATCAGTATTTCATTTGTTAATGCCGATTAGAAAAATGAAGACGTGCTTCTTTTAATATACCTCGCCCTGGTAAGAAGTTTGGTATGTTTGATTTACAATTTATTGTGCCCTAAATTATGAATAAAGATATTTAAAATAGATATATAATGATTACCAGTTCTGAAACTTGAATTAAAAGATTCTTCCAAATATATAGAAACTGTTTTAGTGTTACTAACACTTCCCATTGCCCTTTTTATTATTATAACATAATCGTACTTATTTCTGTAAAAAGCATATGAATAATATTAAAAATGTAATTACGTGTCCATCGTTTCTTGGATTTCCTTTACCTGTGGTTCATTTTTTTTCATCTTTTCCAGATAATTGACCAAATACCATTCATTTCGGATAGTTGTCTAAGTAAATACTGTCAGCTAGAGCGTCGTTTAAGTGACTCAGGTAGTAAATCATTCGGAATTTAAGCCATAAATATCCTTTTAGCCTGAATACTATTTTACTCAGTTTAAAAAATTGCTACTCACACTATCTATTACACTGTTGAAATCTTGGAAATTGGAAAATAGTTTTTGTTACTTTTGCACATATCTAGAACAGTGTTTTGCAGTTTGGGGCACAGAACTCAGTGGGTGTACGCAAAGAAATTTTAGTGGATACGCAGAGCCACCTTGTAGAGAATAAACATTATAGCGTGGCGCATATAAATGAGTCAGTCACATAAAAATGCAATAAAATAAAAACAATATTATAAAAATACCTAAATAATGATGAATAGTTATTTCTTTACCTCAACGAATTAACACCAAACGTTAAAAAATGTGCATGAGTACTCATATCTTAAAAAATCATTGCTTCTTGGAAAATTTTATATAAACGAAAAAAAAAAAATACTTAATTGTAAATATCCTTTTATTTGTATCCAATCGTTATTTTCTTCATTTCCATTTTTATATTCATCACATTTAGAAGATAAATAAGAGTCTCGCGAAATACATATATTTTTTTCTTGTAGGACACGAACCATAAGAGTTAACAAATATTGGGACTTATGGCCATTGTTTGACAAATAATTGTAAAATATACAAAAGTCATCATTAGGGGGAATTTTGTTTGTTATCTTGAATAAAACCAAATGGTAAAAACTCATCAAGTATCATAAAGTTTTAATTAAAGTCAGCTATTTAAATAATATGAGATTTCGTTTACATAACAGGTTTCAGCGAGATCTTCGCAAAATTAGCCAATGATGGTGGTGTTGTCCTTGTTTTAGGCAACTTATCTTCGGCAATACGTTTAGCAATATTTCCTAAGATATTGATAATGGGGTAAAATAGGAAATATGCATGCGCCTGTGTATGTTGTGTAAGTACATGTCCACATACTCAAAGGTATTACAGTACATAAAAGTCATATAAATGATTTGTTGCATTTCTCCAATTTTTCTGCTTTAACATCATCGCGACATCGTGCAAAGGCATAATATTATTATGCCAGTGTTACTGACAGAGAAACAGAGTGATGTGCTTTATGTAAAAGAATTTAAAAATTCCGACGCTAAAAAACATATATAAATACAAAGAGAAGTGAAATGTATCATATCTGATACATTGAAAAAAGTTATTTAAATCTGCAAAGCTAGTTTTTGTAAAAGCAATGGAAATCTGTAGCCTAACTAAAATTTTACCTGTAACTCTACATAAAAAAGATGTAAATTCACAAAACTAGTTTTTGAAAGCTATAGAAATCTATATGCTTACAAAAATTTTACAGGTAACCCGGAATAATCACATAATTTTTTTTTGTTGCAGTTACATAACAATGTACAAGATCTAGGATCCTAGTTTCCTAAAAAATTCTTAGTAACATTACAGTTTTTTTACAGGGTGATCGTGAATCTGTTACATGATTTTTTTTTGTTGCAGTTACTTAAAAATTTCTAGGCATTACAGTTTCTCAAGTAATTGTTAGTAACCTTATAGAATTTTTTTAACAGGGTAATTCTTTGTATCGTAACTGATAATTGTAAAATAGTAAACGATGCTTTAAAATAGTGACAGCATATATTGAAATGCATGTTTTCTGTTTCTTTTTGAATGCATTCTATCGAAAATTATTTCAAGTCTATTATTTTATCTTTAAAATAAAATTAAAAATATTATAGAGTTCAAAATATAGAGTATTTTGTGCGTTAGGATACAATTTAAAACAACATAAGTAAATTAATTATTATTCATTAACATATGTACACGGAAAAAAATTGTAATTCTACATATGTAAAGTTACATAGACTTACAGTGATAACTAGAGAGTTACAGTGCTTATTAAAATTTTATCTATACACTGTAAAAAAAGAAGTAAATCTACAAAACTAGTTTTTGTAACGCTATAGATTCTGAAATCTGTAGCTTTTTAAAAGAATCTACTAAAATTACAGTAATTTTACTAAAATTTTATCTCTAACCCATGTTGCAGTTGTATAAGAATTTCTAGGTATTCCAGTTTCTTAAAAATGTCTTAGTAACACTTACAAATTTTTCGATTTACGGTCCAAAAGTGTATCTATTACATGAATTTTTGTTGTTGCCGTTAAATAAAAAGTTCTAGGAATCCCAGTTTCCTAGAAAAATTTTAGTAATGTTACAGATTTTGTTACAGTAGTGCGTAGGACAATTGCACCGTAAAATATAATACGTAGCATTGTATATGTAAAAAAAAAATAAATTTGCTCAATGGTGCACATAAAAAAGATTTTTATATTAATTTATACAAATAAAATTAATGATTAAATTAAATTTTGAAATTGATTTTCAGAACAAACATCTTTCAAATTCTGAGCAACACCGGGCACTTAAGTTTGTAACAGATAAATGGCTTTTGTTTCTGTACATCTAATGCTAATATTCGAAAGCTTTAGAATATTATAAAGTGTATAATATTGTTAATGTTTGTACATTTGTGTGATGTTATCTCTGAAACTACATAGCCAACTTAAAAAATGTTGGTGGCCATCTCTGCTCTGAAAAAAAAAGCTGCATTTTATGTCAGTGCAACAACCTACATCGCTGCAGGAGCAAAAAAGTTCTAAAATTGCGATTTCTGTGATATTGATTGGGTTAGAACTTTAAATTGGGTGTGGTGTTTACTTTTAAGATGTAAATACTTGTTATGAACGCTCTCTAAAAGGTTCGAAAATTCAATTTGACAGATAAACGTAAAAATTTCTAATATTATGATTTATTTGGAATGCTGAAATTTCTGGGATACTGTTGGGGTTAGAAACTAGAACTTTGAAATGGCAGTAATCTATAAGATGTAAATGATTGTTGTAGAACGAAGTCTAAAAAAAAATCGAAAGACTAAACAAAGCGGAAAAAATCTAAAGATGATTTAAGTAACGAAGTACATGGAATTGTTACGAATATAAGCATGAAAATTGACATGGCTGTATTTATCATGACGTAAATTCTCGGAACAGAACAATTTCTAAAAATGTCGCTACATAAAACACTGCAGAAACAAAAACTTGTATTTCTGTGTTACTGCTGAGCCTAAAAACTTGAAATTTTGCTTTGGGATACTTTTAAAATATAACATTGTCGCTATGAATGGTTTCTAAAAAATTTAAAATATTAAAAGATGAAATGAACGGAAAGCGATCTCAATTAACATTAATTTGGAATTATTAGGTATAGCAACTTTAAAACCCTCCGAGCGTCTTGCAAAAGGGTAAAATTGTAATGTTGTTTTCTTTGCATTTTGTTTTAATCGCTAAGAAAATATGATTCTTTCAACATTATAAAAAAAAACTCAATTATAAATATGAATGTAATCTTTGAGAGTATTAATCATTCTTCAATGTATTTAAAATTCATTAAATCTATAGAATTATATTATGTTAAATATTGCTTGTATTGCTGTGAAACCTGGCGCTTAGTGAACGGTATATTAGCCTCAAACAATTAGAGGGTTAAATATTTCATAATCCTTCATTTCCTCCACAAAACATGCAATGTAAATACAAAAAAACTGATAGATACCCATCTAGCATTAAATACATTGTGTAAATATTGAATAAAGCCCTGTAAGAAACAGTGAGTAGGTTGCCCGAAAGTAGCCGAAAGTTTTTCTCTCTCTCGCCAAGGGCACTAACAGAGGATATTGCCGTAAAAAAAAAAAAAAAAAAAAAAAAAAAATTCTAATTCATTTCTAGACATTTTATCAAAAGGTCATATTCTCAATTGTCATTAGTAGATTTTTTTATATATTAACTTATTCTGGTGAAATTTCATAATCGGGTTCATATTGGAGTATTTTAGCTTTCATGATTTGCTAAAAAAATATGTATGGATTTGTAAATTACTTCAAATGATACTTTGACAGCTCAAAGGTTATGCGGACGATATATTCAGATCTTGTGTCATACTTTATATTGCAATCATCTTTTATTTAGTACATGTTATATATGTCGTAGGCTAATTGAGAAATCCGGCTCTTTGCAAACAGCCTAGGCTCTTTGCAAAGAGCCGGCTAATTGGAGAATCCATCTCCCTTTTTCCAATTAGCCTGATATTTTTCAGGCTTATTGCAAAGAGCCTAGAAAGCTTTAGGCTAATTGAAAAATGACCACTTATTATCTGATCAGGGTGATATTTTTAGCTCTCAGACTATCAAAGCCTGAGAGCTTATGTGCCCGCCGATTCTGTATGTACGTGTGTACGTACGTACGTATGTACGTACGTACGTATGTACGTAACGAGATAACTCTTGACAGAAATATCCGATTTGCTTCTTTTTTTTCTAGGTTCATTCTGATAAGGTGCTTCCCTGATTAGTTTTTGGGGTTCATTGGTTAAGGATAAAGTGGGAAAAGGGGGGCTAGTCCCGCCCCCCCTTAATTTATATAAATGGGTTTTTCATGCAGAAATATTCGATTTGCTCCACATTTGGTATACCGGTTTACTGTGTTAAGGAGCTTCCCTGATTACATTTGGAAGCTCATTATTTAAGTATAAAGGGGGGGAAAGGGGGCTACCCCTCTTAATTTAGATAAATCGGTTTTTCATAATGAATTATTCGATTTGGCAAAAATTTGGTATACCGGTTTATTATGTTAAGGAGCTGTCTTGATTAGATTTGGAGGTTCATTAGTTATATATAAAGGGAGGAAAGGGGGGCTATCCCCCCGTAATTTAGATAAATGTGTTTTTCATGCAGAATTATGCGATTTGCTATAAATTTGGTATACCGGTTAATTATGTTAAGCAGCTTCCCTGATTACATTTGGGAGATCATTATTATGTATAAAGGGGGGAAAGGGGGGCAATTGCCTCTCCCCTTAATTTAGATATGCGTTTTTCATGTAGAATTATTCGATTAGTTCAAATTTGGTATACTGATTTTTTATGTTAAGGAGATGGATTGATTAGATTTGGAGGTTCATTAGTTAAGTATAAAGAGTGGAAAGGGGGGGGGGGTTGCCCCCCCCCCTTAATTTAGGTGAATGGGTTTTTAATGCAAAATTATTCGATTTGCTCCAAATTTGGTATACCGGTTTATTATGTTAAGGAGCTTCCCTGATTAGATTTGGAGGTTCATTAGTTACGTATAAAGGGAGGAAAGAGGGGGCATGACCCCCCTTAATTTAGATAAATGGGTTTTTCATGCAAGGTTATTCGATTTGCTCCAAATTTCGTATACGGGTTTATTATGTTAAGGAGCTGCCTTGATTAGATTTGGAGATTTATTGGTTAAGTATAAAGAAGGGACAGGGGCTAGTGTCCCCTTAATTTAGATAAATGGGTTTTTCATACAGAATTATTCGATTTGCTTCAAATTTGATATACCAGTTTATTACGATATTGCTACCTTCATTTGATTTGGAGGTTCATTGAAGTATAAAATGGGTGGAAGGGGGCAATTGCCCCTCTCCGTAATTTAGATAAATGTGTTTTCATGCAGAATTATCTAATTTAGTTTAATTTTTTTCTAGGTTCATTCTAATAAGGAGCTTTTCTGATTAAATTTGAAAGTTCATTGTTTCCGCATAAAGGGAGAAATGAGGGAACTAATACCCCCCCCCCCCCCTTAATTTAGTGAAATGGTTTTTTCATGCAGAATTATCTTATTTGCTTCAAATTTGGTATACCAGTTTATTATGTTAAGTAGCTTCCCTGATTAGATTTGGAAGTTCTTTGGTTAAATAGAAAGGGGGGCAACGGGGACTAATACCTTCATTTATTTTTCGAGGGGCATTATTCTTTGAAATAAGACTATAATATACAATTAGTGTGAATAGCCTGTGAGCTCAATGCCATCAGTTTAACTGGGCAATTTTCTTTTTATTAGGTTTATTAACGCATAACCCTACCCAAACCCGAAAAATAAATTACAACAGACCGTACCCCGATCCGAGCAAGACAAAATAATTTCAGTCTACATGCAACCCGACCCGAACCTGAGAGTTCCATTTGAAAAAAACCCGAAATCCCGAACCAAATCTGATAACCGACAAAAATATTCCAAAGATCCATAACCGGATCCGAACAAGACAAATTAGTTTCCGTGGACACCCAACGCTACCAGGACCTAAAAATTCCATTCGAAGTCAACCTGAAGCCCGTCCCGAACCAAATCTTAACCGACAAAAATATTCCAAAGAACTATAACCCGATGCAAGCCAGACAAAATAATCTCCGTCCACCGGCAAACCGATCCGAACCTGAAAGTTCTATTTGAACTCAATCCGAAACCCGGTGGTTGTCGGTTTTCGGGTTGACTTCAAATGGAACCTTCAAGTTCGGATCCGGTTGAAAAAAAATTAAACTAAATCAGATAATTCTGTATGAAAATCCATTTATCTAAATTAAGGGGAGGGGCAATTGCCCCCCTTTCCCCCCTTTTATACTTAACCAATGAACCTCCAAATCAAATGAAGGAAGCCATATCGTAATAAACTGGTATATCAAATTTGAAGCAAATCGAATAATTCTGTATGAAAAACCCATTTATCTAAATTGAGGGGACACTAGCCCCTGTCCCTCCTTTATACTTAACCAATAAATCTCCAAATCTAATTAAGGCAGCTCCTTAACATAATAAACTGGTATACGAAATTTGGAGCAAATCGAATAACTCTGCATGAAAAACACATTTATCTAAATTATGGGGGGGTAGCCCCCTTTCCTCCCTTTATACTTAACTAATGAACTTCCAAATTTAATCAGGGAAGCTCCTTAACATAATAAACCGGTATACCAAATTTGGAGCAAATCGAATAATTTTGCATTAAAAACCCATTTACCTAAATTAAGGGGCGGGGGCTGCCCCCCCTTTCCTCCCTTTATATTTAACTAATGAACCTCCAAATCTAATCAAGCTATCTCCTTAACATAATAAACCAGTATACCAAATTTGAGCTAATCGAATAATTCTACATGAAGAACGCATTTATCTAAATTAAGGGGAGAGGCAATTGCCCCCCTTTCCCCCCTTTATACATAATAATGATCTTCCGAATGTAATCAGGGAAGCTGCTTAACATAATTAACCGGTATACCAAATTTATTGCAAATCGCATATATCTGCATGAAAAACTCATTTATCTAAATTACAGGGGGGATTGCCCCCTTTCCTCCCTTTATATGTAACTAATGAACCTCCAAATCTAATGAAGGCAGCTCCTTAACTTAATAAACCGGTACACCAAATTTGGAGCAAATCGAATAATTCATCATGAAAAACCGATTTATCTAAATTAAGGGGGGTAGCCCCCTTTCCCCCTTTATACTTAAATAATGAGCTTCCAAATCTAATTAGGGAAGCTCCTTAACACAATAAACCGGTATACCAAATTTGGAGCAAATCGAATATTTCTGCATGAAAAACCCATTTATATAAATTAAGGGGGGGGGGAGTAGCCCCCTTTTCCCCTTTATCCTTAACCAATGAACCCCCAAAACTAATCAGGGAAGCACCTTATCAGAATGAACCTAGAAAAAAAAATTGAAGCAAATCGGATATTTCTATCAAGACTTATCGTGTTACGTACATACGTACGTACGTACACACGTACATACGGAATCGGCGGGCACATAAGCTCTTAAGCTTTGATAGCCTGTGAGCTATAAATATCACCCTGATCGAATAATAAGTGGTCATTTTGCAATTAGCCTAACGCTTTCTAGGCTCTTTGCAATAAGCCTGAAAAATATCAGGCTAATTGGAAAAAGGGAGATGGATCTCCAATTAGCCCGGCTCTTTGCAAAGAGCCTAGGCTGTTTGCAAAGAGCCGGATTTCTCAATTAGCCTACAACATATACAGCTCAACTTGTGGAGAATATATTCGAAAACAAAACAATACAGCGTATGTAGGGGCCAGCATACACTCATAATTTAAATAGTATCGAGCATATCTAAAACACACTCTAACGACACATTGCATGCCACTGTTGATGTGTTCGGTACTTTGATACTATATCAGATTTTGAAGAGCGAATTCCTTAACTCTTATCGACAACCTCATTGCATCCGTAGAAAACCGATATTGTACAATATTGATTATTCCGAGGGAGCACATACCATATAAAGTACAGTCCATTCTTTTTATACATCATATATTTGTCATTTAAAGTTACTCAAATTGGTGAGCAGCGTCTGATTATGCTCTTGACGCCATTTTATACAGTTAAAATTCCGATATAAGACAATTTAGTATTTCAATTTCTATTTTACTTTTAATATATTGCGTCCTTTCAATTTTATATCCATACATAGTTGTCATGCGTGGTTTGCTTTCCCATTTTTTTTAAACAGTGTATACGAATTTATATATAAGATTTTGTAATTCTACGATTCGTTTATTTTCATCATTTCAATTTATTGCAGTATATGGACAATTAAAGATAACATCTCATTTTCTTTGCTTCCACATGTTATTATTAAATCTATGTTCTCAGCAATATCGCTCAGACTAATCCCTCTGAGGGAAGTCCTAGTTCAAAATATGCTACATGTAGAGACGAGTATTACAATCAAGTTTTGAATGCACTCCTCACAAATGTTCAATATGCGCTCCTTTTGTTATATGGCATAAATTAAGTCTGTAATATAATTCTTGCCAAACAGTGTGCAACATGTCTGTATCGAAGCTGGCGAAAACAGCTGTGATACGGGCGTTCAAATAATGCATGGTCGTGTAATAGTTAGCATTCAGTGATAAATCGACATTCCACATTTCAGTATTAGGGAATACGCATAACGTAAGAATTTGGGGTACTGAACTTTTACATGCCGTATGAGAAAAGTAGCACATATTGAACATTTGTGAGGAGTACATTCAAAACGTGATTATGATACCTCTACACGTAAGTATATTTTTAATAAACACATCGATTGCAATTTGCGTTGTAAGCCTTTGAAATTCTTTGGGCATTCATTTTGACTTATCCTGTATAATAAAACATGGTTCATTTTACAAATCTTTAACAATGCAATAAAGGTCAACGAAATATTTTACTTCTTATATTACTTGAAATATTGCAAACACTGCTGGTATAATACGCAAATTCTTCTTATGCATCACGGAACTTTGCATGAGCAAATAAAAGAGTATTTCAAAGCAAATATCAAGAGTAATTGTGTTGGTGAAATATTGTATTTTAAAACTACAATATCAGAAAACGTAAATTATTCTGGAACTGCCGCGAGAAATATAAACACGTTAAACGGTAGCCTGTTTTAAAGACAGTATTTGAAATTTTATGCACGAACGCATTTTATTTTATCTATAAATATGAAAGAAAAATTATATATTGTATTGCAGAGTTATTTTATCATCTATTCTGGAAACCTAAGATGCGTATGATTAAATTTATTTTTGTATTTTGAAATAGTTCTATGTGCATAGATATTTAAAAGGTAAAACGTGTTCTCTGGTGTGATTTTCGATAAAGACATTACAGTTCCAAAACTGAAAACAATGATATAAATGAGAGTCTTTTATGTTTTTTTCTCTTTTTTTGATAGCAGTCTTTTATTTTGTGCTTAGAATCAAATCTATTGAACGTATTTTATTTTATCTTGAAATATGAAAGAAAAAATATATATTGTATTGCAGAGACATTTTATAAAGTATTCCAGAAACCTAAGCTGCGTATGATTAAATTCCTTTTTGTATTTTGAAACAGTTTTTTGTGCATAGAGATTTAAAAGGTAAATCGTGTTCTCTGGTGTGATTTTCGATAAAGACATTACAGTTCCAAAACTGAAAACAAAGATACGAATGACAGTATTTTATGGTCTTTTTTTTCTGATAGCATTCTTTTATTTTGTGTTTGGAATAAAATGTATGGAGCGTATTTTATTTTATCTTCAAATATTAATCTAAAACATATATTGTATTGCAGAGATATAAACTATTCCTGAAGCCTAAGCTGCGTATGATTAAATTTAATTTGTATTTTGAAACAGTTCTATGTTCATATACATTTAAAAGGTAAAATGTGCTCTCTGGTGTGATTTTCGATAAAGTCATTACAGTTCCAAAACTAAAAACAATGATATGAATGAGAGTCTTTTATGTTTTTCTTTTCTTTTTTTTGTAGCAATCTTTTATTTTGTGCTTAGAATAAAATGTATGGAACGTGTTTTATTTTATCTTGAAATGTGAAAGAAAAAATACAGTATTGCAGAGATATTTTATAAACTATTCCAAAAACCTAAGCTGCGTAGGATTAAATTCATTTTTGTATTTTGAAACAGTTCTACGTGCATAGAGATTTAAAAGGTAAAACGTGTTCTCTGGTGTGATTTTCGATAAAGACATTACTGTTCCAAAACTAAAAACAAAAGTATGAATAACAGTCTTTTATGGGCTTTCCTTTTTTTCTGATAGCATTCTTTTATTTCGTGCTTAGAATAAAATGTATGGAGGGTATTTTATTTTATCTTGAGATATGAAAGAAAAATTATATATTTTATTGCAGAGATATTTTATAAACTATTCCAAAAACCTAAGCTGCGTAGGATTAAATTCATTTTTGTATTTTAAACAGTTGTACGTGCATAGAGATTTAAAAGGTAAAACGTGTTCTCTGGTGTGATTTTTGATAAAGACATTACAGTTCCAAAACTGAACTGAGATGAATATGAGTTATTTATGGGTTTATTTTTTTTTTTTTAATGATAGCATTCTCTTATTTTGCTCTTAGAACAACAGTTATCGATGACATTTTTGATGACGTTCTTGCATTTTTATAAAAATCCTTAAAAAACATTGTTTAATTTAAATTTACTTTCGCTACTTAAAAATATAACAATTTTCATATTTTCTTTCAAAAGATGTTTTAAAAGCGTAAATATGCTAACAATATTTGTTCTAATGCTAGTTTAAATTGTTTCGTGAAAATGAAAAAAAAAAAAAATGAACAAGGCACTTAGAGGATCGTTGAATTTTATTATTTCTACCACTTTGTATAAAACAAATTATCCCCAAATTATCCGCCATACTTTAATACTTAATAAACAAAGAGCGTCAGTTGAACTTGATATATTGTAAGAATGTATCACTCTGTTTTTTCAATACTCGTTATCTTTCAATATCACGACATCGTCGCCTAATGACGTAATTGTTAAGACCTTTTTTCTTATATCAAAGAAAATTTTATGTTTACTTTGGTCGAAGGAAATATTGGGCTGTCAAATTAGAAGATTGAAAAAATTCCATCATTGAAAATAACTATCATTTTTTCTGGTTAACAATATTTGCTTTAATCATTCACATATAGTTTGTCCTTAAATAATATTACTATTCCAAAATTGGGAATGTTTAAATAGAAAAATTTCTCTTATCTGGAAACGTTCGTAATTATTGATTTTATTACTTTATAGGAATAAAAAAAGTTTATACATAAAGTAAAGTGCAAAACTGTATTCATTGAAATGAAATGTATTACATTTAACAGTTGTAAATTTCCATGTGTGTGAAAAAAAGACTGGGCCAGCATTCGAACCAGGGACGCCTTAGCTGACGTCGCCGATGCTCTACCAACTGCGCCATCCCGGACGAATTTGGAGGAATAAGTCACACAATTAAACTTTAACGATCACAGCATCTGGTCTGATATCTGAAACAGCTGAACAGAATAAATCGAAGTTTATTTTTGGAACTGCAATAAACGGTGCTTGCGTAATTATATTAGATTAATTTTTAACACTGTTATTCAATTGGTAAATAAATCACAGCACTAACGCATGCAACGTTTACTGTAGTTCCAAAAATAACCTTCGGTTTATTCTGTTAAGCGGATTCAGGTATCACACCAGATGTTGTAATCGTTAAAAGATTATTGGGTGAATGAGTTTCTCAGATTCGTCTGGGATGGCTCAATTGGTAGAGCATTGGCGGCTTCAGCCAAAACATCCCTGGTTTGAATCATGGCCCGGAATTTTTTCACCCATGTGGAAATTTATAACTGTTATGATTTACTTACTAATAGAATAATTGTGTTAAAAATTAATCTAATTTAATACCTTTAGTTCAGAAAATGAATTGGTCTAATTACGTTTGTATTGTTGAATGTCATTGTACAGACACAATGACTAAACAATACTCAAATCACAAGCTTAAATATATTTTTTCCATTAAAATATATCTTAATCAAAACTAAGACCAGTGAATAAATTTGTCCTCTGTTAGCTGCTTTCTTATCACTAGACAGGAGAGGGAGCACTTGTGGTACACTAAGTGCATGAAAATTTAGATAGTAGAACGTGTTGTCAGACTTGATTTACTTAAAAAATATTAAACTTTAGGAAATGAAAGCGGGGTATGAATAGCAATATTTTCCTTTGCCTTTTTTATTATTATCCGACCATAAAAATTGTACCGTTTTTAAAATTTGTATTCATAATAAAATTATTGAAGACAATTTCAGCCCCTACTTTTTGAAACATTAACTCATTCTGTCCTTATATTTGTGAAAGTTAAATAACACGCTACTAAGATTAAATCTATATTTTACTGCTAAAAATTGGCACTGTAAGCTTTCCTTCTTTCAAATTTCTTTCAACATACTTCCTTCTTCCATTCCTTCCGCAAACACCTTCAGTTTAGAAAATGAGTTGTTCTAGTTACTTTTGTCTTACTTCTGCCATTTTATAGACACGAAGGCTAAACAATACTCGAATCACAAGCTTAAAGATAAAGATAAGTTTTGCACCTACTTTTTGAAACATTAAATCATTCTGTTCTTGTATTTGTGAAAAGTAAATAACATGCATATTACTAAAGGTAAATCTTAATTTTATTTCTAAAACTTAGCACTGTTAGCTTTCCCTGCTTCGATCTTCAATACAACGTATTCTACTAATAGCAAATCAATATTTTATTGTTAAAACTTGGCCCTGTAAGCTTTCCTTCCTTCCATAAACACCTTAAAATTAGAAAATGAGTTGGGCTAGTTAATTTTGTCTTATTTCTAACGCTTTACAGACACAAAGGTGGTACTCGTATCACAAGCTGAAAGATAGTTTTGATCATTTAAAGGAGATTTTATTCTAAACTAAGACCAATGAATAAATTTGTCCTCTAGAGTAAGCTGCTTCCTTATCACTTGAAAGGACAGTGGACACTTTTGGTACGTTAAGTGAACAAAAATTTAGATATTAGAACGTTTGTCAGCAATGTTGCCAGTGGGCTATTTTTTCTAAATTCAGATTTCTCGATTGGTACCACTTTTCTGAAGTGGTAAAATTATCGTTGTTTTAGCATTCATTAATATGTTGTTAAATAAGGGGCCATCCACAAATTATATCACGTTTGAAGGGGGGGAGGGGGGCTCGTGAAATTGTGACAGTTTGTGACATGGGAATGGAAGGGGTTAAGAAGAAATGTGACATCACACATTTTGGTTAAAATAAAAGCATTAAAAATCAGCAGATTAAATTTTGAAGTTATTTTGAAGTTAAAGTATTTTTTATTCATAAAGATAAGATTTAAAGCGAAATAAATTAAATTCAATTTCAAATTCCAAAATACTACTGTTTTCAATTGCTCTTTCATATTAATATTTTATTACTACTGTATACTAACTAGTAAATCTGTAGATCAGGAGCCTCAACGTCAGCTCTGCAAGTCATTGTTTTTAGACTCACTTTGGTAATATGCAGTTTCCTGCAAACCGCAATTTAAAGTTTTCAAATTATGTAATTATTTATAAGAATAAAAAATACGAAGTTTTCAGACATTAGAAGCCTTAAATTAAAAACGTTATGGAAGGATATTTCGAAATTTTCATGAGCTGTTAATTCTGGTATATTTTTTAAATAATAAAGTAGATTTCTTCAGGGGGGCTCCGGCCACCTGAACCCCCCGTGGTCTTATTAATTTACATACGTAACTTTTTATTGCTTGCTCTAATGGTTAGCGCAAATCTTAGATTTCTTTTTACACTTCCGAGCCTTATTTTTCAATACTGGTAACACAGAAAATGATTTACATTGACGCAATTATATTAAACGTTTAGGTTTTATGAATGAAAATGTAATTTCCTTTAAAAATAAAATAATTTTCATTCATATTTTCTGAAATGAGGCGGCATTAAGAAGTAACACCCGTCAAAAACATTTTTTCAGGCAATCTAGTTAATGCTTGGTTTTTAAGGATGAAAATATTTATTTCCCGATACAATGACGTCATTTTCGACAGCGATAATTTTGCGGTGCATAATTTTGATATTTACTATATATTTGCTCTTCAAAAGTTTTTTTTTTTCCTCATTGGAATTTTCGATTAAGAATTAACATTTCTGTTAGCTGTGTGCAGACGATAAACCATGAAATATTAGTAACATTTTTTTTTTTTTTTTTTTTATAATGAGAATTAATATCATAACACAAGCCCCTTTTATTTCAATATTCGTATTCGTATTCGCGTATTCGTTTTATTTTTGATATACGAGATCAAATTCACCTTCTTTTCGTATTTTCACTTTATTTCTAATATGAAGGCGTATTCATGACTATTTTTTATTTCATTTTCCTCTCGCACATAAAAATCTTTCAAATCAAAATTAACTGTTTAGGATAAATTTTTATTCCGGGATTGAATTTTCGTGGCAACGGCAAAAAAAAGAAAAATGATTGTTAAATTTCATAGCAAAATGTCGATTTATTCCTTATGAAAATAATGAACTTTTTAATTTAAAAGAAAAATATTTGAACAAAATAAATAGAACATAGTCTTTCTTTATTTCTGTGGTAAATTCCATCTATATGTAAAGACACAAAGGCATTAATTCGTCCCTTTTGACTTTGATTTAACTTCAAACAATTACACATACTTTCACATTTACGAAATATTTAGATGTAGTTCGCTGCTAGGTAACAGTTAAAAGATAATAAAAACAATTAAATATGTGCTTAAAAAGAAAATTTATATTAAAAAAAATATTTTATATTATTGAAACACATATATAAAATCCCTCCATAAAAGTTATACACCGAATTTAAAAACTCTGACAAATGTATACACAAAATTTCAAACTACTATGAATAATGTATGGTTCTAATTAGGAAATTTCATCAGCCTTAATTTAGCATTTAAATCCTTTAATCATATGAGCCATTTCTTTTCAACAAATAACTAGTCGGATGTACCAATCCCAAAACTTTCTTCTATCTCATACATGTTAATACTTCAAAATTCGCTATCATAGTGCCAACATTAAATGGCAAATTCCGTGCATTAGTTCTTGAGATATGACTATCGCTGAAATCGTCTAAATCCAGCAAAATGCTGCCTATCAGCGCCACCTATTGGGTGATTTATACCAATTCCTAATCAACAACAATTTATGTCAACGTCTGACTGAATCTGAAGTTTGGAGAAAATCCGTGCATTAGTTTTTGAGATAGAGCTATAGCGAAAATCGTGAAAATTCCTGCATAGCAGCGCCACCTATTGGGTGATTAACACCAAAACCTAATTAACAACAACTTGTGTCAACATACAACTAAATCTGAAGTTAGATGAAAATTCGTGCATTAGTTTTTGAGATAGAGCTATTGAGGCAATCGTGAAAAAGTCATCACAGAAGCGCCACCTGTTGGGCGATTTACACCAACACAAAATCAGTAGCAAGACATGTGAAGGACTAATTGTATCTGAAGTTTGGTGAAAATCCGTGCGTTAGTTCTTAAAATAGAGCTATTGGGGAAATCGTGTAAATCCTGCAAAATTCATCATAACAGCGCCACCTGTTGGGCGATTTACACCAAAACGTAACCAGCATTAATTCATATCAAGGACTAACAAAATCTGAAGTTTGATCAAAATCCGTGCATTAGTTCGTGAGATAGAGCTATTGCGAAAATCATGAAAAATGCTGCATAGCAGCGCCACCTGTTGAGCGATTTACACCAAAAACTAATCAGCATCAATTTGTATTAGGGACTCACTGAATATAAATTTTTATTAAATTCCGTGCATTAGTTCTTGAGATAGAGCGCCCACAAAATTTGTGTCACATACACACAGACAGACAGACAGACAGACAGACAGACAGACTCACAGAGTCACAGACAGACATTTTGTAAAAACATGTTTTTTGGAATCTCTGACCCCTAAAACGTGTAAATCCGTCGAAAACCGGAATTCGAAAATTTTCATGAATCCAATACTTTCTTCTTGTAAAGATAGAAGAAAGTAAAAATGGAAAAATCGTCTGAATTGCTATAGGAAAGCATTAAGTCGCAAAATAAAATGTTCTATATATTCCGAACGAATGAACCAAATTTAACCAAAAACTATACAGCTAAATCCGGGGATTTCACCAACATGCATCCTTAATTTTAAGATAATCGGATGCTTTTTACGGCAGTTATCGCGGAACAGACAGACAGACTAACGGAAACCAAAACTTTTCGTGTCTCCACAGTAAGCCTTCACTGACGTTTCGGCAACTAGTAAATCTGCAGATCAGGAGCCTCAACGTCAGCTCTGCAAGTCATTGTTTTTAGACTCACTTTGGTAATATTCAATTTCCTGCAAACCGCAATTTAAAGTTTTCAAATTATGTAATTATTTATAAGAATAAAAAATACGAAGTTTTCATACATTAGAAGCATTAAATTAAAAACGTTATGGAAGGATATTTCGAAATTTTCATGAGCTGTTAATTCTGGTATATTTTTTAAATAATAAAGTAGATTTCTTTAGGGGGGCTCCGCCCCCCCTGAACCCCCCGTGGTCTTATTAATTTACATACGTAACTTTTTATTGATTGCGCTAATGGTTAGCGCAAATCTTAGATTTCTTTTTACACTTCCGAGCCTTATTTTTCAATACTGGTAACACAGAAAATGATTTACATTAACGCAATTATATTAAACGTTTAGGTTTTATGAATGAAAATGTAATTTCCTTTAAAAATAAAATAATTTTCATTCATATTTTCTGAAATGAGGCGGCATTAAGAAGTAACACCCGTCAAAAGACATTTTTTCAGGCAATCTAGTTAATGCTTGGTTTTTAAGGATGAAAATATTTATTTCCCGATACAATGACGTCATTTTCGACAGCGATAATTTTGCGGTGCATAATTTTGATATTTACTATATATTTGCTCTTCAAAAGTTTTTTTTTCCTCATTGGAATTTTCGATTAAGAATTAACATTTCTGTTAGCTGCGTGCAGACGATAAACCATGAGATATTAGTATTTTTTTTTTTAATAATAAGAATTAATATCATAACACATGCCCCTTTTATTTCAACCTCAAAGTGTATTCGTTTTATTTTTGATATATGAGATCAAATTCACCTTCTTTTCGTATTTTCACTTTATTTCTAATACGAAGGCGTATTCATGTCTATTTTTTATTTCATTTTCCTCTCGCACATAAAAATCTTTCAAATCAAAATTAACTGTTTAGGATAAATTTTTATTCCGGGATTGAATTTTCGTGGCAACGGCAAAAAAAAAGAAAAATGATTGTTAAATTTCATAGCAAAATGTCGATTTATTCCTTATGAAAATAATGAACTTTTTAATTTAAAAGAAAAATATTTGAACAAAATAAATAGAACATAGTCTTTCTTTATTTCTGTGGTAAATTCCATCTATATGTAAAGACACAAACGCATTAATTCGTCCCTTTTGACTTCAAACAATTACACATACTTTCACATTTACGATATTTTTAGGTGTAGTTCGCTGCTAGGTAACAGTTAAAAGATAATAAAAACAATTAAATATGTGCTTAAAAAGAAAATTTATATTTAAAAAAATATTTTATATTATTGAAACACATATATAAAATCCCTCCATAAAAGTTATACACCGAATTTAAAAACTCTGACAAATGTATACACAAAATTTCAAACTACTATGAATAATGTATGGTTCTAGTTAGGAAATTTCATCATCCTTAATTTAGCATTTAAATCCTTTAATCATATGAGCCATTTCTTTTCAACAAATAAAAATGGAAAAATCGTCTGAATTGCTATAGGAAAGCATTAAGTCGCAAAATAAAATGTTCTATATATTCCGAACGAATGAACCAAATTTAACCAAAAACTATACAGCTAAATCCGGGGATTTCACCAACATACATCCTAAATTTTAAGATAATCGGATGCTTTTTACGGCAGTTATCGCGGAACAGACAGACAGACTAACGGAAACCAAAACTTTTCGTGTCTCCACAGTAAGCCTTCACTGACGTTTCGGCAACTAGTAAATCTGCAGATCAGGAGCCTCAACGTCATCTTTGCAAGTCATTGTTTTTTAACACTCATTGCATAATATTCAACTTCCTACAAATCGCTTTTTAAAGTTTTCAAATTACATAAATATTTATGAGCATACAAGATACTTCGTAAAGTTTCAGAAATTAAAAGTGTTAAACAAGTGGTTGTACATTGATGTTCTGAAATTCTGATGAGCTACTTATTCTGGTAACTTTTTAAATAAAAAATTACATTTCTTCAGGGGGTCTCTGCCCCCCTGAACCCCCCGTAGTCTATTTAAATTTACATTCGTAATTTTTTATTGATTGTGCGGAGGGTTATAGTATATCTTAGATTTTTTTACGCTGTGATTTATAAGGATAAGCATAAGTTTTTTTTATAAATTAATAAAATTTGAATTTTAAATAAAATATTCATGTTAACCGTACACAGACAATAAATCTTGAAGTGACGCCAAAAATGTAACCCTAAAATCAGCTACATTCGGCACAACGCAACGACGTGCTTAAAAAAAAAAAAAAAAAAAAAAAAAAAAAAACAGATGAAGTCAAGGAATTTGGTCCCTGTTCCACGTGCTTGTTTTGTTTGGGCCGAATGAGGGCATTTAAATCTGAGCGATAACGCACATCGTATTGCAAACTGTTTTTACGACATACTGCATCTCCATCTATCTCTTTCCTCCGTGAATAATAGTTAATTTTATTTTACCCAAGATCTTTTTATTCCAGCATCTTTGTTTTCGATAAATGACGTCTAATTCACCTGCTATGCGTACTTACTCAAAACTTTTCATCTTGTTATATTATAAAATACTCGAGAGTTTTCTTTTTATTTCCAATATGCTGCCATATTAATTTTTCTATTCTTAATTTTATTTTTCATTTTCCTGTTTCACGACAAAACATTTCAATTGAAAATTGTTTAAAAGAAAATATTATTCCGGGTTTTGATTTTCGTGGCAACAATTAAAGAAATATTGGTAAATGTTATGGGGAAATGTTACGTTATTCTCTATGAAAATAATGAACTTTTGTATTTTTAAGCAAAATATTTCAATAAAATAAATAAAATAAAAGAAATATTGCCTATTTTTATTTCTGGGCTAAAATCCTTCTATATGCAAAGATACAAATGCATTAATTCATCTGTTTTGACGTTGGCTTTACTCAAGCATTATACACGCAATTATACTAATATTATTAGGACCAAATATGTTGCTAGGCAACAGAGAAAGAAACGGAAAAAAATGAAATATCCATTATGTCAAATTGATAAAACAAAATCCTTTATATTATTGCAAAACATGCATAAAATTCCCCCCAATATTATAAACCTAATTAAAAAAAATCTCGCAAATATATTGACATAATTTATTGGAATAATTTAATAATGTTATTTAAAAATTTCAGCATCAAAAATTTACCATTTAAATCCATTTTTCATATGAGCCATTTCTTTCAACAAATGAAAATCTGAAAATCGTCTGACTTGCCATTGAAAAGCATTATAGAGCAAAATAAAATGTTCCATATTTCCCGAACGAATGAACCAAATTTAACCAAAAACTATACAGCTACGTCCGGGTACCTCATCAACATGCCCAGTGAATTTCAAGCCGATCGGATGCTTTTTGCGACAGTTATCGCGGAACAGACAGACAGACTAACAGAAACCAAAACTTTTCGTGTCTCCACAGTAATCCTTCACTGACGTTTCGGCAATTATTACTTTCTTCTATCTTTACAAGAAGAAAGTATTGGATTCATGAAAATTTTCGAATTCCGGTTTTCGACGGATTTACACGTTTTAGGGGTCAGAGATTCCAAAAAACATATTTTTACAAAATGTCTGTCTGTGACTCTGTGAGTCTGTCTGTCTGTCTGTCTGTCTGTGTGTATGTGACACAAATTTTGTGGGCGCTCTATCTCAAGAACTAATGCACGGAATTTAATAAAAATTGATATTCGGTTAGTGCCTAATACATATTGATGCTGATTAGTTTTTGGTGTAAATCGCTCAACAGGTGGCGCTGCAATGCTGCATTTTCACGATTTTCGCAATAGCTCTATCTCAAGAACTAATGCACGGATTTTAATCAAACTTCAGATTTAGTTAGTCCTTGATATGAATTGATGATGATTACGTTTTGGTGTAAATCGCCCAACAGGTGGCGCTGTTATGATGAATTTTGCAGGATTTACACGATTTCCCCAATAGCTCTATCTTAAGAACTAACGCACGGATTTTCATCAAACTTCAGATTAAGTTAGTCCTTGATATGAATTGCTACTGATTAGGTGTTGGTGTAAATCGCCCAACAGGTGGCGCTTCTCTGCTGCCTTTTCCACGATTGCCTCAATAGCTCTATCAATAGAACTAATGGACCAATTTTCATCTAACTTCAGATTTAGTTGTATGTTGACACAAGTTGTTGTTAATTAGGTATATGTGTTAATCACCCAATAGGTGGCGCTGCTATGCAGAAATTTTCACGATTTTCGCTATTGCTCTATCTCAAAAACTAATGTACGGATTTTCTCCAAACTTCAGATTCAGTCAGACGTTGACATAAATTGTTGCTGATTAGGATTTGGTATAAATCACTCAATAGGTGGCGCTGCTAGGCAGCATTTTGCTGAATTTAGACGATTTCATCGATAGTCATATCTCAAGAACTAATGTACGGAATTTCATATCGTTAGAATCCTCATGAGATGCATAGATTGCCATTTAATTTTGGCAGTGTGATAGCGAATTTTGAAGTATTAACATGCATGAGATAGAAGAAAGTTTTGGGAATGGTACATCCGACTAGTGTTTTTTGTTGTAAACCTTAGTCTTATTTCATACAAAATAAGTGCACGAATCATTTTTATAGTTATGCTCACAAATGTTAATAAAACACATAGTTAAAGTTTAAAAATAAAATTTGAAGTATGAAATATGATCTAACGTGGTGCTTTGTTTCTTAACTGCAAGTATATATTTGTGTTTAGGGTGACATGTGACAAGGGGGGAGGGGGTATGGTGAAGTGTGACGCTTTGTAACAAAGGGGGGGGGTCAACAATATTGAAAAAAAGTGTGACATCATTTATGAAACACCCGTAAGGCGAATTTTACTATTTCAAAAACAGTGGTGTCAATCAAGAAATCTGAATTTTAAAAAAGTAGCCCAGCTGTCAAACTTGATTTACGTTAAAAATATTAAACTGCAGGAAATTAAACGGGGTACGAATAGCAATCTTTTTTTGCCTATTTTTATTGTTATCCGGGTATAAAAATAGTACCGTTTTTAAAGTTTCTATTTAGAATAAAATTATTAAGGATATTTTTACACCTACTTTTTGAAACATTAACTCGTTCTGTCCTTTTATTTGTGGAAAGAAAATACGAAGCATACAACTAATAGTAAATCTGTATTTTTTTCTAAAACTTGACACTTTGAGCTTAAAAAATAAAGATATTAAATTACTTTTGTGTCATTTCTATCACATTATGTGTACAAGATCAAGTAAGTCCAAAACTTCAATTGCAAAAGAAAAACCTACCACAGTGGAAAGTTAAACATATCCTGGTATAAATTGAAACCTGCCTTGTAGTAGATTGTTCCTAAGTCACTGTATATGATGTTTGGCGGATGGGAAAAAGCAAAAATTAAATGTTGAATTTGTGCATCTAATTTCAAGATGCAGCGTTGCCGCATTTGGCGGGTTTTTTTTTTATAGATATTTTGAATTCACACCACAGACATTTAATCCGTAATTTTCTTTCACTTCATTTATGGAAAATCGATCATTTTGCAAAGCAAAAATAAGTGTTAAAACTTTCTGGTGAGATTTCGGAATGTCTAATAAAAAATAGCCAGATATCATGATGTGCGTTGCGTACATCATTGTCGGAAATCACAAAAAAAAAAAAAAAAAAAAAAAAAAAAAAATGACGTACGTCATTGAAAAAAAAAGACTATATATGCTACTTTATATATGACGAAAAAAAAATGACGTACGACAATTACGTACATCATTGTCGTAAATGATAAAAAAATAGCATGACGTACGCTGCGTATGTCATTCTCAGATATGAGTAAAAGATAGCATGACGTGCCTGCGAAAGTCATGAAGCGCATGAAGTTAATAGAATGAAGATCATAAAATGAAACTTTTGATCCAAAACAATATGATGTTTGAGCATTTTCATCTCTTTGATATTTTGACATATGTACTAAAAAAAGAGATTTCTTTCCGGCAATCCTATTTATGAACTATTATAGATAGTGGCTTGTAATTGATACTACATAAGGTATGTACGATATACTAACAATTTTAAGTTTATAAACAATAATTTAAAACAATATTTTAGGTCTTCATTCTTTTCTGTTCCTAAAAAAAAATTCCTTAAAAAAGAAAAAGAGAAAATGAAGTTTCAACAGAATATCGCCATAAATTAGCATTAAACTCTCCAAATACAGACATAACTTGGCGTACAAAATTAGTTATAGATTAGTATTATGTAAAAGCATGTTAAATGGCAAAACGATCCTCCAAAAGATTTGTAGCATACAACTATGAATATATATATACAGGGTGAACAAAACTCTTGCCCTGATTATATTCATTACAAATTAACCATTTGTATATAATGTAACTTGCTGTATCATTGAATAGGTCAGTTTTAGCAGTTCTTTGGTCACCCTTTGTATATCTTCTAATCCTCCGGAAGGGTTGATTGGAAGGGATGTACCAACACCCTGGGCTCCGCGCTCTCCAGATACTAATCATCTGCATTTTTTCTTTTGGGGCTATATCAAGTACAGAGTCTTTACCACAGCAGTTGCTGACTTCGAAGAACTGAAGCCTAGAATAGATGCTGCTGTCCGCACTGTAACAGAAGGTATTTTAAAGAACACTTAGCGGGAAGTAGAACACCGCTTAGACATTCTCCGAGCTATCAAAGGGGCACACGTTGAAATTTACTGAGGTGCGTCGTCTTATAAAAAAACATAACAGTACTTACAATCTATCCAAACAAACATATGTATAATTATATTAGTTTGAGCAAAATACATTTTTATATTCAGGGCAAAACTTTTGGTTCAGCATGTATATTAAAAGGCAATTTGAGAAAATGACGAAACGATTTATAAAATAATATCTATGAAAGGTATTGGTGTGAGTATATGTATGTGATTACCTCATATACTAATTTATCTTACAAACAAAAAAAGAGTAACATTAATATAATTTTGAAAATATTTTAAATTACAATATAGTATTAAAATATATATTTCAAAACTTGATGTCATACTTTCCAGCTACAACTTGTCATAAATTATATGTCTATATATTTAAGGGGGATTTGAATTGCCAAATACACGCCCTCGTGTGTCAATTTCAAAGCACACATTTTCCTGTATATTTTAATAGCACATTAAGTGGCAGAAGTGTGTAAAATGTTAACAGATAACTCAGAAATCACATAGTTTAACGTGTAAATTCCACATGAGTACACATATATCTGAGTGTGTATATATAAGTACACATATGAATAATCATATATACACACATATATAATGAAAAACGATTAATTTTTTGTATATAGTGCATAACCTTGTAGTTTGGAATGAAAATTCTGAACGGAATATTTTTCTGGTGGCAGAACAAATACACGTGCTGGGTGTGTTTGTTCTCTTTCCAGCAGATTTGTTTATAGACAATAAAATAGTGTAATCACGTGTAATATGCTGTTCTTATACATATAGCTGTGTAAAATTAGTACATATACTTCGGTATAATGTTCTGTTATGACGCATATTATATTTGTTCACATACTTCTGTGTAATATGAAAAATACACATATATTTGTGTAATATGCAAAATTTGTAAATTACATTAACACGGCAATCCAGGTGACACTTTCATTAAGTGTACACATTCATTAACATACATACTTGACACTTTCTACCATTTACACACGTGTTTGTGCTTTTGAAAGAATAACAAACACATATTTCCATTAAGCCAATAAACACAAAAAAATATAGGTAAATTTTAACGACAAGAGTAAATTTAATTAATAAGATGTAATTTAATAAGATATAATTTTACAAATTTACATATATACGCATGTAAAAGTGACTAATTTACACATTTACTTTTTAGAGTGTACCGGCGAAATACAGAAATTCATTCTTTTAGGCGAATTCACATTAAAATATTTAGTTTTCTAAAAGAACTCGTTTCTTATTTACTATAATGTCATTTTCATAAACTAAAGCATTTCTCCTCCCTCTGAGATCAGGGTCTCAAGCTCTGTATCATAAAAAATAGTGAAATGTAACACTTTATGATGTGAAATGCATGATTTTTTTTTATGTAACTTCATTTTTTGTTTACGTTAACCCTTTCCGGCGCAGAAAAATTCCGTTTGTAAAATGTTTAAATGATTGACTGATACCAGTGTTTACAAACGAACTTCCTCGAAAATATAAATTTGTTCTTTTAAACTTTCATTGTAAAAGCTAAATTTTATAAAAGTATTCTTGGTGCCGTTTGTAATGTAATTTAGGTGGTCGCGTAGTAGGATCACACCGCTTGAAAGGGTTAAAACAAATTTATATATTTGTAATTGTAGTGAAGAAATGGCTTGGTAAATATATTGTAATGTTTATTAAAAGTATCAAGATGGGATCAGTAGAACGCTAAAGGCAGAGGATTAAAAAAAGTCTTGTGCTTTAAATATATACCTAATGCAGCGTTTCTTAAACTGTGGTCCGTGGACCCCTGAGGGTCCGCGAGCTTACAATCGGGGGTCCTTAGACCCAGTTTCGAATTCAGACCTTTTTTTCGGCAGGAATATCTGTAGCTGTAGTTTTGGATCTAGATCAGGACTAGAACTTCTAATGTAGGACTATTAATAAGCATAAAATAAACACCTAAAACTAAATCTTTCGAGGGAGATATTTCTATGCTAGGGAAGGGAACCTCACCTCCCCCCCCCCTCCTCCACTTTACCTTCTGAATTCATCTCTGCGCAAGCCAAACATTTTTAGCTAAAATTTTCCCTCGTGAGCGCGCTTTACATATGCATTCTGTTTCGCGCTGTCATAGCACCAATCACGTGACCATACGTCATCTTATCAAAAAGCGCGAAAGCAAGGTGAAAACGGTAGTGAGTGAATTCCAGCCATTGTCATTTTTAAGTTCACTGCTCTTAATTTAGTTACTCTTATTACATGCCATAAGAGCAAACTCTTCCGCTTTTTTTTACCACAAAAATTTTTGCCTTATTTAATCGGCAGATTACGCCGATTTAAAAAAGTAAAATATACTGTAAAGTTTTTGTGGTACAAAAAAAGCGTAAGATGTTGGCAGCTATGACATACTCATAATTTTTTTTTTTATTCGTGATGTGAATGAGTGGTTAACCCCTTCAAGGGAGGTGGTTCATTTTTCAACCACCTAATTTTAATCCCCAAATGCCACATTAGCACCAGAACATTGGAATGAAAATTTTCCTTTTATTAAGTACGTGAACTAAAGCTTTTGCTTATTTCGAAATAAATTTACTTGCAAATTCTGATGTCATTCACTCATTTCCGAATTTTACGAATAGAAGTGATTTGCTCCTGAAAGGGTTAAAGACCGTTAAAATAAAACCTAAAGAAGAAATAGAGTCAGATATAGATGATGATGATTTAATGCCTCACAATTTAATAGCGAAAATATTACCGTAAGGGAAAAAAAACGTAAATACTCTGAAGAATATTTAACATTGAGATTTACGATCACCTCAATTAATAATGAAGAACAACCTGCTTGTGTTATTTGCCACGATATAGTGTCAAATGAATGCATGAAACCATCAAAACTCCGTAGGTCCGTAGATATTTACAAACTAAACATAAAGCTTATTTAAACAAACCTACTGGTAAATCATCAAAAAATAACGTTTAAACACACAATAAATAAGCTAAGCAATGAGAACATAACTAGACGTATATGTTTCGTGAATACTACGACTCACATTATCATTGTATAAAATCAGTATCCCCAAACTACATGCAAGATGAAAACGCAAATGTCAGTAAAGTCAGCACCGAAAGACCACCAAGTTCCAGCAACCAATTAAATCCAATCTGAAGTGAAGCATTGTACTGATTTTATACATTGATTTTATATATTGATGATGTGAGTCCTAGTACTCACGAAATGTATACGTCGGTTATGTTCGCATTGCTTAATTTATTTATTGTGTGCTTAAACGCTGCTTTTTGGTGATTTAGTTTTCCTCACAAGTAATTATAAACTAACTGAGTTTTTTTTTTTTTTTTTAGAAAGTTAAAAGAACTGAAAGCAAGGCAAAAAATAATTGAAAAGACCTTAAATGGTTCCAACAATGAAATGGTCGTTTTTACCCCGTATCGGGTATCTTTGATGGGAGCAAAGTCTGCAAAACCTCATATGACTGCAGAGCATTTAATTCTACCTGCTGCCACAGCTATGGTCACAACAATGCTAGGAGAAAAATCAGCAAAGGATCTAAATTTAATTTCATTATCTAATGATACTGTTAAGAATAGAATTATCGACTTACGTGAAAATATTGAGAGCCACTTTGTTGAACGTGTAAAAATAAGTCCTTATTTCGCATTACAGATGGATGAGATTTAGACTTTTCCAATAATGGGAATTTGTTAGCTTTCGTTTTTATGAATTTGGTGGTAAGGTATGTGAGGTTTTTTGTTTTGGAAATCCATTCTATCTCACACAACATGTGCAGCGCTATTCCCTGTTTAGACGGTTTCATTCAAGAAAAAGAAATAATTTGGTCAAAATGTGTCGGAATAAGTACAGATGGGGTCGAGCTATAAGTGGACCTATTAATGTTTCAACCAGCTTGTTTAAGATAAAATATCACATCTAGATTTAGTCCAAGAGCCTGACAGCACAAAACTCTATGTTATCAAGCACAAGAAAAAAAACCTTTATTTTGTGGAAGAGTAGAAGTAGAGAATCTAATGATCCATGACTGTCGGCAGGGAAGTGGTGCATAAGCCAAAAATTAATACCACCAGTGGTTCACGCGTAGGTTTATCATTGTGTTTGTCCTACAAACAAATGTATGAAAACAGGGAGGACTGGGAGCAGGAAAACACAATGATAAACCTACGAGTGAACCACTGGTGGTATTAATTTTTAACTTATGCACCACTTCACTTCCATCAGACATGGATCATTAGATTCCCCTACTTCTACTCTCCCATAAAATAAAGGGTTTTTTTCTTGTGCTTGATAACATAGGTTTTTTTGCTGTCGGCTCTTGGACTAATTGGACACGATGTTGTATTCACCGCTAATCACTGATCGCGAAAAAATGCCTGAAGATTTTAAGTCTACAATCAACGAAGTTGTTTCAGTAGTGATTTATATCAAGGCTCATCCATGTAATTCTAGACCTTGTAAAATTCGGTGCGAAGAATTTGCGAGTTAGTACAAACAGTGACTTTTACACAAAGAAATTAGGTGGCTTTCACTAGGAAAAGTTTTAAATAGTACTTTTGCACTGCGTGATGAGGTAAGGCTATTTTTATTGGATTCCATTTAAAAGAATGTTTCAGTGATTTCTCCTGGCTTGTTGAGGTGGCATATTTGGCAGATATTCTTACTTTTCTGAATGAGCTGAATTTAAACTTACAAGGAACATAGGTGCATATTTTCAAAGTATAGGACAACTTATAAGCAGCAATAAAAAATGATTTGTGAGCAAATTGACTTGAAAAAAATAATTTTGAATTTCTCAACATTATTCGATTTCTTACAAACCTTTGGCGATACAATTCCCGACAACATTGTTCAAAATATCGTTGTACACCTGAAGAACTTGAATAAAGTTTACCGACTTTATTTTCCTCCCTTAAAGCCAGAAATTGAGTAGATGAGGAATCCATTTCATTTCCAAGACATTAGCGAAATGAAATCTTTAACATTCTTAGAGCAGGAACAACCTGCGGAATTATCAACCGAGGATTCCATGAAACTTGCTATCCAAGTGAAATAATAGCCTTCCAAACTTTTGGTTTTGCGTGAGAAATACGTATGGAAAACTAGCAGGTAAAGCTATCAAGCACTTACTTTCCTTCTGTGCAACATTTTTTTTGTGAAAAGACTTTGTCCAGCCTTTTTTGCATGAAAAACAAATATAGAAATCGATTGTCGAACCAGACTTGCAAATATATGCTTCGAACCTTGCACCAGACATTTCACATCTCGTAGAAAAACAAAACATAATCATACTTCTCATGAAAAATAGTAGTATGTATGTTTTAATTGTCTTAAAATGTGTGCCATTTTTCTTAATGCAACTGATTTTTTCAACAGCTAAACACGTAATATCTGTAATGGAAATTAAATAGAGTCTATACCATTAATACATTTTTTTTTAAATCTTACATAAAAAAAAAAAAAAATGTGTGGGGGGGTCCCAGAAATGCATATTATATCAAAGGGCTCCGCGAGATCCCAAAGTTTAAGAAACACTGACATAATGGATGCTAGAATTTCTACACGGGTGTTTTAAATTTCAAACATTCCTAATTTCGCAGATGTTGTGGATACTCGCTTTTTAACTGAGATACCAGTAGCATCGGGAAATCAATCCGATGTTCGTTATTTGACGTTCGTCAAAAGGAAATTACACTTCAAATAGAAGCGTCTTAAATTTAGACACATATGTGACTGAAAAAGAATTTTAGACACTTAAGTGTCTTAATCTGAAAATTCAGACATTATAGATGTCTTAATTTAAGATACATAAGTGTCTTACTATGACCATGGTGTAAACGAACTGAGAATAATGTCTAAAATATCCGCAAACGTCTTATTTTAAGACACTTCATTGCTTTAAACGTGTCTTAATTTAAGACGTTTTGATTCTTCCGACGCAATAACCACCAGGGGGCACTAGCACTCCCAGTTGCGCATGCGTTTTAGATGTCTTCGTTCGTAGTGGTATACGTTGTAATTCAAACAAAGTTTGTTTTTATGTACGCGTGTATTTTAATTCGTTTTTTGCGAAATGTGAAGTACTGTGATTTTAATTCGTATTAACTTGGATTATTTATTTATTGAATACATACATGTGACGTGTGTGCTCGACATCAAATGTCTCTTAGAAGCTGTCGTCGATACAAGGGCGAGATAGACACAGAACAGAAGTAGACGACGGTTGAAGATTACAACCGGAAATTCTACAAAGCGTGTGCAATGGGCTTAGTGTAACTCGTATCAATTTATATCAATAATATTATGTTATTCATCTTCGTCCTGTCGAAGCTGGCAAAAAAAAAGAAACTTTTGTTGTACGGGTCCTGTTTTGAGGATGAAACATCTCATTCTTTAAATATGGCTAGTCGGATGTATTATGGGACTACCTTTTAAACTGATGAAAGTCTTTCTCCCTCACTGTGGTTGTGGTAGTTTTTAAAATTTCAAATCGAGGAATATTTCTTACCTCTTGCAAACAGCGATTAAAGTAAGTGTTATAATTTCTTTATAGTACTAAAATTAGTGTCTTTTATGATTTTATTTATTGTACTAAACAAAATCTTACATGAAATTCAATTAGTTTTGAATCTTATTCCAAAAAAAAACACTAATTCTAGAAGTATATATTTTTAAATTTATGACGTTGTCTTTTAATACAAATTATGTATTATTTATTCTCATCTTTTTTCTCAAATTTAAAGTAATAACATCACTAAAAAACAGACATATTTAAAAGTTAAGTTCATTCTCTTGTTTTGTTTTGTTTTCAATATGGCAGTTCTTAGTTTCAATTTCAATGGCTAATGCTTATCTCATACTCGACCACAGGGAAATAGAAAAAAAAAAACTTTGAAAGATCTCCTAAAGTTTTCTTACTTCCTAGCTAGGGATTACAATCCCGGATTGAGATCCCGGGATCCCGCTTTTATTTTAACCCCAAAAATCCCGGAATTTTTACTGGAAAATTCCGGGATTTTCGGGATTGCCTTCTTTTCCATTGAACAATATTCAGCTGAAATTAAAAAATATATTTATAAACTTTCGCTTTTGGAAAAAAAAAATCAATTGATTTTCATGAAATTTATATATAATTGAAAATAAATGTTTATCTCAAGTATTTCTTAGATATATTTCTAAAGCTATTAAATCTTTTAATGTGTGAAAACTTTTAACTTGGAAACATAGAAGTAAGCCAGTGAGGCAAAAGGAAATCATTTGTTTATTTAGATTTCGCTGCATGCGTGGATTTGAAGGTCATTTTCCAATTAGACTTTACTGATAAGCATCGCAAGTTTGTATCATAGTGATATCATGTGCTAACTTTTTTTTTTTTTGGCTTTATTTTGCTTTAAAGATGTCTTGTTTAGTAGCTCATAGGAATGATAACAATAAGCCCATGTGGCAATATAAATTTTTAAAAAATCTAATTTTTAAATGATAAGGATTTTTATTTTTTTTTTCGGGGAGGCGGGGGGGGGGGGATTTTGTATGAAATTTTCGTAAAGTTGATACCTTAAATCTTGCACTGATTATAATGAAAGTTTTGAACTTAGAGTAGGACAAGATTAAAAAAAACAAAATATAAATAAACAAAATTCCGAAGTAATTTTTTTCTCAATATTAACCCTTTGCACTCGAGGATTCCGGAGCGGAGCCATTTAAAATTTGTCTTCAAACTCGAGGTCTCCGCTACGGAGACAATGCAAATAATTTTGTGATATGTAATCTTGGCTTTTCTAGACAGGTATCACAAAATTATTTGCATTGTCTCCGTAGCGGAGCCCTCGAGTTTGAAGACAAATTTTAAATGGCTCCGCTCCGGAGCCCTCGAGTGCAAAGGGTAAAGTAGAATATTTATTTATTTATTCATAGTTAAATAGCTGTTGTGATTATCATCTGATATATATGTAAAATTGCCTATGTGGCAATATAAATTTTTGAAAAATCTATTTTTAAATTATATGAAGTAGAGTAGGACAAGATTATAAGAAATATATATTTTTTTCCATGTACTTTAAAAGCCCTCAATAGCCCTTGCCGCTGAATTTGTCTGATAATCGGAGATGTCTGCTTTTGTGAGGTAAAAATATACAAATATGTATACCATGCGGATTAAAAAAGTATTCGCTAAATAGATGTTTCAGAATAGCTATTCGGGAATGTCCATTAACCTCCACAACGGATACTCCTGAATACCGGACATCTCAATTGAGATAACAATAATGCAGAGTTGCATTTTTTGCAAAAGAACTTCTTGATTAAAGAATGGGCATACTGGGCCGTGCCCCGCCCCCCTACGATTTTAGTGCCCACAGATTTGATGTGCAATATTTGTAAAGCTTATATTTTAAATCTGTTTCGAAATTGTATTGATTATAATCAATATTTTGAACTTTTAAAGTAAAATAAGATTAAAAATAAAACAAATTTTAAAAATCTAATATTTAGATAAATATTTTTTGTTTTAATCTTGTTCTACTCCTGAAGTTCAAAATATTGATTATAATCAGTAAAATGTCGTAAAAGATTTAAATTATCAGCTTAACAAAAATTGCGTACCAAAATTGGGAGCACCAGAAAAATCAGGTTGTAAGGGGGGAGGGGGGCAGGACCCAGGCCAAATATTTTTCCAGATTTCAACGTGGTCAAACATGGCTACGTATGATGCGTACAAAAAAAATGGATGCTATTAAGACGTTTGAAGTGTCTTAAATTCAGACACGAAAAGTGTCTGAAAAAATTCAGACATTTTAAAATGTCTGAAAACTGAACACTCCGTTTCAGACACTTAAGTGTTTGAATTTCAGACATTTTAATTTACAGTGTAGGATGCACTTTGTTTTAAATTTTCGGTTTCTCAAACAGCCTTAAAGACATACTTAGGAAACTCGATTTATAAAGGGTTCTTTAAGTTTGGCATAATTTTGCATTACTTTATTTTTTTATTAAACATTTTCTGCTGCATTTTCCCGGTGAATATTCAGTAGAATTTCTTGAAATTGATTAAAACATATTTATAATGCATGGTTCATATTTAAATAAAATCCGAAACTTTTGGTTTCAAAAGAATTGTAATGGTTGTATTCCTTTAAAAACATTTTAAGGGTACAGCTTTTACAACACAATTCGCATCAATTTAGTTAAGAGTTGGTAACATCACATTATAATTCCCATCGTGATGTTTTTAGATCTTTTAATATTGGGATTTTCTCTTTCTCGTTTCTAAATTACCTTTCCAGGTAGTTTGAAGGCACGTACTATGGATACTCGTATTTTATTTATCTAAACCAGTGGATCTCAAATGTTTTAATGTCACTTTCATCCTAAGCTTTTATAAAATAATGGTGCTCCCTCCGTCTGTAACATATAACTGTCATTGTTTAAAATGTGAATACTTATTCACATGCAGGAAGACTAAAAAACCATTAACAATGTTAAGACATTTCACAGTTATTAGCTTGACAAACACATTAAACTTTGTTACAAACATATTTTTAGCATAACTCTATAAACTGGAAGAAATCAGGCATCTTCACATATTATTTAGAAGAGTTTTTGCTATTATTTGCAAACTTACCTGGGTGTGAAACGCTGTTTCTTTGTGTAACAGTTTAAGTGACATATTGCAGAGCGAATAGAACGGTCAGATCTAATAAACATCATATTAATCGAAATAGTTAAACAAAAAAAAATAAAAGTGTAACTAGAAAATTTATAAAAGATTTTAATTATTAAACAAAGTGTCTATAAGAATCCTGTATAACACATAAGAAAGTAATTTTCATAGCCGTGATCAGCGCCCGGTGTTCCGCACCATGGTGGTGCGCCAGAAAAATTTACTTCAACCTGCTGAAAGTTTTAAATACGTAACACAAGTAACAATACTTGAACATCCAAACTTTTATATAGTACTAATTACTTTCAAATGCGGTTTTGCATGGTACAATTGCATTAGTTTATGTTTGTTTCTCTATATACTCTGTAAGAGTAAGTCAGGAATTAATGAAAAGGGTTTTACATCTTCAGATAAACATATATCTCTCAGAGAAAAATCATGCCTCCTGGAGGAAAAAGATACAGTATAAAACGTATTAGAATTTATTTTTGGACAATCATTTAAAAGCATACCGTATCAGATTTTCTTACAACGTAAACTTTCAAGTAAAATAATCTGAGGGAAATATAGTCCAGATCAGGTATCTCTTAAAATGTGAGCATACTAGATATTAAAAATATTATATATAAAAGTACATTAAAGAGATGCGATATAATCCACTTATCAATCAGATATACCTGTTGATTTAGTTTCACGTGTGGACGAAAGGTTAAATCTTGTCCCAGGCGAAATTGACATAGACACAGAACATTTTACGTTGAAGACAATATTTAGCCTTACTGAAAAGCGTTGTGCAGTACTTTAAAATATTTTCACGATAGGCAGATTTCTGTTTTACACCCTCCTTAACAATTCTTTCAGAAATAATTTCAACTTAAAAGTTTTTAAAATTTAAAAAAAAATCAGATTTACTTTTTCTTATATGTTATATTATATATATATATATATATATATATATAGATATATATATTAAATCTCAATTATTCATTTTCACAGCAGAGGCGAAACCGATCTTTTAAATGGGAAATTTTTTCAGGAAGTTCAGGATCGTTTCGTCACATTTTTTATATCTTAAGTAAAATTATAAAAATGCATTTGTTTGAGGATAGCAATTATTGACAATCCGCCTTGATAAACTTAAAAGTATTAATATTGGAGATATGACGTTAGTAAAATAATACAAAAAATAGCAGTTTTCTCCTAAAAAATCTTTATCCATAAAATATTATTCAACAAAGTTTTTATAACGATTGAACATATAATTTCAGAATGTCCAAAAATTTCTGAAACGATTTATTAAAACAAAAACAGTTTAAATTATTCCATTTTTTGCAGAATAAATTATAATTCATATGGCTTATATTTTAAGTAGAAATAACTGAAGATAATTTATCTATCGTATTTCAGATGAATCGTGAAATATGATTCAAACCTTAGATGTGTATAACTAAATATATTTTTTAGCGTTTTGGAAAAGTTTCAGCTACTTCGAGTAATGATTCAAAAGGTAAATTGTTTTGTCAAGTGTGATTTACGATAAAGATATTATATCTTGATCATATGGAAAAAGGGGATATCATAAAATATCTTGTTATGTTATTCATTTATGTTTCGATTCCGAAGTCAAAAATGACATTATTCTATTAGTTTGTTCTTGGTTTGGTTTGGTTTGTGTTTATGACGGCCAATTATCAACACGTGGCATATAGGCCCAAGGGGTGGGGTGCCCTTCGTGGGGGTCTTTCTAAGGGAACCTAACCCGTATTAACGCTTGGAAATCCAAGGTTCGAAGAAAACCACGAAAACTCCGAACGATTAGGCCGACGGGCGCGATTGGGTTCGAACCCAGCACCTCCCGTCCACCAGCTTCGAGAGCAGAACCTCTCGGCCACTGGTGGGGCGTTTGTTCTTGGAATAATATGTATTGAAGGCATTCTTTACGTTTGAATTTTTAAATATTAATTTCATTTTAAAATTACATATATAAAAATTAAATTACACAAATACTTAACTGTACAAATCCATACAATTTTTAAGAAAACATGACATTTTTAAGCTTCGAAAACGAATTTAATTGTTTTGCTTGAGGTCATTTCTTGTTAGAATAAAATGTATATCAGAAATTTTCATTGCGTATTTTTTTTTTAGATATTCATTTATTATAATATTACAAGCATAGGAAATAAATCACTCATTTCGATGTACAAAGAAGTATTTTTAAGTAGCTTCCCTAACAAAAAATAAGTAGCTACCTATTGCAGACGTCGAAAGAAAAGCAATTAAAATATTCGTATATTTTCACCGATCATAGCCTCCAGTCGCCAAAACAACCTTCCGTTCATAAGTTCATATACATGTATCTCATTTTTCATTTTATATCACTCATATTTATGAACCGATTTGGATGTGACCACGAATATGAACAATACAAGACTTAAGAATCTCTCAAGCTTTCGCACGCCAGTTTCATACGCAATATTGTTCACAAATGACGGCCGCTTAAAGATTTCAAATTTTAAAACATTTAAAAAAATGAAAAATCCAAACATTTTCCCCTGTAGGTTTTTGGCCTTGATACAAGAAACCTGGAACCTTTTTATAGAAGCTGAGACATAGCATGTTGAAATTCTAGAGTTGCTGGCATTTTGAAAAAAAACGATAAATTTAAAATAAGGTACTTTGCCGTAAACGGGTTTAATTTGCGAATTTTTTTTTAACATGGTACATCGCAAATTTTCTTTTATTGCTGTAACCATTGTTCCAACTGTCTTACGCTTAAATTTATACATTTACTTTCACTAGCGGAAATTTTTTGCCAAACTAATCTCAATACTCGGCGAATTATCAGCAAATTTGGCAACCAAAATTAAATCGCCATAAATGAAGTCAACTCGGCTATAGATGACTACTTTTTTCAAATATTTCATTCCAGTTCAGTGTTCGCAAAAACTGAGAATGAATCTTCTATAATCAGGTTCTACGTATTCAGTCTACGTGTTTGCTAGTAAAATTAACTAAAATCTTAAAAGAGAGATATAAGAAAGATATCTTTTATCCCAAAACTGGATTTGACTACTTAACTTTTCGAATGCAATTGGCCATTTTGAACTTTGAATATGAGGTTATTTTTTGCAGTCATTTCTGTCACAAAATTAGATAACATAGAGAATCCTGGGCCACTAGCAAACATCTACAGGGGCTGTACATATATAACGTAATCAACTTTTCGGTAATTTTGGACCCCTTCCCTCTTACCATATCACACGTCCCACATCATCTCGATCCCCCCCCCCCTCCGCTCCCCAGTAATGATATTGTTATCAATGCCTAAAAAATTGTTTTGATTTTTTTGTTTGGAGTGATATGTAAATATGGATATATTTATTTTTCGCATACTTTATTCAGGAGAAGTCAGTAAAATACCATTTTACATGTGAAATAAGTTTATATCAAATAACACTTAAAAGAAATAGTTACTTTTCAAAAGTATTTAATAATATATGTCTTTTACATAATGTTTTCAACCGTAATGATATCTTCTTGCACTTGTCCCCTCATGGGTGGGGAGGCAGACAGAAATTTTTATCAAAAAAATAAGTGAACAACCTTGTTTCTCTTTTATTTACTAGTAAACAAAAGTGTCATTTCAGACATACTTCGCATTCGGTTTCTCGAATAGTATATTATATATGCTTACATATATGACAGATTAATAGTAATGAAAAACGTTGGAGTATTCCATATTTTGGAATAATATAGTTTTAAAATCATTTAATGATTTTAATAATATCTTTGTATTTTCAAAAAAAAAAAAATAGATAAGAGACTAAAAAAGATGACATATTATTTTGGTGTAAAGTCAAAGTTACACAATAAAAAGAAAAAAATTGGTTGGATTAAAAATGGTAACGATATCAAAAGTCAGCCAGCCCACCCTCTCCTCAAAAATGATAACGTTATATAGCGTTATATAGTTACACAGCCCCTATAGAAATCATGTACTAGTCAGTAATTTAGCTGATTGCCATTCACTAATTAAGAGGATGGCTGGTTAAAAAATAAATGGTAGGTTGTAAACCTCGTTGACAGGACTCCAAAATGCGTATCTACACTGTTAAAAATGTGGAGCTTTAGCTGCATAGTCACTCCATCGCTTTTATACAATATCTATGTTCTGATCAACGAGAATGCTCCATAATATAGTCAAGTAATCGTTTGCTATAAAAGTGGTGCAGTGACTATGCAGCAAACGCTGCAGATTTTTAACAGTGTACACGTACGAGGTCACTGAATTAATTTATATTACATTATACTGTGGTACTTTAATTTATCGTTAACATCAAAGTTATGTTTATTTATCAGAAGTTATTTTTAGAACACATTTATATTACATGTTTCGGATGGCTACAGAGAAATTCACCATAAATTTCCAGTTTATTATTGTTCATTGCAAATTTAATTTCACCATGATCCATATCAATTATATAGAACGTCTCAACGAAATATATGAACCAAAACATGTACTACATAAGTATGAGTAAAGTCACTTTAATTATAACTACTTCGTACATACATAAAATATAACTGGGCATAGGTCAAATAATTAAAAATTAAAAATTCTATATTTATTGCAGCGAAATTTTTAAGAACAAAAAATAATGTAAATACTGCATAAGGGGTGGTCATCCTTTTGTTTAGCCGCTGGCGAAATTTTAAAAACAAAGTTGATTGCCTGGGACGCAGATAATTTTTTACCAAGTTTGTCATATCCTGGAATTTTTCGCAGCTGGCAGGTAAACAGAAATATCCGTGGAAATAAAGACAAAAATATTACTCTAAATAGATACGTTGTAAATTTCAAACCGGTAGCGGCCCACCCAGAAATTTGGCTCTAGGAAAATCACCATATAGTACGAAAAAAAGTCATTGAAATATTGAAAATAATGAATAATTAGTATAGTATTGAAATATTCTAAATGAATACTCTTCAGTGACACAACAACAAGGGTATAAGTAGGTAGTGATCTGACATAACTTTCTCACCGCCCCGAACTGATATAGTATTTGTTCAATAAGCTGCAGGTTTCACTGCAGTCAAAGCATTATTTAAATTAATATACAACTATAATCCAGTTTAAAAAAAATTAAGTTATGATTAATACTCTCCAGGCCTATATGCCTATGCGTAATGAAAAAATTTATATCATGTTGTAAGGCGTCAAGTGGTTACGCATTTCACCGATCAATAATCCCTACCAACACCAACCCAAAACTTTTCTCATCATGCGCCAGATAGAGTTGCTGCAGGCGGCGCTGAAATTAACTTATTATAAAATAACATAAAAAAAAATATTTTACTTTAATTATTTGACTTATATCATTGTATGTAGCAAAGACAAAAGGACGGAGAAACTTTTTTTAATGAGGCATTGTTTGACAGAACAAAATGTAAATCTATTTCGACTGATGTCGATACGACGAGCAATGCGTTTTGTAAATGCTTATCTGTAATTCTAGATGTCAGTTGCAATTTAATATTCATCATTTTGTTAAAAATTTGTTCGCATAAATATGTGCTTCCAAATAATGAACACATAAATAGCGACAGGTATTTATTTTTGTCCAATTAAGTTTAATAAAATTCCATCAATCCATCCTGCCGAAACTTCACTTTCAACTTTAAATTGTATATCAATCCACATCTTCCCATACGTAAATATCCTGGTAAGAAACTGATAACATTTTAAAATGACGTCGTAAATGCAGAAAAATATTAGCCGAGCATTTTGAAAGTCTTCCTACCCATTTTAAAATTTGAGTCTCAGATTCAAAATCAGGATAGAGTGCCCGTTCAAATTATTAATTTCCTATCGAGCGGACAATCTAGAGAAATGGATAAGTTCATTTCTCCTATTTTTTATTATAGCCACCCCCACTGCACTCGTGACGTCAGTGTTCCGACTCTGGGAAGTCTGTTCAAAATTTCGTTCCAAGTTGCAACAAACTAATATCGAGCAACCAGCATTACGCCTCACTAAAAGGTGCGCCGGAATTTAAGGCATTAATTCTACATTGCAACTTTTTATCTGAGAGTAAGTAACGAATTTTTAAAAAATTGCTGCCGTTGCAGAATGAAAAATATATGACATTAGTAGACAAGTTTAAAAATTTCAATTTTCTATTTCATTTTGCATATTTCTTCAAAAATGTTAACATTCAAGACGTTCTTACGATTGTGGAAAAAAAGGACGTCACCAAAGTAAGTCTTGACCACGTCTGTTGTAGGACAAAATTGTTATTTAAAGTGTATTCTACTTTCAACTCATGATTCTTTCAGCAAGGCGCTTACTTTAATTTGGGCACTTTGATGAAATTCACCCCAAGAGCTCAAAGGGTTAAGCACTTTCTTCAGGGACATACCTGTTATATTGAGGTATCTGACTATGTTTGGTGCGCATTTTTAAACAAATATACATTAGTAAATAAATACAGATATGTTTATTTCAATTGCATTACAGAATGATAAAAAAAAGAATCTCAAATCCAACAGTATCTTCAAAAAAACAATTTGGCTTTTTATTTTGCAATTTTTTACACAAAATTTCCTGCTTGCTCTAGACAGCGTACACTCAATTCAATTAAATATGTTTCAACTTTATTTGTACTACATATTATTATTACACTTACCAAACTAGGAGTTTTACAATACCTTCAAAATTAACTGAAATATTTCAAAACATGTCAATAAATACATATTTTTTATAAGAATTCATTATTTTTTATATTCGAATACCTATAAAATACTTACATGATCACATAGAGCTTAAATTCTAGTTCAGAACCTAGTGAGTAACATAGAAAACATTCTGACGAAATTTAACTGTAATATGTTTAAAACATTTTACTTAATGAATTTTATCGAACATGGAAATAACTGAAAAACTAATTTTCGAAAAATCGCATTTATAGATTTCTTATCTATATTATATTTTATCTATAAAATTAATTAATAAGTGTCAATTAAAGTTCATTGGTATTTTTAAGTTTATTGGTGTTTAGAAGTAAGAAAAACATACATAGAAACATTGTTTACATTTATCACGTCCCTCTTACATCCACTTCCGGCATGTGACTTATTACTTCCTGTTTATTAAACTGGCCATACTTACTTTCCTAGAAAGCTTCCCTTAGTGACTCATTACTTCCTGTTTATTAAACTGGCCATACTTACTTTTCTAGAAAGTGTAGGAATAAAATTAAAACACATTTGGAATCGCAAAAGATTGCTATTTGAAATAAAACAATTAAAAAAAATCGAAAATTTTCACCAAAACAACCATTTTAATGTAGATACCTTAAAAGAAATGTTTGAATATAATAATTATGCTTTATAATCTGAATTTTTGTAACTATTAAAATTAATTTAGAAGTATGACAAGTTACATTAATTACGAATGTACTCATGGTACAAATACGAACCTTCAAATTATTCTGTATAATTTTTTTTTATTTCAATTTGAAATAAAATGTAATGCTTTTTAAATACATTTTAGATTGATTTATAACGGATGAAATCCTGAAAGTTTCATTTTAAAAGAGTCATATATCATCCTTTTATATTTCAACTCACGATTCTTACGTTTGTTGAGAAAAAAATCTTCATGCTCTAAAGAAAATTTCTTTCAGAAACTTCAACTGAGAGACTTCTTCATACATGTGAGTTAACATAGCGGTTTTACGTGAGCAGATTTCTTTACAAAAGCGTTTGATAAACAGAATGAATTTTAAGTTGGAAGAACGTATTCTTTTAAGTGGAATAAAATTTAGTTTCCTTTTAATATTGTTTTTGATATATTTCAGTATTCAGCAGATTTGAAAATTTGTCATAAATATTATTGGCTTAGGAATTATAACAATTATTCAGCCTAATGAACAAAAAAAAAAAAACAGGAATGTTAAGAGTTTACACTAGTCACGCGGATAAACTCCAACACTAAAGTTAAACTTACGGAAGAAATTTTTACAGATTTATGGCTCGCATTTTAATATTTTTAAATGATTCTTTGCACAGAATACCGGAGGTCTATATATAATGTTGTGCGTTTCTACTTTTTCGATTTTAGTTAGTTTTTTTACATGGAAATAGTTTTACTTTGAGAACTGCTTCTAACTGGTTCCAAAAATTAAAGTATCCGCATATAAAAACTTTAACTAAATTCAAAAAAGTACAAACGAACAACAATAGATATCGACTTTAGTTATCCCACGCAAAAAATTCGTTTAAAAATATTAAAATCCGAGCAAGGAATCTGTAAAGAGTGCTCCCATAGGATCAGCATTACCTTAATTTTTAACCCCTTACTAGTGCTCGCGAACAAATTTGTGAGCTAATATTAAACCTATGAGAGCGTTTTTTCAACTTTCTCGCTTGTGTTGTAATTTTTTGAATGATTATTTTCTATGGAATAGCTTAGGTCAATCTTTAACATTGTTAGCTTTTATTTTTTAGATTTTTAATTGCGGATTTTTTTATGAAGTTTCTTTCACTTTCGGAACCGGTTCCGAAATGCAGTGATTGCGGTCTCATTAAAAGAAACTCTTAAAATAGAATTATTATACATTTTGATTGTTTAATGCGGTTTCAGTTAGTACGGTATTTTTTTTTTCTTATGCGATCCTCGATTAATGCGAGGAAAATTTTGATCAATGTGTAAAGACCGGAATGAATTATCCCATTTAGTTAGCCAAACGACGCCAAGTTATTAGGTAAATAAACCAAAAATACGAAAAGAAATGTGGCCAATTGGACTAAAGTCCTTATTATGCAAAATTGAGCATAAAACCGACTTTTCACTTTTTCTTGATTGTTACTTATTAAATTAGCATTCACGTTATTGTTAAAGAAAGTTCATATAACTTTGATTAGCGGTTTAGACTGTGGTAAGTGGACCCTAACGGTTCTACGACGTAAGTTCAGGAAATCCACGATGTTCTAGCATTCAATTAAAATTTTATGTATTACTTATCTAGAACATGAAAGAGATATGTGTGTAAAATGAAAATAAACACTCACAAGAGAACCACTTTTGGTGTTGCTCGCAACTAGCAACGAGACCTGGTGCGTTTTGTAGCCCTATACATAAAAGTTAGAGAACCGAAAAAATTTCTCTGTTAAAATAATATTTTACACACTTTTTTATACTTTTAATTTTCTATTATTACATATTTATTTGTTTATTTCACGCCAAAAGTGAGTTATGTCGCCAAATATGGCATACAATTTTTTCGCCCGCTTTATTCAAATAGAAAATGTACAGAACATATTACTAGAATTATATCAGATTGCGATATTATTTTATAATTGATAGCATAAGAAACAAATATTAAGTTTTTATTTTTTTTCTATGCATACGATAAATATATAAGTAATAAATATAATTCTATAAAAGCTTCGAAGATCATTGAAAACTATTCTTTAGTGAACTACAAAATAAGCACAATATTTTCTTTTGAAATCGAATGAAATAAAGTTTCGAATGTTTAAAATGAAATATTGCTGTATTAAATGGTCCTTCGGTAAAAGTAATCATAAAGTAAATTAATATTTTTACACAATTTAGAAAAATTACTGTTGCGAAATTGTGGGGACATTGCAATTTCTAGCTATTACAAATTCAGCTATGACATTTGGCTAGGGTTGCCGGAAAGCTCTACTTTTGAAAATACACGCCAACTGTTTCCCCACCAAAAATATTAATATAAAGTTGCAATTTTTGAAAATCAAATTCGTGGGTTCTTGAAGGAATTTTCAAACTTTTTTCAATATTTTATACTTATTATTAACTAATTTCTATTTTTAAATCCTTTTCTTAAAAAAAATTCAATGTTAATACTCCGATAAGTGGTCTCGAAAATTGCATTTTCAGAAAGTTATGCTGCTGTATAATCAAGAAATACTATTTTAACAGAAAAATTTTATCGATTCTCAAACTTCTTAATATAGGGCTTTAAAATGCACCAGGTCTCAATGCTATGTGCGAGCAACACCAAAAGTGGTTCCCTTGTCAGGACACTATTAAAAAATACAGTTTTATTAGTCTCTCTATTCTAAAAAAAAGTAACTACCGCTGTCACCGCCGCCGCCGCCGGTTTTGAATTTTTTGTGACCGGAGGTCTTTCTTCGTTAATATTGAGAAAAATAATGCATACAAAAATATGAAAATCAGTGGTTTTATACAGAAATGTTTGATAAACACGCTGATGCAGACAGTTTTCAAATCGAAGAATTATTTTAAGAGATATTTAATGCTAAATTTGGACAAAATCGTTCCACTAAAAAAGTTTTATAGCAGCAAAAACTATACATGGCAGTGTAATCATTTTCAGATCATTTTATGCGTTAGAATTTGCCGGAGTGCAGATTGCATTAATTTTTTTATTTTGACTCATTTTTTCAGGTTTTATTTCTATTTTAAATTCAAATTTTCAGCATTTCTAGAGATATTTTTTACAGATTTCAGAAAATTGTACTAATTTAAACTGTTGCCAACTGTATAAAAAGCGCAAGCAATAATGTTTGCTTCAAATTAAAAATTTATTTACATGTGACTATTATAAACAGGAAAAAACTTTCAAATTAGAATTAAATAATTATGTATAAAAAGCAGGAACTTATTAAAAATTACGTCATAAAAAGTATACACGTGAATTTTAAAAGAGAAAGGATATTGTAAAATAATAAATTCATTAACATGCGTTAGAAGTCTTAGGGGAAATTACGTCATATTAATGTCACATTATAGTTATTACATAAAATGAACAGAAAATAATATTGCAAAAAAGTTTAAATTTAGAAATTGCGCTAGACATTTATTTAATATTTTGAGAGGATATTTTCAACTATTTTTGTTAGGAAAGCGCAAATAATATTTCATTGCTAACAAAAGTACTTTCACGCGATTATTTAAAAGAGAAAGAATAGCTTGGTAAAAATTACGTCAGATTTAAAACGATTAATTTAAAATGTCTCATTTAAAAGAACTTTCTTTTTAATGATATATATTTTTTTAATAATATTATTTGATTTTACATCAGATTAACTTTCTGAAAATGCAATTTTCTAGACCACTTTTTGAGCTTTTAACGTAAAAATCTAAAAAAAAAAGTTAAAAATATAAATTAGTCAATAATAACTAAAAAATCTCTCTATTCTAAAAAACAGTAAGTACCGCTGTCACCGCCGCCACCGCCGGTTTTGAATTTTTTGTGACCGGAGGTCTTTCTTCGTTCATATTAAGAAAGATAATGCATACAAAAATATGAAAATCGGTAGTATTATACAGAAATGTTTGATAAACACGCTGATGCAGTCAGTTTTCAAATAGAAGAATTGTTTTAAGAGATATTTAATGCTAAAGTTGGACAAAATCGTTCCACTAAAAAAGTTTTATAGGAGCAAAAACTATTCATGGGAATTTAATCCTTTTAGATAATTTTATACGTTTGAAGTTCCCGGTTTGCAGACTGTATTTCTTTTTTTAATTTGACGCATTTTTTGAGGTTTTATTTCTATTTTAAATTCAAATTTTCAGCATTTCGAGAGATATTTTTTACTTATTTTAGAAAATTGTACTAATTTGTCCTGTTGCCAACTATATAAACAGCGCAAACAATAATGTTTGTTACAAATAAAAAAAAAAAAATGATACGTGTAAATAAATTAAAAATTTTATTTACACGTGACTATTATAAAGAGAAAAAATTATTTGGAATTAGAAATAATAATTATGTACGAAAAGCAAGAACCTATTAAAAATTACGTCATAAAAAGTATACACGTGAATTTTAAAAGAGAAAGGATATTGTAAAATAATAAATTCATTAACATGCGTTAGAAGTCTTAAATAGGAGAAATTACGTCATATTTACGTCACATTACAGTTATTACATAAAATGAACACAAAATATTGCAAAACAGTTTAAATTTAGAAATTGCGCTAGACATTTATTTGATATTTTGAGAGGATCTTTTCAACTATTTTTGTTAGGAAAGCGCAAATAATATTTCATTTCTAACAAAAGCATTTTCACGTGAATACTTAAAAGAGAATGAATAGCTTGGTCAAAATTACGTCAGAATAAAACCGATTAATTTAATATGTCTCATTTAAAAAAAACTTTCTTTTCGCTTTGTTAAAAAATACCAGGAGACAAAGACTGTTTACTTAATTCCTTTTATATTAGCTTATTTTAAAAGGTTGTTACACGTGTCTACGTCATCAAGTTATTTTTATTTCGACGTTTTATTTGTATTTTTATTAATGTTGTACTAATTTATTTGTTCTTTCGTCATTTAAAATAAAAATTATGTCAATTTGTATAATATGGCGAGTGGTTTGGCGATTTATATAATTTATCGAAATTGGTCGACGGGATAATCAAGTAGTACCGCAGCGGATTTGACGTTAACATTCCCCAATCAAAGAGAAATGAATAGAAATCCGTTTATAGGGAGATCGCCACTGTCTTTTAAATTATAATTCAGTCTTTCGAAACCTTTTTAAAGCCGAACAAATTAGCATGCATTTAGAGTCTGCGGTGTCTCGACGGGGGTTGGCGAGCGTAGCTCGTAGGGGGCCGAGCCCCCTAGTGTTCAAAAAAGTTTTAAAATTCCTTGAAGAACCTACGAATTTGATGTAATAAAAAATACAATATTATGTTTACATATTTGGCGGGGAAAGATTGGCATATTTTTCGTCCCGTACAGTTTATTGGCAACGCTAGCTCAGTATTTTCGCTACGTACCGTGTTGTAATGATTTGGACGTAAACCTATTACAGGTACAAAGCTAGTGAAAATTTTGAAGCGCCATATCAGGCGACTTAACACTGTTTTGTGGAAAATTAACAAATAAAAATCCAATAATAAAAATTTATAAATATAAAAAATATATATATAATATGATTTTAACAAAGAAATTTTATCGATTCTCTAACTTTTATGCATAGGTCTACAAGATGTACCAGGTCTTTATTCTATGTCAGAGCAACACCGAAAGTGGTTCCCTCGTCAGATAAACGCAATTCGAAAACTGTACGGTAAACGTGGCAAATAAGGTATAACTAGTCTTATAAATAATCATAAATCCAACGCTTTGTGCGAATTCCAATACATAAGCCAAAACCTTTAACAACGTTTTAACACACTAGGGGGCTCTGCCCCCTACAAGCTACGCTCGTCAACCCCCGTTCAGACACCGCAGACTCTAACAGCACGCTAATTTGATCGCCTTTAAAAAGATTTCGGAAGATTGAATTATAATTTGAATCTGACAATTATAATCTGACGTAATTTTCACCAAACTTTCTCTTTTTAATATTCACGTCAAAATACTTTTGTTAGAAATGAAATATTATAATCATCTTAAAATGTCAAGTAAATGTCTCGCGCAATTTTTTAATTAAAACTGTTTTGCAATATTATTTTTTGTTCATTTTACGTAATAAGTGTAATATGACGTAAATTCTCCTATTTAGGATTTCTAACGCATGTTACTGAATTTATTATTTTACAATACTAGGGGGCTCGGCCCCCTACGAGCTACGCTCGCCAACCCCCGTCCAGACACCGCAGGCTCTAAATGCACGCTAATTTGATCGGCTTTAAAAAGATTTCGAAAGATTGAATTATAATTTAAAAAACAGTGGCGATCTCCCTATAAACGAATTTCTATTCATTTCTCTTTGATAGGGAAATTTTAACGCCAAATCCGCTGCGGTACAACTTGATTATCCCGTCGACCAATTTCGCCAAATTATATAAATCGCCAAACCACTCGCCAAATTATACAAATTGACATAATTTTTATTTTAAATAACGAAAGAACAAATAAATTCGTACAACATTAATAAAAATACAAATAAAACGTCGAAATAAAAATAACTTGATGACGTAGACACGTGTAACAACATTTCAAAATAAGCTAATATAAAAGGAATTAAGTAAACAGAGTCTTTGTCTCCTGGTATTTTTTAACAAAGCGAAAAGAAAGTTCTTTTAAATGAGTCATTTTAAATTAATCGTTTTTAATCTGACGTAATTTTTACCAAGCTATTCTTTCTCTTTTAAATAATCGCGTGAAAGTACTTTTGTTAGCAATGAAATATTATTTGCGGTTTCCTAACAAAAATAGTTGAAAATATCCTCTCAAAATATTAAATAAATGTCTAGCGCAATTTCTAAATTTAAACTTTTTTGCAATATTATTTTGTGTTCATTTTATGTAATAACTATAATGTGACGTAAATATGACGTAATTTCTCCTAAGACTTCTAACGCATGTTAATGAATTTATTATTTTACAAGATCCTTTCTCTTTTAAAATTCACGTGTGTACTTTTTATGACGTAATTTTTAATAAGTTCCTGCTTTTTATACATAATTATTTAATTCTAATTTGAAAGTTTTTTTCCTGTTTATAATAGTCACGTGTAAATAAATTTTTAATTTGAAGCAAGCATTATTGCTTGCGCTTTTTATACAGTTGGCAACAGTTTAAATTAGTACAATTTTCTGAAATCTGTAAAAAATATCTCTAGAAATACTGAAAATTTGAATTTAAAATGGAAATAAAACCTGAAAAAATGAGTCAAAATAAAAAAAATTAATGCAATCTGCACTCCGGCAAATTCTAATGCATAAAATGATCTAAAAATGATTACACTGCCATGTATAGTTTTTGCTGCTATAAAACTTTTTTAGTGGAACGATTTTGTCCAACTTTAGCATTAAATATCTCTTTAAATAATTCTTCGATTTGAAAACTGTCTGGATCAGCATGTTTATCAAACATTTCTGTATAAAACCACTGATTTTCATATTTTTGTATGCATTATTTTTCTCAATATTAACGAAGAAAGACCTCCAGTCACAAAAAATTCAAAACCGGCGGCGGCGGCGGTGACAGCGGTAGTTACTTTTTTTTAGAATAGAGAGATTCTTTCTCATTTAAAATTCACGTGTAACTATAGTTTTATGACGTAATTTTCAATGAGTTCCTGCTTTTTATATTTTTTGTTTATAATAGTCACTTGTAAAATAAATTTTTAATTTGAAGCAAACATTATTCCTTGCGCTGTTTATACAGATGGCAACAGTTTAAATTAATAAAATTTTCTAAAATGTGTAAAATATATCTCTCGAAATGCTGAAAATTTGAATTTAAAATTGAAATAAAACCTCGAAAAATTATTCAAATTAAAAAAATAACTGCAATCTGCACACCGGGAAATTCTGACGCATAAAATTATCTAAAAATGATTAAATTCCTATGTACAGTTTTTGCTCCTATAAAACTTTTTTAATGGAACGATTTTGTCCAACTTTGGCATTAAATATCTCTTAAAATAATTCTTCGATTTGAAAACTGTCTGCATCAGCGTGTTTATCAAACATTTTTCTATAACTAGGGGGCTCGGCCCCCTACGAGCTACGCTCGCCAACCCCCTTCCAGACACCGCAGACTCTAAATGCACGCTAATTTGATCGGCTTTAAAAAGATTTCGAAAGATTGAATTATTATTAAAAAAACAGTGGCGATCTCCCTATAAACGAATTTCTATTCATTTCCCTTTGATTGGGGAATTTTAACGCCAAATCCGCTGCGGTACTACTTGATTATCCTGTCGACCAATTTCGCCAAATTATATAAATCGCCAAACCACTCGCCAAATTATACAAATTGATATAATTTTTATTTTAAATAACGAAAGAACAAATAAATTCGTACAACATTAATAAAAACACAAATAAAACGTCGAAATAAAAATAACTTGATGACGTATACACGTGAACAACATTTCAAAATAAGCTAATATAAAAGGAATTAAGTACAGAGAGTCTTTGTCTCCCGGTATTTTTTAACAAAGCGAAAAGAAAGTTCTTTTAAATGAGACATTTTAAATTAATTCTCAAAATATCAAATAAATGTCTAGCGCAATTTCTAAATTTAAACTTTTTTGCAATATTATTTTGTGTTCATTTTATGTAATAACTATAATGTGACGTAAAAATGACGTAATTTCTCCTAAGACTTCTAACGCATGTTAATGAACTTATTATTTTACAATATCCTTTCTCTTTTTAAAATTCACGTGTATACTTTTTATGACGTAATTTTTAATAAGTTCCTGCTTTTTATACGTAATTATTTAATTCTAATTTGAAAGTTTTTTCCTGTTAATAATAGTCACGTGTAAATAAATTTTTAATTTGAAGCAAACATTATTGCTTGCGCTTTTTATATTGTTGGCAACAGTTTAAATTAGTACAATTTTCTGAAATCTGTAAAAAAATATCTCTAGAAATGCTGAAAATTTGAATTTAAAATAGATATAAAACCTCGAAAAATGAGTCAAATTAAAAAAATAAATCAATTCTGCACACCGGTAAATTATAACGTATAAAATGAACTAAAAATTATTAAATTCCGATGTATAGTTTTTGCTACTATAAAACTTTGTTACTATAAAACTTTTTTAGTGGAACGATTTCGTCTAACTTTAGCATTAAATAACTCTTAAAATAATTCTTCGATTTGAAAACTGTCTGCATCAGTGTGTTTATCAAACATTTCTGTATAATACTGCCGATTTTCATATTTTTGTATGCATTATTTTTCTTAATATTAACGAAGAAAGACCTCCGGTCACAAAAAAATCAAAACCGGCGGCGGCGGTGACAGCGGTAGTTACTTTTTTTTAGAATAGAGAGATACTACCGATTTTCATATTTTTGTATGCAACAGTTTTTTTAATATTAACGAAGAAAGACCTCCGGTCACAAAAAATTCAAAACCGGCGGCGGCGGCGGTGACAGCGGTAGTTACTTTTTTTTAGAATAGAGAGATTAAAGCCGGTTGGCAAGGAAACTTGCCACGTAAGTCAAACAAAACTTTTAAATTTGAATACCAGTATTTTGGTTTGGAAATTTTCACATTATCTAATCTCTGATTTCGAGCGATTAAATTACTCAAAATTACAATGTGGAAAAAACTGCTGTCGAAGAATTAAAATATGCATAAAAGAAGCTCGTCTTTAATGGGTTAACACACAAATACATGCAACGATGACACAAAAAATCACATACAGCTGTTTCGAGGATTCCTTGATCCCCTTTTCAGTGCGAAATAAACAGAAACAATACATATATATATATATATATATATATATATATATATATATATATATATATATATATTCTAAAAAAAAGTAACTACCGCTGTCACCGCCGCCGCCGCCGCCGCCGGTTTTGAATTTTTTGTGACCGGAGGTCTTTCTTCGTTAATATTAAAAAAACTGTTGCATACAAAAATATGAAAATCGGTAGAATTATAGAAAAATGTTTGATAAACACGCTGATGCAGACAGTTTTCAAATCGAAGAATTATTTTAAGAGATATTTAATGCCAAAGTTGGACAAAATCGTTCCATTAAAAAAGTTTTATAGGAGCAAAAACTGTACATAGGAATTTAATCATTTTTAGATCATTTTATGCGTCAGAATTTCCCGGTGTGCAGATTGCAGTTAGTTTTTTAATTTGAATAATTTTTCGAGGTTTTATTTCTATTTTAAATTCAAATTTTCAGCATTTCGAGAGATATTTTTTTACAAATTTTAGAAAATTGTATTAATTTAAACTGTTGCCAACTGTATAAAAAGCGCAACCAATAATGTTTGCTTCAAATTAAAAATTTATTTTACACGTGACTATTATAAACAAAAAATATAAAAAGCAGGAACTCATTGAAAATTACGTCATAAAAACTATAGTTACACGCGAATTTTAAATGAGAAAGAATATTGTAAAATAATAAATTCAGTAACATGCGTTAGAAGTCCTAAATAGGCGAATTTACGTCATATTACACTTATTACGTAAAATGAACAAAAAATAATATTGCAAAACAGTTTTAATTTAAAAATTGCGCGATACATTTACTTGACATTTTAAGATGATCACAATATTTCATTTCTAACAAAAGTATTTTGACGTGAATATTAAAAAGAGAAAGAAAAGTTTGGTGAAAATTACGTCAGATTATAATTGTCAGATTCAAATTATAATTCAATCTTCCGAAATCTTTTTAAAGGCGGTCAAATTAGCGTGCTGTTAGAGTCTGCGGTGTCTGAACGGGGGTTGACGAGCGTAGCTCGTAGGGGGCAGAGCCCCCTAGTCTCTCTATTCTAAAAAAAAGTAACTACCGCTGTCACCGCCGCCACCGCCGCCGGTTTTGATTTTTTTGTGACCGAAGGCCTTTCTTCGTTAATATTAACAAAAATAATGCATACAAAAATATGAAAATCAGTGGTTTTATACAGAAATGTTTGATAAACACGCTGATGCAGACAGTTTTCAAATCGAAGAATTATTTTAAGAGTTATTTAATGCTAAAGTTGGACAAAATCGTTCCACTAAAATAGTTTTATAGCAGCAAAATCTATACATGGCAGTGTAATCATTTTTAGATCATTTTATGCGTTAGAATTTGCCGGAGTGCAGATTGCATTAATTTTTTTATTTTGACTCATTTTTTCAGGTTTTATTTCTATTTTAAATTCATATTTTCAGCATTTCTAGAGATATTTTTTACAGATTTCAGAAAATTGTTCTAATTTAAACTGTTGCCAACTGTATAAAAAGCGCAAGCAATAATGTTTGCTTGAAATTAAAAATTTATTTACACGTGACTATTATAATCAGAAAAAAAAAACTTTCAAATTAGAATTAAATAATTACGTATAAAAAGCAGGAACTTATTAAAAAAGTCCTTCCGGCCAGTGCCGGGAGGAAGAGGTAGCTTTCATATTCCTTATTTTAAAAAAGCCAACTTATATCATTCAAACACACGAAGCTCAATTTAGTGGAAACCGAAAATAGGAGACTCAATACAAATTTTTATCAATATAATGAATGAGAATTTCGCGAAATTAGTCAGCTTTATCCAAGCTGCTTTTCTTTAAAGTAACTTATATTTGGCTGCCAAATTCGGCGATTTTTTCAAGTGCCTGCCATTTTAAGACAACATGTTGGATGAGTCTAACCAGTGAACTTGGTCGAGACCTTAGTAATTGCTGTGCACATGCTCAGTCACATCGGAATCGGTTGATATATACGAGCGCTGTCGCATGCAAAAAAATCAGATTTCTCAAACTGTCACTCACAATAGAAATTGAAACTGCTATATCTGACCCATTTTTTAAGGTATCGACAATCAAAAAATACTCCTGAATCCATATATCAAGGTCAAATTCTTAAGAAAGAAACCTTTTAGGTAGCTTTCATTACAAAAAGCTACCTATTGCAGCCGTTCGGAGGAAAGCGATTTAAAAAAATTTTGGTATATTTTCATCGATCATGACCCCCAGACCCCGAAACCACCCTCCGTTCAAAAGTTGATATATATATATATATATATATATATATATATATATATATATATATATATATATATATATATATATATATCCATATATATATATATATATCTGACCTTTGTCATACTGTAACTCTCGAATTTATGAACCGATTTGGATGTAATTCGGTATGTACATAGTACATACCAGTGTCTCGACCGAGTTCGTTGGCCAGCTTCATCCGCCATTTTGTTTCAAAATGGCGGCCATTTAAAATTTTCTTAAAAATTTTAAATTTGAAATGTGGTACCAAAGAATTGAAAATGGAAAAATATTTTTTTCTTATGTATTTGACCTTTATACAAAGATTCCGGAGCAGTTTTTGTTTCGTCTATATCTTAAAAAATGGCTGAGTTATAGCATTTTGAATTTCTAGCGTGGCTGACATTTTGAAACGTCCTGAATTTTGTCACGCGATAAAAGGCGTATTTATGAACCAATTTTCATGTAACTTCGTTTGTACATAGTACATACCAATGTCTCGACCGAGTTCGTTGGCCAGCTTCATCCGCCATCTTGTTTAAAAATGGCAGCCATTTAAATTTTTAAGAAAAATTTAAATTTGAAATGTGGTACCAAAACATAGGAAATTGAAAAAATATTTTTTACTTATGTATTTGACCTTAATACAAAGATTCGGGAGCAGTTTTTGTTTCGTCTATATCTCAAAAAATGGCTGAGTTATAGCATTTTGAATTTCTAGCGCGGCTGACATTTTGAAACGTCCTGATATTTGTCACGTGATAACAGGCGTATTTATGAACCGATTTGGATGTACTTTGGTGTGTACATAGTACATACAAATATCTCAACCAAGTTCGTTGGCCAGCTTCATCCGCCATCTTGTTTCAAAATGGTGGCCATTTAAAAAAAATTAAAAAATTTAAAATTTAAAATGAGATACCAAAATATTGGAAAATGAAAAAGATTTTTTTGTATGTGTTTGACCTTAATACAAAGATCCCGGAACAGTTTTTGTTTCGTCTATATCTAAAAAAATGGCTGAGTTATAGCGTTTTGAATTTCTATTGTGGCTGACATTTTAAAACGACCTGATTTTTGTCACGCGATAACAAGCGTATTTATGAACCGATTTGGATGTTACTTGGTCTGTACATAGTACATACCAATGTCTCGACCGAGTTCGTTGGCCAGCTTCATTCGCCATCTTGTTTCAAAAGGGTTGCCATTTTAAAAAAAAATTAAATTTAAAATTTAAAATGAGGTATTAAAAAATTGGAAAATGAAAAAGATTTTTTTATGTGTTTGACCTTGATACAAAGATTCCGGAGCAGATTTTGTTTCTGAAAATTTGTTCTTTTGTTTATATCTTAAAAAATGGCTGAATTATAGCACTTTGAATTTCTAGTATGGCTAACATTTTGAAACGATCTTGTATTTGTCACGCGATAACGCACGTATTCGCCTATTTCCATGTGAGAAAGCATGTGGATAGTATACATCAACATCTCAGCCAAATATAAGTTACTTTAAATAAAAGCAGCTTGGATAAAGCTGACTAATTTCGTGAAATTCTCATTCAGAATGATTTAGTATTGATAAAAATTAGTATTGAATCTCCTATATTCGGTTTCCACTAAATTGATCTTCGTGTGTTTGAATAATATAAGTTGGCTTTTTAAAAATAAGGTATTTGAAAGCTACCTCTTCCTCCCGGCACTGGCCGGAAGGACTTTTTCAATTTCTAATTTTTTTGCACCTCACTTTAAATATATATATATTTTTTAATTTAATGGCCGCCATTTTGAAAGAAGATGGCTGATGAATCTGGCCAGCGAACTTGGTCGAGGTATTGATGTATACTATCCTCATGCCTTCTTACATCGACATAGGCGTTTTATCGCGTGACAAATAGAAGATCATTTCAAAATGTTAGCCATGCTAGAAATTCAAAGTGCTATAATTCAACAATTTTTTAAGATATAAACAAAAGAACAAATTTTCAGAAACAAAAACTGCTCCAAAATCTTTGTATCAAGGCCAAACACATAAAAAAATCTTTTTCATTTTCCCATTTTTTAATACCTCATTTTAAATTTTAAATTTTATTTTTTTAAATGGCAACCCTTTTGAAAGAAGATGGCGAATGAAGCTGGCCAACGAACTCGGTCGAGACATTGGTATGTACTATGTACAGACGAAGTTACATCCAAATCGGTTCATAAGTACGCCTTTATCGCGTGACAAAAATCAGGTTGTTTTAAAATGTCAGGCACAATAGAATTTCAAAATGCTATTACTCAGCCATTTTTTTAGATATAGACGAAACAAAAACTGTTCCGGAATCTTTGTATTAAGGTTAAACACATACGAAAAAAATCTTTTTCATTTTCCAATTTTTTGGTATCTCATTTTAATTTTTTAATTTTTTAAATTTTTTTAAATGGCCGCCATTTTGAAACAAGATGGCGGATGAAGCTGCCAGCGAACTCGGTCGAGATATTTGTATGTACTATATACACACCAAGGTACATCCAAATCGGTTCATAAATACGCCTGTTATTACGTGACAAAAATCAGGACGTTTCAAAATATCAGCCACGCTAGAAATTCAAAATGCTATAACTCAGCCATTTCTTAAGATATAGACGAAAGAAGAACTGCTCCCGAATCTTTTTATAAAGGTCAAACACATAAGAAGAAAATATTTTTTCAATTTTCAATTTTTTGGTACCACATTTCCAATTTAAATTTTTCTTAAAATTTTAATTGGCCGCCATTTTTAAACAAAATGGCGGATGAAGCTGGACAACGAACTCGATCGAGACATTGGTCTTTACTATGTATAAACGAAGTTACATTCAAATCGGTTCATAAATACGCCTTTTATCGCGTGGCAAAATTCAGGACGTTTCAAAATGTCAGCTTCGCTAGAAATTCAAAATGCTATAACTCAGCCATTTTTTAAGATATAGTTAAACAAAAACTGCTACGGAGTCTTTGTATAAAGGTCAAATACATAAGAAAAAATATTTTTCCATTTTCAATTTTTTGGTACCACATTTCAAATTTTAAATTTTTTAAAAAATTTTAAATGGCCGCCATTTTGAAACAAAATGGCGGATGAAGCTGGCCAACGAACTCGGTTGAGACATTGGTCTTTACTATGTATAAACGAAGTTACATCCAAATCGGTTCATAAATACGAGAGTTACAGTGTGACATAGGTCATATATATATATATATATATATATATATATATATATATATATATATATATATATATCAATTTTGAACGGAGGGTGGTTTCGGGGTCTGGGGGTCATGATCGATGAAAATATACCAAAATTTTTTGAAATCGCTTTCCTCCGAACGGCTGCAATAGGTAGCTTTTTGTAAAGAAAGATACCTAAAATACGTCATAAAAAGTATACACGTGAATTTTAAAAGAGAAAGGATATTGTAAAATAATAAATTCATTAACATGCGTTAGAAGTCTTAGGAGAAATTACGTCATATTTACGTCACATTATAGTTATTACATAAAATGAACACAAAATAATATTGCAAAAGAGTTTAAATTTAGAAATTGCGCTAGACATTTGTTTGATATTTTGAGAATTAATTTAAAATGTCTCATTTAAAAGAACTTTCTTTTCGCTTTGTTAAAAAATACCAGGAGACAAACTCTCTCTTTACTTAATTCCTTTTATATTAGCTTATTTTGAAATGTTGTTACACGTGTATACGTCATCAAGTTATTTTTACTTCGACGTTTTATTTGTGTTTTTATTAATGTTGTACGAATTTATTTGTTCTTTCGTTATTTAAAATAAAAATTATATCAATTTGTATAATTTGGCGAGTGGTTTGGTGATTTATATAACTTGGCGAAATTGGTCGACAGGATAATCAAGTAGTACCGCAGCGGATTTGGCGTTAAAATTCCCCAATCAAAGAGAAATGAATAGAAATTCGTTTATAGGGAGATCGCCACTGTTTTTTAAATTATAATTCAATCTTTCGAAATCTTTTTAAAGCCGATCAAATTAGCGTGCATTTGGAGTCTGCGGTGTCTGGACGGGGGTTGGCGAGCGTAGCTCGTAGGGGGCCGAGCCCCCTAGTATTCTAAAAAAAAGTAACTACCGCTGTCACCGCCACCAACGCCGGTTTTGAATTGTTTGTGACCGGAGGTCTTTCTTCGTTAATATTAAGAAAAATAATGCATACAAAAATGTGAAAATCGGTGGTTTTATACAGAAATGTTTGATAAACACGCTGATGCAGACAGTTTTCAAATCGAAGAATTATTTTAAGAGATATTTAATGCTAAATTTGGACAAAATCGTTCCACTAAAAAAGTTTTATAGGAGCAAAAACTATACATCGGAATTTAATAATTTTTAGATCATTTTATACGTGATAATTTTCCGGTGTGCAGAATTCATTTATTTTTTAAATTTGACTCATTTTTCGAGGTTTCATTTCTATTTTAAATTCCAATTTTCAGCATTTCGAGAGATATTTTTTACTTATTTTAGAAAATTGTACTAATTTAACCTGTTGCCAACTGTATAAACAACGGAAACAATAATGTTTGCTTCAAATTAAAAATTTATTTACACGTGACTATTATAAACAGAAAAAATCATTTGGAATTAGAATTAAATAATTCTGTACAAAAAGCAAGAACTTATTAAAAATTACGTCATAAAAAGTATACACGTAAATTTTAAAAGAGAAAGAAAATTGTAAAATAATAAATTCATTAACATGCGTTAGAAGTCTTAAATAGGGGAAATTACGTCATATTTACGTCACATTATAGTTATTACATAAAATGAACACAAAATAATATTGCAAAACAGTTTAAATTTAGAAATTGAGCTAGACATTTCTTTGATATTTTGAGAGGATTTTTTCAACTATTTTTGTTAGGAAAGCGCAAATAATATTTCATTTCTAACAAAAGTATTTTCACGTGAATATTAAAAAGAGAAAGAATAGCTTGGTCAAAATTACGTCAGATTAAAAATGATTAATTTAAAATGTCTCATTTAAAATAACTTTCTTTTCGCTTTGTTAAAAAATACCAGGAGACAAAGACTCTGTTTACTTAATTCCTTTATATTAGCTTATTTTAAAATGTTGTTACACGTGTCTACGTCATCAAGTTATTTTTATTTCGACGTTTTATTTGTATTTTTATTAATGTTGTACTAATTTATTTGTTCTTTCGTTATTTAAAATAAAAATTATGTCAATTTGTATAATTTGGCGAGTGGTTTGGCAATTTATATATTTTGGCGAAATTGGTTGACGGGATGATCAAGTAGTACCACAGCGGATTTGGCGTTAAAATTCCCCAATCAAAGAGAAATGAATAGAAATCCGTTTATAGTAAGATCGCCACTGTTTCTTAATTTATAATTCAATCTTTCGAAATCTTTTTAAAGCCAATCAAATTAGCGTGCATTTAGAGCCTGTGGTGTTTGGACGGGGGTTGGCGAGCGTAGCTCGTAGGGGGCCGAGCCCCCTAGTATATATATATCAAAATGGGTTCCAAGAATCCATCGGTTACAGCCGCGATTACTGGCTAATTAATTGACTGAAAAAGGCAAAAGCAAGATTTTATATATCAAACAGAAACTACGTAATTGTTCGTAATTGGCGTAACGCTCTGAAATTTAATTCTTGAATTTAAATTCACATTGATAAAAAGGTGTAGAACCAACAGAGTGAAAAACAATCAGGCCAGGGTTCGAACCTGAGTCATTGGTTTAGAACACCAACTTTCTTACAACTGAGCTACCAGGATATGCCTAGCCTGGCACTTTTCACTCTTATGTTCGTAATTAATACTTGGAAATTTTTCCAGAGACAAACATTCGCCTTTTATGCAATATTTCAAATGAAAATCAAATTTTAAATTAATTTCTTAAATTGCGCAAAGGCCATCCTAGTGAAAAAGATTCCATGCCGGGACTCGAACCCAGGCCATCAGTATAGCGCACTGACATTCTACTGACTAAACCACATGGAACTATAAGCAGCCTGGAACTTCTCACTATAACAGGTTGGCAAGACTACAAACGCAACGTTCTACCGACTAAACCGCATGTAACGATACCCAGCCTGGAACTTCTCACTATTACACGTTGGCAAGGCTACAAATGCAACATTCTACCGACAAAATCGCATGGAACGATACCCAGCCTGGAACGTCTCACTATTACATGTTGCTACAAACGCATATAAAATTTCCAAGTATTAATATAGTTTCAATCGATGCTGGATTTAATTATGATTCGTGTTTGCCCCATGTCCGTGGCTCACAGAAGAATATTCCATCTTGTGCTGCGTTTGTAGCCTTGCCGACCTGTAATAGTGGGAAGTTCCTGGATGGGTATCGTTCCATGGGATTTATTCGGGAATGTCAGTGCACTATACTGATGGTTCGGGTTCGTGTCCCGGCATGGATTTTTTTTTACTAGGTTGGCCTTTCAGTCTTTTAAGCAATTAATTTGAAATTTGAAAGAAGTTGGTAATGCTGCAACTGCAGCACAAGATGGAATGACTTCATGAATCACAGCTCTGCGGCAAGCATGAATCAAAATAATTCAGCATCTATTTAAGTATTGCGCGGCAGCTCAATACTTATTTATTTCCAGTGTCACTTCTCAATGTTAATTTAACATAGAAAAGCCTATGGAGATCGTAACTTTTTGATTTTTTCTTCCCACCTTTTTTTTCCCTGATGCCACTCATTTTTTATTCTTTGTTAATTTTAATAATATTATAAATTTAAAGTGTAAAAACATTTGCCTGATATCAGACAGAAAACGGATGATAAAATGCATTTGCAAATGGGTGGATTATAACCCAGAAAGTAGCACAGGCTATGTTTTATTTAAATTATTCAAATATTTTTCTTAATAATTACAAATTTCACTATTTTCATTGAGAATCAATGGACATTTTCCCATACAAATTAACATCATTTCTTATTGTTGCAAAAAATTCAAAAGCCGTGTTAAAATTTTGTCTCCAGCAATCAATTTTCAGTTGAAATATTTCCACGTGAAAAAGGGAATTAAAATTATTTTTTTAAAGAATTAAAAATAAGATGAATATGGTGTCATAGTGGAAATAAAAGTAATAGAAGAAACATTAATATGAGTAGATACAGTAAGTAGGTGAATAAGGCGTCAAAAAATTTAAATAAATTTTACCGAAACTGATTTTTAAGCGTGACTATAAGTTACATACAGATGAGCGCGTAGTTCAATTAAAAATGTGTTAATTTTGTGATTTATTTGTGTTTTCTTTTATTTATTTATAGATGAAGTTTTAATTTCATTAAGATATATTAGCTGGAAACCAATTCTGAACTGTTTATATTGTTTTAAGACGGCGTAAAAATTGAATTTTTCCGACGTTTAGAAGATAATAAATTTTCAAATAAGTTCAATTTATTTTGCCGGTTGCATCGCCAATATGACGTCAGCGTTGCACAAGGACATTTTCGCTGTGTAATATATGTATTGTTCATAGGCAATTTATTTTTGTATCAACAAGAAATAAAAAATAATCCCACCCCCCATCGGTGTGACTTCACAGGCAACTTAAATCCGTGTATGAAGTGCAAACTGGATCCAAACAAACCCAGAAAGTTCAGAGTGTATAACAGATGCACTATGCGTCGAAACGGCTTGCAATATGAAGCCAGATATCGCTCAGATCATTCGGCCCAAACAAGACGAGCACGTGGAACCAGGGTTGAGTTATTTGGAATGAGAGAGGTTTTCAAAGCTACCCGCAATTTCTTTTACCGAATTGTGAAAGGTTTTAATTGGTTTCAAAGTTGCATTGTTAGCTTTATGCCAAACCATCACGTTTCCACCCTATCTGTTTCTGAACTGTGTGGTTTATTTGGATCCAATTTATGGTTGGTACGCTGAACTGAGTTGCTTTTGACTCAACCACTTATGGGGTACATTATTTGTAAATTTTAAAAAGACTTTTAACGTTATGTCTGTGGCAATTTTTATCTAAACTTTTCCCTCAAGGTCATCTTTTTGTCACTTTTTTGCTTGCCTGGCACAGAAACGGCTGGTGTTGCCGCAAAATAAATACCCGAATTTTAACTTAGGTAACAATTTCCTTTTGCGTTTACATCGTTCCCTGAGAGGAAAAAAGGTAAATAATTTTTAAAGTAAAACTGGCGGGGTTTTTATTTTATGTCTTACTGTATAACAGCTATACTGTTGTTAAATATATCAGCATTAAATATATAACACTATTTTTGCATTCATAGCGTTCCCAAGGGGAAAATGTGGGTAACTAAATTTAAGTGAATTTTGATTTTTTTATGCTCAGATTGGAAGTTTTATCCAAACAACGACAACCTGTATTATTGCTTTCCTGAACCATTTTGGATTAATCACTGGTAAATTAGACCAAAAATTGGATGCGATAATCAAACCTTAATGATGGTGCATTCCGTTAATTTTGAAATGAGTTCATCTGAGTGTTTATCTGAATGCAGTAGTTATTAAAAAACTTGACATATTAAACAAAAACATAATTTGCAGATCAAATTAAAAAGAAAACCATTTATTTCCTACATAGTTTAAGCCCGAGAAGGGACAGATATTAAGATGTTTGATACAGTTAGCTCTACGTTTAATGTTACATTTTTGTAACAAATAAGTTAAACCAATTAAACATTAAAAAATAAAAAATAAAAATAAAATTCAAACCATATGATACTTTAAACACCCTGAAAACTTATTTTCCGTTCAAATGCAAGCGAAATAAATCTTGGACTTTTTCCATTTATTAATTGTAAATATTTGTATTACAAATTTTGTATTATGTTTATGATGATTGTACATAAAATCACCAGGCACGTCTAAAATATAAACCTTTAAAAAAAGTCTAAGATTTATTTCGCTTTCATTTGAACGGAAAACAAGGTTTTAGGGCGTTTAAAGTATCATATTGTTTGAATTTTATTTTTATTTTTTAATGTTCAATTGGTTTAACATATTTGTTACAAAAAAGTAACATTAAACGTAGAGGTAACTGTATCAAACATCAAAATATCTGTCCCTTCTCGGGCTTAAACCATGTAGGAAATAAATAGTTTTCTTTTTAATTTGATCTGCAAATTATGTTTTTGTTTAATAATTTATACATATATTACAATATTTAAACCATGAATTGTGACCGAGAAATAGTGAAACTAAAATGTAATTCGTGAATAAAAAAAAATAAATAATAAAATTAATAAAATTAAAATTCACGAATTAAATTTTAGATTTACTATTTCTCGGTCGTAATTCAACGTTTAAATATTGTAATAGTCATACGCTGTCACCATACACAAATTTCCAAGGATTTAACAAGGACAAGGTCGAAAATGGCTGTGAAAAGTGGTCAAAAGAAATCGTCAGTAGGGCCAACTTGTGTCGTTTTTAGCAGAATTCGTCGTTTAGAGGATGTTTTCCTTTAAGTTCCTTTTCAGAAACGATAAGGTCGACCAAATTAAAATAAGGAAAGCACTTTCTGATAGATTATAAACTGAGCACTACCTGACCCAACTGACGACTGAATAAGCACTTGGCAATGTGGATTCAGCAGCTATTATTGCTAACTTTATTTATATTAATAAACATAGAACAAAAAATATTTTTAAATGTCATCTTTTAAGGTCACGCGACTCAATGCCACCGCCCCCTGAATCAACTAAGCGCTGACACGAAAAGGGCGGCTGCCGAAGGCGGATCTTTTTTCAGCGTGTGTACGGTCCCTTAAATGTTCGTACAGGTAATTTTTTTAAGTTCTTACCGCTTTATTACTCTGAGATTAAACAAGTCAGAGAAATCTTTTATAAAATACGGGTTTCCACATTTAAGGGACCGTACCTACGTTAAAAAGAAAATAAAATAAAAAAATAAAATAAAATAAATAAAATCCGCCTCCGACAGCCGCCATTTTTGTGTCAGCGCTTAGGCCTAGTATTCAGGGACGGTGTCAATGATCCAAAATTTTGGTCTGGCGGATGCAAGTATAGCCATTTACAATAGGGTAATTCTACGAGCACTTGTCGTGTAAGTCACCTACTATGCTTGTTGACCACAGTTATTTTATAAAAGTTTGCTTCGCCTTTTTCAATTAATTAGATATCTCCCATAAAATAAGTCACATTTTTCCGTTCTAAAATACTGGTAGTCAAAAATATAATTTGTGACTTACACGACAAGTGCTCGTGGAAATGCCCAATAATAATTGAAGACTTGGGTGGAAGAAGATATTAGGTCACCTTTTTAACACAAATCAACATATCAATCATATTATAGGTAGGGATGTTATATCGAAAGACCCGTGATCGTAGAATTGAAAAAATTTTATGTAAATCAATGGTAAAAAGGTCATACGAACAAAGTGAGCAAGGTATGACTGGATTTGACAATCCGAAAACATGTTTAAGTAAATTAATTATATTTAAAAGACTATAATATTTTATTACTATCGCCGATACTGGTCACTTTAAAGCATTTTTCCGAAAATTTGATGCTCTTTAAGAAATTCTTGGTATTAAATACGTTATTCTGCCGGAAACGTCTGTTATACCTATTTTAAGTTGGCGGACGGTGATAAAATGTCACTGTCATTTTGCTATTTTTACCTGTGTCATATTTATTTCAAGTCTGGACGCTGGTCAAGTGTCGGCAAACGCGTATGAGGACGCTTGACGGACGAGGACAGGTTGCTCTGCGAATTCCGGAGGTGTTCTAATAAAGTTTGTCATGCCAAGTTTTACTGAAAGACCACAAAATTTACTATACAGGCATCTCCCGACTTACGTAAGTAATGCGTTCCATAAAGTTTTACGTAACTTGAATTTTACGTAAGTCGAATTTGTAAATTGCTTAGGTAAAATTTTGTAAGAAACTGAAATATTTATTATATATATGTATGTATATATGCATATAGATATATATTATTTACACCGTATTATTTTATAAATAAAGCATCCTGTGGAAGTATTTTCTCGTATATAAACTATAAAAGTACGAAAACATATAAAATCAAACTTAAAGAACACTTTTCAAATATCTTGTGGAATGCGAATGTTATAATTATAAATCTAACATTGATGAATTGATTTATAACAATTTTGAATTTAAATAAAACGACTATAAAAATAAGAAATAATTAAAGAGGACTAATTTAACCTATTCTCCGTGAATTTCTGATTTAAAGACAAAGGAATAGCGCTCACAAAATAAAATAATCTTTGATAAGCACAAACTGTATTTATTATGAATTAGACGATTACTATCAATAATTAACAATAAAGATTAAGTTGTTTTGTTATAGATTTGATTATACATGCCAATAAAAATATAACTCTATCTAATATATAAACTATATTACGGTTGTTGTTTATATATAAATATGTTATTTAAAAAATAAATATCAAAAGTATGCAACTGCGTATCAAACGCGCTATTACGTTCACAAATGTAATTTTCGAGATTTATTACGTAATTGCGAATTTACGTATGTCGCGCAATGCGGAAGACGAGGGATGCCTGTACAATACTCTAACAGTGTTCAATATCCGAGATAACTGTAAAACATTATAGCTTTTAAACAATAATTAATTTAATTAAACAGGTTTTCGGCTTGTCATACCTACCTCATTTTCTTCATATGATATTTTACTAGTGATGTACATAAAATATTTTCAATTCCGCGATCATGGAGTTTTCGATGTAACTGGCTCCAGGACTATTATTCAAATAGCAGGGTTTACAGCAAAGCAGCTTTGCCTGTTGGGCAGGTTTTACTTTATTCGGATTATTTAATTGCTTCTACTTTTTGATATACATATAATGGCCTTATTTAATTTATTATCTAATGCCAGATTAAATAAAGCTAATATTACTATTTCAAAAATACCTTAGCAATAAATAAATTTAAAAAAAAAAGCGGAATAATTCTCGTAATAAATGGATTAAATGGATTTAGAATGAAGGTGTCGTGACTAAAACATCCTAATCCAGTCTTTTACTTTACTATTTTGTAGATAAAATAGAAAATCTCATACAGTGCGGAGAACAAAACTCCGTGCTATGACTTTATTTAAAACTGAGAAAAGAATGATTAAGATTCATATGCGTGAATAAAAAAGAGAAAATAATGTCATAATTTCAGATTTCTCTGTAAACATGTTCTGATAACAAAATTTTAAACAATGTAACGAAGTCAAATAACATAAAAACAGCTCAAAATTATTAAGAATGTATCTTCCAATAGTTCAAAGTCGTGACAAAGGAAAAATAATATCTAAGAAATTACATTCCTAGAATTTTATATCACATCTTTCTTATCTTGAAATAAAAGTGAAAAATCCCAATAAGAAATTGTGAATGTTAAATTCTAGAATAATTATATCAAACTGATTATACAGTTTCAGACTTTTATCTCTTATTTCCTTGTTAAAAGAGATATACATTTTTGTTCTATTACCATTAATTTCGTTGTCGTTGTTTCATTTATTGATATCGATTTTAAAAAGGCATGACGACATTTTAAAAAACTGCATCTACGCCTTTTACTTTTAAGTATTTTAAATACGAGATTTTGAACAGAAAATTATCAATAAAAAAAAGTATTTTAAGACTCTGTTAAAAAAACAGCATTGAAACTCATCCACCAAAGATTTAAAAATAATTGTACCTGTCTTATTTAAAAAATCTTCGAATTACAATTGTTAATTTTTAACGCGAGTTATGCTCGCCAGAAGGACACAATTTAAGAGGGTTTTTTCCCATAATCATATCGAATGAACATTTAAATGAGATCTATTAAGGTAACCCACTACTTTTGGCACTTATCATATATTACAATGCAAGCGAATCTTGTGTTTATACATGTGTGTGTGTGTGTGTGTGGATGCAAATTTGATCTAAATATGGCTTTAACGATTTGAACTAAATTTTGTATCCTACAATTTCGGGGTACGAGAAGACCATTGGGCTAAATCCCGTGTTCGGAAAATTGGATTAGTGGGTCATTTTAGGATTCCTAAGGGACAATGCAGTTCAATGGGAACAAAGGTTGAAACATATATTAACCCTTAAATGCCTGAGTTTTCAAAAATCATTGTAATAGTGTTTTTCGGCTTTCATTTTTTAAATAAATCATGGGAAAAATACCTTAAAAAATCATATTTTGTTTTAAGTATGGCTTACGGCTAAAAAACAGTTTGTTACTCATCGGCAATACTGGTCTTTAATTGAAAAAATAATTTTCCTTGATAAAATTCTATAATATTAAACACACAAGAATTTTAGGAACTATAATAAGAAATAAATTTTACTTGCTCACTGCAGAACAAAATAGGGTATTTCGGAAGCTTTCAAACAAAACAAAAAGAACAAGTAGCAACAATTGAAAAAAATAAATCTATCTTTATTCTTAAACAGCACAAGTGTTGCCATCTGCATGTTGAAAATCGATTTAATAATATTTTCAGAATGTATTTTATTGACAATATTAGACATTATAGCTTCAATATTATTCTAATGGTATTTTAGAGCCTAAATTGGGTATGTTGCCGAAAAATAACACCCGGCATTTAAGGGTTAAGTTGTTCAACAGTTGGCAGTAACGGAAGCCTCTTTCCAAATATATTTGGTAAGACATATTTGGCGATATGTAGCGAAAAAATTGGTTTTCAGAATCTGACGGGATTTTCTATAAATTCCCAATGGGAGCTGAGATACATCATTCAACCAATCAGAGTATATGTAATATTCTCGAAAACTGAATTAGAAAAAACAGTTACAACGAACTTTCTCGAAATTAATCCCACACCTATATGAGGAAGACCAAAATGTGTCTAAAGTTGAAGCTAAATATGTCGAAGTCGTTTCAGAAAATTGGATTAGTGGTTCATTTTAGGATCCCTAAGGGACAATGCATTTCAATGGGAACGAAGGTTGAAACAGATACTAAGTTGTTCAAGAGTTGGCAGTAACGGAAGCCTCTTTCCAAATATTGTGATATTTGGCGATATTTAGCGGAAAAATTGGTTATCAGAATCTGACGGTATTTTCTATAAATTTCGAATGGGAGCCGAGATACATCATTCAACCAATCAGAGTATATATAATGCTCTTGAAAACAGAATTTTAAAAAATCAAGTACAAAGAACTTTCTCGAAATTAATCCCACACCTATATGAGGAAGAACAAAATGTGTCTATAGTTGGAGCTAAATGTGGCTAAAGTTGGAAAGCGACTCTTGCTATCTGCAAAAGACTTAGAAGTGCACGAATTATGTAAATAATGCTGTTATAAAATAAAATGCGTTATAGCAGTAATATTGAGAGAACTTATTGTTATTTCGAGTTAAACACAAAGTAAACTTCTAGCTAGCGTAGCTCGGTCTTCGCCACTGTTTTTTTTTTTTTTTTTTTTTTTAAATAAAGCAAAAATGAATATGATACTGATTTTTCCAAAAATATTAGTACAATTTTTCAAATGTAATTCCATTTGATAAATATATTAATTCGATCCATTTTTAAAAAAAAATAAACAATTCAAGAATTGTTACTTGCGAAAATGTCCGCGTGATAAAAATGATTTATATCTAAATCATAAGTTTAAAATTTCCAAAGATATACTAATTCAAATTATCACTTTTAAAAGCCGCTGCCATTGGTTAAAAATATCTTTAGAGTGTCTTCGCTTGAATATTGAAGTGTACAAAATTTTTTAAGTAATTTTTAATTTTAAATAAACTCACAAGACTTGATGAATGAAATACTAAACCAGTACTGAGAAAATTAAATATATTCAACAATTTTTTTCCTTGCATTTTTTGAAATATTAAAAATATTACTGTTATTAATTGGAAATTAATCTCAGGCGTCACTAAACTTTGAACAAATAGATAATAATGTAAAATTGAAAAGCAAATATGTAAAATATTTTGTCAATGAAAAATAGTGTTTTAAAAGTACAGTTGCTATCAGAAAATACTGTTCTGAAAAGGCATCGAATAACATAAAAAAGTTAAATAATGATTATTTTCAAAGCTTATATTAAAAATATTATGCATAGAGGCCTGGAGTTTTTGCTAAAAATATCGAATCAAAATTTTATTTTATATTTCATACATCACTTTAAAATGCCTGAAATTTGAGCTGAATATGACTAATTTTATTTTTATATCTTTGACGAGTTCCAGTTGCAAGAAGATTTAAAAGGTAAAACGTGTTGTCAGATTTGATTTACGATAAACATGTTTGAGCGTCAAGAGCTGAAAACAGAAATATGTATTAAGAGTCTTTTACGGATTTTCTTTTCCTTCCGTGTTTAAAAGTAGCATTTTTCTCAGGTTTCCGTGCTTCAAATATAATGTATAAAACATTTTAATGCCTAATTTCTGAAAAATAATTTCATTTTATCATTGATTATAAGAAAAATGTGTTTCATGCATATTAACACTATTTCTTTCTAAATAACACTTTTTAATTCATTTCGATTTAGGGTGATTTTGTTTGTGTTTTTTTTATTAAAATGCTCATAAATTACACTGAAAACAATTCTGCACTGCCATCCAGAAAATAAATTCTGCCTCTAGAAAAAATAGTTCAATGTCATCCTTATAAATTCTCGTTCCTTTTGATACAGAGTTCTAGTTCTCCCCATTAAAATTCAAGGTCGTTTTCCTATACAGGCATCCCTCGATTTACGTAATACTCGACTTACAGAAATTCTCACTTGCGAAAGGAATTCCGAAAATTACATTTATCAACATACTACCGCGTTTGATGCGCATTTGCATACGTTTGATAATTCTTTTATAAATTAAATATGCAGATAAAAACCACAACAATAATAAAGTTTTATATATTAGACATACTTATATTTTAAATTAAAATAATAAAACTTTGTAAAAAATCACCATAAAATAAAAACAAAACACAGGACGCGTTTCGAGCTAAAAACATAACAGCTCGTCATCAGCTACAGCATACACGTGTCCGCAAGCGAACAAGTTCAAAAATGAACTGGTTCATTTTTCTCATCACTGGTTTATTTTTGAACTTGTTCGCTTGCGGGCACGTGTATGCTGTAGCTGATGACGAGATGTTATGTTTTTAGCTCGAAACGCGTCCTGTGTTTTGTTTTTATTTTATGGTGATTTTTTACAAAGTTTTATTATTTTAATTGCTTCATATCGCCAGTTTTCGGTGCTGTTTCGCTATACTTATATTTTTCTTGGGATATACAATCAAATCTTAAACAAAACAAATACAAACACAAATCTGATTAAAATGAGCCAAAAAAAATCTATGTTTAACCGTTACAATTTTGTTAGCTGAATTCAAACCATAACGAAACCTAATTTTAAAGTTTCGGTGAAGAGGAATGAGTGTTTTTTTTTCTTCCACTTCAGAGCTGTTCGTTTGATGTAGATTCAAAATTGACTCATTTATTAATGTTAAATTTCTAAATCCCATATTCCACAAGATACTTTTTATTTGAAAAGTGTTCTTTTAGTTTGTATTTATGTTTTTTCATACTTTTATAGTTTATATCCAAGTAAATACTGCTGCTTGCTACTTTTTTTTATATATATAAAATAATGTATATATATTATATTATATATATATATAAATATTGCAGTTTCTGACGAAATTTTACCTAAGGAATTTACAAATTCGACTTAAATAAAATTCGATATACGCAAAAGTTTACGTAACACATTACTTACGTAAATCGGGGATGCCAGTATTATCGTGGTCAAGCATATTTAAAAATCTCTGAAAATAATTGCGAACACAAGAAGTTAGTTTTAGTAACTATAATTCTAGCTTATGAATTAATTCTAGAAACCAAGTAATAATGTCTCGCATTTCAAACGATTCATAATGTAATGTGTCGTTTCATCACCTACAAAACTATAGATCAGAAATTCTCGATCGTTTCGACTATTCAGTTTATATGTTTACCTTATTCGCATAACTCGGAAATCTATATTTCTAGTTTAGGAATTGAGAAAATGGTAACTATACGTTCTAGATGAAGACGGTATATTTTTTTTCAGTGTATTTATAAAACACTGAAAACTTATTTTTATACTAGCTTTAAAATATATAAAGTAAAACTAATAATAAAAAAATATTAAAACATGTCATTTGTTCTGGCAGAAATAATGTTAAGAAAGGTAAATTCATATTTACACAGTCAAATTTAAGGTTTTGAATCTTGCAAAATGACCCTGATTTCTTTATCCTCAGTTTTTGGCAGTTAATAATTCTAAAGCCTCAAATTTAACATGTTCGAGACCGCGTCTCTTAACAAATGGTATTCGGTTGCTGCCACTTTTTTTTTATTTTTATAAAAAGTCACATTCAATTACATAGTTTGGAAAATACTCTAATTAAATAAGGCAAATGTTACTTTTCTTCATTACTGGTGCAGAAAACGAATTTTGCATGCACCTTTTAAAAGTGCTTATATACACCCATGGTCTCGAATGGGTTAAAGAGCAAGATCGTATGCAAGGAAGATAGGAATGGGGGTTCAACCCAGCAGAAAATTTTATATGTTGAGTATTGAACATCGAGTACTAATAAAAAAACAATGATAATGCGACCCTGCTTAAACGGAATCTAAAGGAAAAGAAGAAATTCCGTTTTTGACAGGTTCCCGTATTAGGTGATATATTGTTTCATATTATATTGAATTGTATTATTTTCATCAGAACATGGCATTTTTCGTTTAAGGGGACTTATCTGGTGTTGAAGAAAAAGAATGGAATCCCATGCTACCCTATGGGAAAAAATACTTATCCATTCTTGTTAATTCAAATTTTTAAATTTTAACAATATCTTTTTTCAGCACGAAGGTTCTTTATCCCTCTGTAAGCTTAATTTTTTTATATTTTTTCCAGTCGTAAGTTACGTACGAATAAAAAATACTTTTTAATTAATTTTTCAACAATTTTTCAGCAGTAAAATTACGCTTGAAATTATTGAATATTAAAGAGGTAAATTATCACTTCGCTAACTAAGCGTAAATCATCAGAGTGAAAAATGTCCAAGCCGGGAGTCGAACCCGGGCCCCGGGAACAGCGCTCCAGTGCTCTACCTCTAAGCCACGAGGACGATGCCCAGAGATATTAAATATCTCATACAGATATGACTCTTCCATAAGCTCAATGGTAACCGAATCGCAACTTCAGAGACTCTAGTGACAACATTCGCGAACGTTTCGGTCAGGTCGCAACAGGTAGTTCTTACTCGTCTTTTTTGTGTAGTATCTATCTCTTTATTTTATGCGTCGCTAGCGAACGATTTTGGCATTTGTTTACGTTTGTTGTTGTTAAAAACATAAAACGTGTTTCATTTTATCAAGCAGATACTAGGAATTTTACCAATAATCACTGAAAATATGTACTTTAAATATGTAATTTAAATACAGATATTTAAATAGTTTCATACTTGTAAAACTAGAATACCATAAGTTATAAATAGTGTCGTAAAGTCACTTTTACATTATAGAATAATTATATTTAAAAAAATATAGCTCTGAAATGACCTTTTGTAAAAATTAAAAACATACAAATAGCCGTCAGTATCGTGCAAAAAAAATTACAACAGGTAAACGTGACAGTGATAGCACAAGTCTGAGAGTGACAGTTTATGTTTACAAGCTCCGCGCATTTGTTCTCGCCTGTTCTCAGTAGTGGCGCTAGAATTGCACCGGTATGGGTTTTTGCTCCTCTGTCATATCTGTGTAAAATATTTAATCTGTGGCTCAGCTTGCCATCTCTCACTCACATAAGTCGGTTTACCGACTTATGTACCGACTCTGTTGTTCACTCTGTTGATTTACGCTTACAAGGTAGGTCTCCTTACTGGGCATACTCAGAATATTTTGAAAACAATACCAATTAAACTACTTATGTATGTAATAAAGGATCAGTCAAATTTAGCGGAGGAATTGCAGTAGAAAGTCTGTAAAAAAATAAAATACTTTCAAGTGTTTGGCGCGAAAAGACGAAAGCGTCACGCGATTTGGCGAGCAGTACTTTTCCTCGCCAAAAGCAAATGATTTTATTGCACCTGAAAATTGTTTGTTAATCGATTTTTAGAACGCGTGTAAAAAATATTTAATGAATTTAAACATAAACAATGAGAGAGTTTAATAAACTCAATTTTTGTATTACATATTTATGTTGCAGGTTATTTAATTTTATTACTTTAAAAACAATTTCATATATAAAAAATACTTTCATATATTTAAGCGAATTCCAAAGTAAAGGCAAGATTCATTTACCAGTTATTCACTTCAATATCGAAGAATTCGTCGTTTCCATAGCAAGAAAACTGAATCGACAGTGCTTAATTTTGAGATATTGAAACAATTTTAATTTATTTCAATTTTGTTTTAATTCGTAAAATTTGATATTTTACTTTCATTATATATATATATATATATATATGACAAAATTATAGTTAAATCAAACTAAAACTGACAAAACTAAAGTTATTTACATTAAATTTACCTAAACAAGTTCAATATGAAACATTTTTATCTTAAAGGTATTCGACACAAAAAAGTATTTTTCGAAATTTTATTTCATCGCCAACTGATGATAAATCGCCAAATAAACGAAAATTTTCTTATTTTTTTACGAACGTTCTATCGAGGTTCCGCTAAAATTTTTTTTAAAAACGTATATATCCACATGAGAAGAACACTCTGTAATTTTTTCAGATTTTTCCGAATATGCCCGTATGCAGACCTTCCTTGTTAGTTAGCAAAGTGATAATTCACGTCTTTAATATTCAACTTTTTATAATTATCGGAATTTTTTGAAACTTTAACACAAATTTTAACTACCCATAATTATCTTTAATATGTTTTAAGTTTACAGAGGGATATAGAACCTTCCTTATCTACGTACTGAACCAAAATATTTTTGAAATTTCCAAATTTGAATGAACAGGAAGGATAAGTATTTTTTCCCATAGTACATGGGATTCCATTCTTTTTCTTTCCCACTAGATAAATCCGCTTACGACAGCTTTTCGGTTTTAGAATTTTTACCAGAGAAGCCTTTTAATGAGATCTTAGTAAGTACGTCAAACCAGGTTCATCCTCTCGTGCAGTTAAGTTAAAGAAAATGCTTCAAAATAACATCTTTATACATATAAGACACATTTAATTTAAAAAAATTTCAGGTTAATTTTTTTTTTTATTTAAAAAAGAAAATCTGAAGATTCGCAAACGAAAGCAAGGCAGTTGACAGTGTTGGCGACAAACGAGTGGAGGGAGATGATTTTTTGTGGCTTTTAGGTAGATTTCGTATGAAATACTACCTATTGGCGTCGCTCCTATGTTGGAATTTCTGAAACATTTCTGAAGATTTACACCGATCATGACCCCTAGAACCCAAAACCACCCTCAGTAAAAAACTTTATATATATACCATTGCTCTCTGCTCCCTGCAAGCTACGCTCGCCAACCCCCGTTCAGACACCGCAGAATCTAAAAACACGCTAATCTGATGGGTTTTAAAAATATTAGAGAAGATTGAATTATACTGAAAAAAGCTGTGCAGATCTCCCTGCAAACGGGTTTCCATTCAATTCCCTTTGATTTCAAAAATTTAAGGGCAAATCAGTGGCTGTTAAGACATCCAATGGTTTTCTTCGTTTTTGACTACAGAGGATCAGTTAAACATTTGAAAAGAAGCTAAAATAAAATAAACTAAGTATACAGAGTCTTTGTCTGCCGTATTTTAAAACAATATCTATAACAATAGCCTAAGTCATGTGACTATCATCAACAGTTCCAGGCGGACCACTTCGCTTTTTATACTCTAGGTGCCATTTTGATACTTTAATGTTAACCAGGCACAGGTGATAAGTCGGCAAATATTAGTCTATCGCCATCATTTCATCTATATTATAATAGTTCAAGTCATCAACTGCCATAAAAAAATACGGTCTGATCCCTTCGCCGTTCATGTGAAAGTTTGGCACAGATATCATATACGTCCCATATTGGCGCGATTTTTTAACGACGCCAATTTGGGGAACCCATCAACAGTATAAACAACAACATCCGGCTTACCATTTGAAGCAAAATAACGATACTTTGGCGCCAGTTAAGTAACCGTTCCGTATATGACATTGGCGTCAGAAAAAAACTCCGCCAATATGGGACCGTAGGTTTTCCATTTTGATTAAAAAATCAGTTTTTTTTTTTTTTCCGAATATACATAAAATATGCCATGGTCGCAAAGAATTCTTGGTACTGTTACGCTAGCTGGATACGCTGGATATACGCTCGCCAATAGCTTTTTTTCAACTCGCCAGATAGCTTTTTTTTCTTTTCGAGTGGTAATATTTGGCCAGATGTCATACACGCACAGCAGGTTTGGCATGTTTTTTTTTTTTTTTTTTTTTTTTTTTTTTTTTTTTTTTTTTACGAAAATTTGGTGAAAACCTCGTTTTCAAATACCAGTTACATATGAATTTTTGGTATTACTTAGTTATCCCGTCGACAAAAAATCTATCGCCAAACTATAAGATTAAATGCCAATAATGGTGATCGTAAATGTTACATTCACTTGACTTTAAGCAAGTTACACGTGTTTACGTCATCAAGTGATTTTTATTTCTACTTTTTATTTGTATATTAATTAATGTTATACTAATTTATTTGTTCTTTCGTTATTGAAAATAAAAATTATGTCAATTTGTATAATTTGTTGAGTGTTTTGGCGATTTATATAATTTGACGAAATTGTTCGACGGAATAACTAAGTAGTACCGTATTTTTTAATTATTTTCTATTATTTTCTAAAGGAAATATAAAAAAAATAATTAATAGTTATAGAACAAAATAATTTATATAATTTATAAAAAGAAATAAAAGTAAATAAACATTTATTATCAAATAAACAACAATAGCCGGGTTACCATGGCAAACTTTTCTGAAATATGAAAAAAAAATCTTTTTATTAAAATTTGAGTTGCCATCATTAGAAAAAAGCATATAAAATTAGAAAACAATTAATATTTCGAAAACTAATTCGTATTTAAAAATTCTAATACCAGTTTTGAGATCTGCGTTATAATGCTGATATTTGGTCTTAATTTCATCGCAAAATATTCCATATTTTAGGAGAAATCACTTGAAACATAATCGGTTGTTTAATCAGTCGATTCATATATCCGTTTCATAAATTCGTTTCATATATCCGTTTCATAAATTCCTTTCATTGCGATTATATATATATAGGGTAGATATATCTGTCTATCTATCTATCTCTCTCTCTCTCTCTCTCTCTCTATATATATATATATATATATATATATATATATATATCACACTTTCTTCTGGACACGATAACTTCCACAATTCTGCACAAATCTCTTCCAAACTGACACATGAAATCAAGGGGCATAAAATCTTGGTCAAGTTCGTTAATGGGCAAAATCGGACCAAGGGGATGGAAATAGGGAATGGTTTTGTGAAAACCGAAAAAACTTCTTAATTTTTGTACATATCAAATCAGTTTAAAGTTTTTATTACACTTCTAAAAATTGGACCAAAACTTTATGTATCACAGATTTTTCATAAAATTAAAAATGGGCTCAAGGGGCGCAAAAAATGGGGGTTTTGGGAGAAAAAAATTCCTAACTTCGTCAATTCTCAAGATATCAAATCCAATTAATTTTATTATACACTTCCTTAATATTATCTACAACTTTTATACTCACAAGTTTTTGATAGGACCAATTCGTACCGCAAGAAAAATTAAAAACGAAAACAAAAAAAGTGGGGTGAAGAAGAAAAATTTCAATAACTCCGTCAATTTACAAGATATAAAACACCCATGCATTTATCATATATCTTCCTAATATTGTCTTCAACATTTATATTGACAAGTTTTTGATAGGACCAATTCTTATAGCAAAAACAAATTAAAAATACATAACGGTTAAAAAAAAATCATCTTATTAAGGGTGTACTCAAATCCAAACTGCTTATATTCTTACTCATTTTTAAACTCATTTTTGCTCTCAAACGCATCCAATTGATAGATTCTCTTCTTCAGAAACTATATAATGTACCGTAATGATCGATTGTTTGATAGAGGCAGAATATATTTCAAAAAATGATGTCAAAGTGGGCATTTTGAACAGAATTTCCCGAAGCGATTGTGTTAGAAACGAAAAATATTGCCCTACTGAGAAAATAATTGTTTATTAATCAAGTTTCAATTAATTGAAAGAAAAAGAAAAACACGTGTCGCTTATAAATCTTTTCAAAAATAACGTCAGCAAGTTTCGTATTTTTTCTGTTAAAAATGAATCTGAAAATGTGTCAGAAAATTTCGAGATGTTGAGCATGGAAAAGTATTTTTTTTTTTTTTAAATACCGCCTTAACATGATTCTGATAAAAACAGTTATTATATAAAAATTAAATAAAAATTTGTCAAAAGCGGCCAGATAAAACTGTTAAAGTGGATTTATATCTAATCATGATTTTGTTCTTGTTGGTGCAATTAATATACTTAACTTCAAAATCTACCTCCGCCTGTAGGCCGGGTCGGCAGGGAGTTTTTAGAAATCAAATATGTTAAAGCGAAATGAAATATCGTTTTCTCTGTGAAAAGGTAAGACATGATAAAATTACGTGTTGTTTAACAGTTTTTTATTTTTTTTTTGATAAAACTGAATAATGTGCAGACACATTATTTACGTGTAAATTATTTTTACCATGAAGCACAAAATAATTTCGAAACGAGAAAGAAGTTTTCATTGATTGAAAATACTTTCCATAAATTTTAAGAAACGAGCAAATACAGTTTCCGTTTATAAATAAAAAAATATCGATATAGGCGCAATAAACCCTGATTGCTTGTTTATACAAAGAGTTCTTAACCCATTTATGCCTAGCGTCCCATTTTTGGGACGTTTCGAAATTTAACATTTTTTTATAATTTTCTTCTTCAACTTTACAATATGAAAATTGTATAAAGTAATTATCGATAAATGTCGTTATCTATTACCGAGAGATGACAGCATACTATTGACATTTATTTGCTTAAATGAAGGCCTTTTTTCGGTGTTTGTAGATTTTTCATTTTTCAAGATAGCGAAATGTAGAAAGTAAGTTTATTTGTATTTTTTGTATCAAGGATCGAAATAAATAAGTCATAATCTTAGTTTGTTGACTTCTTTGAAATACGCATTTTTTTAAATTGGGAAATTATATGCTCTTGCCCAATTTTTATGCATGTTTGTAACACACAAAATATAGGGTGCTAAGTGCAAATGGATACATATTTCTATTAGCTATTTAGTAGGCAGTTATTGATGTAAAGTCCTTCTTCAGATAATTTTGAAATATATTATTTTTGAGCCTCAAATACGAAAAATTTCAATTTTTAAAAGTTCTTCATAACGCTTAACATATTCAAGAAAATTCCTTATTTTTTTTTTCCAAAAAAAAAAAAAAAAAACATTTTTTTAATTTCATATATGATAAATATATGCCATAATTCATATTGTGTGTCCTTGAATAGTACGTAAACTGAAATTTAAAAAATATATAAAAATGAGTTTGAATCTCCTTGTCCCCTAAAGAGTTGTATGTAACATCTATAGCAGTTATGCGAAACCCATGAAATTTTTCCAGTACATTGGCTAGTGAAACGCTACGTAGCCCATTTAATGGCAAAATTTTATTAGCAATCGTAGGTGGTTGTGTTTAAAATTAATTCTTAATTATTTATGCACATCAGCTATACAGAACACCATAATTATTATTCGACTAGATAATCAATTTAGATCAAACATGTTGCCACTTCTAAAAAGAAACATACCATTTGTTGAAAGTCCTGTATCTTGTACTCGGTTTTTGAAATGATAAAAAAACGAAATCGAATAGGAATGGACCTATATTAATGTTAAGAATTATTACGTATTTCTTTTAAGCTAATTCGTTTTGTTATGGATATGTTTTCCATCTAAATTACTATGATAGTATTATTTAAAATTTTAAACACAGACTAATTAAAAATTAACTTTTTAGGTAGATTTCGTATGAAATACTACCTATTGGCGTCGTTCCTATGTTGGAATTTCTGAAAATTTTTTGCAGATCTACACCGATCATGACCCCTAGAGCCCAAAACCACCCTCAGTAAAAAACTTTATATATCTATCTACCTATCTATCTATCTATCTATCTATGTATATATCTATATATATCACTTTCTTCTGGACACGATAACTTCCACAATTTTGCACCAATCGCTTCCAAACTGATACATAAAATCAAGGGGCATAAAATCTCGGTCAAGTACGTTAATGGGCAAAATCGGACCAAGGGGATGGAAATAGGGAGGGGTTTTGTGAAAACCAAATAAACCCCATAACGTCTTAAATTTTGTACATATCGAATCAGTTTAAAGTTTTATTACTTCTAAAAATATGGCCAATAATTTATGTATCACAGATTTTTGATAAAGTTAAAAATGGGCTCAAAGGGTGCAAAAAATAGGGTTTTTGGGAGAAAAAAATTCATAACTTCGTCAATTCTCAAGATATCAAATCCAATTAATTTTATCATGATTTTCCTTAACATTATCTACAACTTTTATATTCATAAGTTTTTGATAGGACCAATTCGTACCGCAAAAAAAAAAATTAAAAACGAAAACAAAAAGGGCGTTTGAAGAAGAAAAAAATCCATAATTCCGTCAATTCAAAAGATATAAAATCCCCATGAATTTATCATATATCTTCTTAATATTATCTACAACATCTATATAGACAAGTTTTGGATAGGACCAATTCTTACAGCAAAAACAAATTAAAATTACATAGCGGTTGAAGAAAAAAATCATCGTAAGGGTGTATTCAAATCCAAACTGCTTATTTTCTGACTCATTTTACAATCCATTTTTACTCTCAAAGGCTTCCAATTGGTACCTTTTCTTACTCAGAAACTATATAATGTACTGTAATGGTCAATTTTTTTGATAGAGGCAGAATATATTTTAAAACATGCTGTCAAATTGGGCCTTTTGAACCGAATTTCCCGAAGAGGACTGTGTTGGAAAAATCATCGTATTAAGGGAGTATTCAAATCCAAACTGCTTATTTTCTGACTCATTTTTAAATTCATTTTTTCTCTCAAACGCATCCAATTGGTAGATTCGCTTATTCAGAAACTATATAATGTACCGTAATGATCGATTTTTTGACAGAGGTAGAATATATTTCAAAAAATGATGTCAAACTGGGCATTTTGGATGCAATTTCCCGAAGCGATTGTGTCAGAATCGAAAAATATTGTCTTACTGAGAAAATAATTGTTTATATATCAAGTTTTAATTAATTGAACGAAAATTAAAAACACAGGTCGCTTATAAATCTCTTCAAAAATCACGTCAACAAGTTTCATGTTTCTCCTATTAAAAATGAATCTGGAGTTATGCCAGAAAATTTCGAGTTGTTGATCACGGAAAAATATTTTTTTGAATACCGCCCTAACATGATTCTGTAAAACCAGCTATTATATAAAAATGAAATAAAAACTCGTCAAAAGCGGCCAGATAAAATTGTGGTAAAAGTGGATGAAAAGTGGGTTTATCTCTAATCATGATTTGGTTTTTGTTTGTGAAATTAGTTTACTTAACTTCGAAATCTGCCTCCGCCTATAGGCCGGGCCGGCAGGGATTTTTTTTTAAATATAAATTAATATCCGTATAGAAAATTTGTTTTATGATTATTCATAATTATTAACACTATAATTCTAAATTGTATTGCATTTATGGAATTTAAGAACTTATTTTTGCAAAATTATGATTTTTGTAAGAAAAACGATTAGGGCTTTAAAGTAGATATGAATAGAAAATTTCAAATGTTTATTGGAAAATTTTAACTATCGGTTTATTTGATATTATAGTAATTATATAATTAAACACGTGTACGAAGAAATGTAATTTATTATGCATAATAGGGTAACGAATTAAATAATCTTTAACGTTCAATTTTACATTGTTATATTGTATTAAATTATAAAATAAATTATACTCCACTGTGAAAATTTGATTTTTGCAAGCTTTATTTTCATATTAGAAATGACCAAAAAGTTAAATATTTGATGTTTTTTGTTGCTGTTGTTGTTGTTGTTTAACTCTATATAAAATTTTTCCTTGCATTTTACCTTCTGGATAAAAATATTGTATATCTGAATGGTTGTTTGATTTTTAACGGCCAATTATCTACTCAAGGGATGTAGACCCTAGGGGGGAGAGTGCTCTCCGTGGGGTTTTTCTAAGGGAACCTAATCCGTATTTACGACTGGAAATCCAAGGTTCAAAGAAAACACGAAAACTCCGAACGATTAAGATGGCGGGCGCGATTGGGATCGAAACCAGCACATCCCGTCTACCAGCTTCAAGAGCAGAATCTCTCGGCCACTGGTGGAGATATTGTACATCTGAAAAACTTATATATTACGGCCCATAGCACAAATATATGGATAAAACTTTTCGAAGCTAGAAATACATCCGTCGATTTATTTTGTATTGAATTTGAATGATAACTGTACGAAAGGAAAATTAACTGAATTGCTCATAGGGGCGGTCTATAAATGATGTCACACTTTTTTCAATATTTTTGACCCCCTCCTCCCCCTTTGTCACGAAGTGTCACACTTCACCATACCCCCCCCCCCATTGTCACATGTCACGCTATATTACATAAACATATACTTGCCGTTCAGAAACAAAGCACTACGTTATAGATCATATTTTAAACTTTATTTTTAAACTTTAACTATCTATTTTAACGACATTTGTGAGCATAACAATAAAAATGATTCATATACTTATTTTGTATGAAATAAGATTAAGGTTTATAACAAAAACATAATTATTATACAATAGTAATAAAATATTAATACGAAAGAGCAGTTGAAAACAGTCGTATTTTGGAATTTGAAATAAAATTTAATATATTTGGCTTTAAATCTACTTTATAAACACAAAATACTTTAATTTTAAAATAACTTCAAAATTTAATCTCCTGATTTTTAATGCTTTTATTTTAACCAAAATGTGTGATGTCACATTTCTGCTTACCCCCTCCCACACCCTTGTCACAAACTGTCATAATTTCACGAACTCCCCTCCTCCCCTCCAAGCGTGGCATCTTTTGTGGAAGGCCCCATAGATGTAAAGAATTGAATAAAATATATTTAACACACAATTTCACCTAATTACTTTGCTTTAAATTACAAATTAATTTAGACTTCACTGTGCGAAATAAAATTTTTAAACATTATTTTCATATTAGTATCCAAACATAAAACTTTTGAGGAAAATTATTTTTCTCTGTTGGTTTCTATGTAATTTATGTCCTGTATCTTTTCCTGTATAAAAATACTGTGCATCTGAAAGACTTATGTAATAATTCCTCGAATACATACATAAATACAAAGATAAAAATTCTTTAATATTTACATTATCATAGATCTAATTTCATCTAGTTACATTATACACTACTTTTATTTTAGCAAAATTTTTAAATCAAATATTTATTTTTGAGCTTAAATTTATTTTTAAAAAATCCATGCGTCATTTCAGTTTTATCATGCTTGAAAAGTGATATACATATAGATTTATTGTGTTTATATAAATATGCTTTGATACCATTTTTAATCCTTTTTTATAATTGACTACTTCTCTTCATTGAAGTCATTAATTATTTAAAATATGTCTTCGATTTCTTTCAATTTCAACGATGCTGATGTAGATTTAAGCACATTAATAAAATAATTAAATGCTAATGTTCAATGAATAATTAATGACTTATAAATTTGCTGCATATTTTTACTTAATAATGAAACATACATCAATTAAAACACCAGCTGTTACTCCTTCGTATCTGACTTTTAGATTATGAATATTTTAAAAGCATTGCAGAAACTACCTTTTTAAATTTCCTGATATTATACTCTGAAAGAAATGTAAATTGTTAAATTTATTATCAGTTAGAATTTATTACCTTTGCCCTTATTTAAGTTTAATATTTTTCGCAAGCTCTCATGTTCAAAATTTAGAATTAGAAATAATTGAGAAGAATGAGAATTATTTATTATTTTCATCTTGTAAGGACTTCCTTCATTTGCAATTTTTTTATAATTTTTTTATCATTGTCTAACTACAAAGACCGATCCAATAGCTCACGTAATGGACATATTTGAAGACGGGTAGAATTAGTTACATAAATTGCTGTTAGAGAGCGCCCTGTTGTTGGCCGTGGCAACTGTTATCTGGCGTTAGAGATGCAGCACAGATATTTTTATAGCTGTGGTGACACAATCCAGTTTGTCGATTTTCAAACAAATGATTTGAAACAGCAAAGAATTCCCAGGAAAAGAAACTCGTGAAATGTTGAAACAAGTTTTTAAAGAAGAAACGATGTGCAGCAATGTTCGCAACAACAGAGTCGATGTTTTTGCTATAAAGGGATATATCTACTATAATTTTACGTATGAGAGAATAAAGCTACTCAAGTGTCAGAACCATGAAATCTTCATTATTCGGCTAGATCTATAGACTCTATCAATGAATCAGATTTATGTGTAAGTTATTTACGTGGATGTAAAATAAGTGGAATATAACGTTCTCTTGGCTGGGTAGTTATTTCACAAAAGAAGCGTAAAAAAGCATTCGATTTCTACAAGTTGTAACGATATAATGCTAGTCATAATATGATAAATATTATTTAATGGCAAACAGATTTCTGTCAGACAAAGACAAATATATCTGTAACTGATACAGCTATATATCCCTTATATTGATTGACGTATCCCCATCACTTACTAAGTAATATACGGCGTAGGTCTAATTGCATGCTGACTAATGCAATCGTATTTTCTGCTATGTACGAAATAAATCCCGAATCAACACCTGAAAGAAATATACTTAAAAAATACTCAATTATCAGAAATATCATTCTTATAAAATACATAAAAAGAGTTTCCAACAGACACCAATCAAGAGAAAGATATCCAGTTCAGTAATGGTACAATATTTTGTTCATTATTTTTACGATAAAGACATTTTTACGGCTATGCACATGTTACAAAAATTTCGTTTCGGGTTGTAGCGTGGTGACAGGCTAATTTCTTTATGAAGGTTGTTTAGAATTAAATGGATCGTTGAGTTTTTTATTTGAACACGTTCGCCGGATTCTGGCACTTTTGTGCAAAAGAGCCACCTACTCTACTATTTTTTCACTTGGTGTAAGTTATATGTTTTACGTAAATGATATGTTAATCAGGTTTTTGTTGTCAACTGCCAGGTTGGTAGAAGGCTGGGCTATAAATAGGCTTTTAGAAGAGAGTATCATTGTATTTAGCTGTGTACTGCCATTTACGGTACATTAGACTAGAGCAACGCTTCAGAACTTAAATTTGGATTTTGCCACACGCTAACAGCTAGTGACTTGATGTGTTGTCTGAATGTTGAATGCAGACTGTAGCCGATTAGTTTTGCCTAGTGGTAAGGTGCTACATCTACGTATATCAATAAAGTATTTTAGAAGGAATACACCCATTCTAAATTTGAAGGTGATCAAAGGGATTTCCTTCTAGTTATAGACATTTTCTATACTGATATATATATATATAGTATTTTCAGTCATATTGCATGTTGGTAAAATTTTTAGAGTTACTACATAGCCATCATTATTAGAGTTAGCAATAGAGGGGGCCTGGGGGTCAACTTCTCCTGATTTCGTTATCTTAGAGTGTGAGCTTTAAATTCGATCCCTCTGCTCTGCTCCACTGCCAATCTTATCTAAGACGGATTGTAAATAGAACGTTATTAGGTGCGTTCGTAATTGTATAAATACGTATCACCTATAGTCGTTGTTCAGTCCGTCTGTCCGTCTGTCCGTCCGCATATAACAGAGCAAAAACTACCCAACCGAATGGTCTGAAATTTTAAATATATGATTGTTGCAAAATTTTGTCGAGCCATTTCAAATTTTATGAAAATCGGATGTATAGTTTAATTACAGGGACAGTCAATACATTACGGTCAATGGGAAAAATTATTGCAAGTGCATTTTAATGATGTTACAGCCTTCCGAATGGTTTGAAATTTTAAATATATCATTGTTGCAAAATTTTGTCGAGCCGTTTCAAATTTTTATGAAAATCGGATGTATAGTTTAATTACAGGAACAGTCAAAAGTTCCTGTATGTACGCATATTTCCGTACATTACTAGGAATAGGAAAAAATTATTGCAAGTGCATTTTAATGATGTTACAGACTATGCTCTTATGAAGTGCAAAAAAATATACATTCAGTACAGTATGGGGTGCAAAAAATAATTATAAAACTAGTTATAGTACGAACGCACCTCATTTGCCATGTTTGATGAGCAATTTCCAACTTGTTATTATTATTTTTTTGTCATTGCTACTAATTTAAGTTACGGGCGCGAAGAGTCTGCCGTAAGTAGTGTTGACAAGTGTCCCACTTAAATCGGGGCTCCAAATGCTCTAAACGCAAGTTTTTTAAAGTTATTTTCTTCGCCTTATATAATAGCAGAATTATCTGCGATTAAAAATGGAGAAATAAACTTTAAGAAATTAGTGGTGTCTCGAGCATTTGGAGACCTGATTTACGCGGGACATCTAGCAACATTAACCACATGGTAAGTAGTTTGAAATTAATTGGAATTAATTGATAAACTAAAACCATTTTTGTGTAATGTTTTGCAATAATCTTCCAGTATTTTGTGAATAGTAAAACAATATTGCAAAAATGTGTTCAAATAGACATAATTCTACGTGAAACATAGCATTAGCATTTAATCAAACTACGTACTCACAATATATATAAATATTATACAAACTTACTTACAATGAATACAATAAACCAAACTGGAGTGAAAAATTAGCCAGAGCAGGAATCGAGCCCGGGACCATAGAATTTTAGGCTGTCTCTGTAACCACTGAGTTACTCTTGCCGATACCGGGGTTTGCAATTTTTCACTAATAAACCATGATGGGGAAGTCACCAGCCATCTGTACGTCAGCCTTCGATGGCTGGACAACAATGAATAGATTTTACTATTACATCGATCTACGATATACAATAAAACACACATACTACAATATAAATTATAACATGCAAAAATAACGCCTGCATTCAACAGTTAACAGTATTGTTGTATGTATGTATGTCTGTATAATATTTATGTATACTGTTAACTGTTGAATGCAGGCGTTATTTGTGTCTGTTATAATTTATATTGTAGTATGTGTGTTTTATGTACTGACAACTTAAAAAAATAATAAAAGTTTTTAATATGTTTAGTACTTTTTTCTTTAATTCATGTAAATTAAATAATTTGCATTTCTTTTTTACCGCTGACATTGGGTGAGAAATATAAATGTAATGAGATTTATAGCCTTGGAATTTATTTTCTATGGTATATCTAAGATTTGAAGATGGCAGAAAAAATATCTGTGGAAAAGGTAAGACTTCTTGAAAAGTCTATTATATAAAATTTGTAATACGTATTTTTGATCAGATATATGAAAGCATACGAATGAAAGGATTATTTCAGCATCTTTTGAAAGAGCGATCTTTGTCACGGATTAAATTTGTTTTTTAAACATAAATACCAAATGAGAGGTTTATCTAAGAAAGCTGAATAGAAATTAATAAAACAATATATAGTTATTTTCAAATACATCTTCAATTTTCATAAGAATTTTTTACATCTTGCTTAATCTTCTTATACATTCTTATTCTTATCTATCAATAGAAATTTAAATACTATAAAAGGAAAAGTCCAAAATTTTCTTTTCTCATAACATAAAGAAATCCAAAGTTTCAAATTAGAGAAAAAATCTTTATCATTTGGAATGGCAATTATTTTTTACAGAAAATCTTGCTAGAGGAAATTTACCATTTCTAAAAATTGATCTTCTAAAATTATTGTGAAGAGGTATATTTTATATCATTCATCTAATCTTATATATTCTATTTTTGTAGATGGAAAATAAATACAACGAATCTTATAGTGAACGAAGTATATGGTTAATAGTATAAGAACTATAAAGGTGACATACATAGTATCAGAAAAAATCATCCGTTGAAAAGTCAAGTATTATTTGTCACAAAACAGCTTGGTTGAATAGTTCATTTTATCTGCAATTTCTGAAACGTGTTCTTGAAAGCTATTTGAAAGATGGCTAGGGGAAGCAGTTATACATTTCAATATATTTTGAAAGAAGAACCCTGTAACATATTGTATGCGTTTTTAAAAACAAAAATTCTTACGATTAGTTTCAGATAAATTTCTTATTTTAAAATTAGCCTATTTTAGGGACTGTATCCAAATTGAAGTTAGGTACTCGATTGATGAAATGCTAAAAGGTCGCTGTGTCAGTTGTTTTAATTTATTATTTCTTGCCACTATGACCATTTTACTCGCTTAAACCCTTGAGGGGCGGTGGTATTTCTATGAAACCACTTAATTTTAATTCCCAAATGCTACATTGGCACCAGAATTTTGGTTAAAAAAAATTCGGTTTATTATATATCCGAAATATAGATTTTTCTTATTTACAAATAAATTTGTTTTCAAATTCCAGTGTCAATTATTAATTTCAACAGTTTAGACATGAAATTTCCTTGCCCCTGAAAGGGTTAATACCGGGTGTCCCAAAAAGGTCCGATGATTTTAAAATTCAATAACTTGCAGACAGTGACAGCTTTTTAAAAAATTCTTACTGGAGTGTTATATAAGATGTCAGAAGTATGTATACTGCGATTCTGAGTTTTAGTTACAAAATGGCATCGATAGATGGCGCTGCAAGCAATAACCGCTAAATCCAGGCGCTATTTTTCGGCCTCTCTCTTTTTCCATGCGAAAAAAGGAGATTAAAATGTATCGAATGAATCCCGAAGTACCAAAAATTGGGTCTGGCCTAAGCACCTATAGAGATCCTACATGTAGAGAGCATTAGATAATTCTAATGTAGGATCTCTAAGCACCTATTGCTTTCATCGCCCTCTATTGTTTGAAACTCGAACTAAAATAAAGAATCACAGTAAAAAAAAAAAAAAACTACTGAAATCATACATAACCCTCCTAGAAGAATTTTTTTAATATCTGTCCCTATTTGCAAGTTATTGAATTTTAAAATCATCGGTCATTTTTTGGACACACGGTATGTTAGACTATTATCAGCCCGAATGTTTCAATAAAGTAAATAAATTATATATTTTTTTCAAATTATACTTTTTTACGCATCATAGACGACCACCATCATTTTGATGTTTTTTAATCATAATTCGGAAACTAATTGTTAAAAAAAATTGACATTGAGAATTCGCATGAAACAGCACATAATAAATATAAACCTATCAAAAAAACTGTAGGTTGCAATTCCTATTTTGTTTTTTCGAATTCTAATTTCATAATGCATATTTAAAAAAAAAATAAATTACAAATTCTATGTATTTATGTTTGGGTTTTATCGTATTATAACCACGCAAAAAATTGTCACATTAGTATTGCAATTTCATGAGATATTAACAAAATATTAAAATGTAATTTAACATTAGAAGCTCTAAATTTTGAATGTTTATAATTCAAAAACGTATCATCCAAATGACTTGAAATTTCGTTGTTAGGCATACTTTGAACAAAAAATGTAAAATATATTGTCAAAATTGGGTGCTGTCATTGAAAAAAGAACAAATTTTGGTCTGGCTTTAATTTTCAGATACCCCCATAAGGAAATTTTATGTACATCATTTAAATGTAGATTTCATTTCCAATCGTTTGGTACCAGTAAATTTCTTCTATTGTAATTAGTTCAGAGTTATTAATTATTAATTCAGAGTTGTAATTATTTAGCAGAGTTAGTAGAGGGTGTTTACTTTTTTTCTGCGACTATGCAACGATAGCTGTACATGGTTGTACGGTAAAGCCTTTCGCAAAAATAACTAACTGACAATGCAAATCCAATAGAAATCAGTTTCTCAGAACATGAATTATAAGCATTAGGAATGAAATTTTCTTTCATATTTGGGTTTACCTAATTATCGGGTTGAAATTAAACCTTCCCCAAAAATTACCGAACTGAAAATGCAAGTCCTATAAAAATAACTTCCACAGAATGTGAGCTATATGTGTTTCGATTGAAATTTCCATTGGCTGAAATGAATGAAATTTATCGAATGAATTCAATCGAATGAAATTTCCATTTGTGGCTATTAAAATAGCGGTATGGTGCTGCAAACGGTAAACAGCGAGAGTGGTGTAGACCAATTTCTCTTGGCGCTGTTGCGTTGTATTTTCCACGTCCCCGGCTCGATCTTCAAAGTCGTGCGCCGATTAGTTTGGCTATGTTACTTTAAGAGTAACATAGTTAATATTTGGCAGAATGAATGGGAGGTCAGCTTAAAGGGAAGAGACACCTTTTCTGTTCTTCGTAAACCGGATTATACTTTTATTTGTTATTCACAAGTTGTGGCTTACTGTTTATCATCTCATGGTGCTTTCCCAATCTATCTTCACAAAATTGGTAAACGTTCTACTGAAAAATATGACTGTGGCAGTGTTGGTGATGTCAAACATTACATCTTCGGCAAATGTCCTTTAATGCCTTTTTGTTTTAATTTTGTCCGCAATCGGACATTGAACTGGAATCTTCAGAACGTTTTGTTATCCAAATCAAATTATAAAAAAATCTGCATCCTATACAACGAACTTAATAAACTGTCCTCTTTCATCAAATATTGCTTTTAAACACGCTTTTTTCTACGGTTTTTCTGCCTGTTTATCTTCGTGAACTTTTATTGAACTTTATTATCTTCCTAAGCCATTTGTATTTGTAAATGACTTTAAACACTGTTTTCATTTTGTTTTTATTTTAATTTTTGTGTTTACATAGAAGTCATATGTTATTTCTGTGTATGTGTATACTTTCTGTTTTTATTCCGTGTTCTTTATGATTTTGTGTTTACTTATAAGTCATATGTTATGCTTTGTAAATGACTATAATTGCTGTTTCTTATACTTTTATTTATGGTGCTTGGGTGCCATAGTTTTCGTAATACTTTGTTTCAATATACGTGTTGCTGTTTTCTAGGTCAGTTTTCTTGACCGTGGCTTGGCTGATTGGAGGTTGGGTTTTTTGTGTTAGGGGTTCATGCCTTTGCCATTTTTTGGTTGGCTCCCTGGTAGAGTGATTGTAGTTTGGCTGTAGCATTTGCTCGAAGTAAACCGTGCAACAGTGACTCGCCTGACGAGTGTTCAGATGGAGCAACGTCTTAACATCAAGTTTCTTGTGAAACTCTGGAAAATTTATGTTTTATAAAAGAAGCATACGATCGATATGAATGGACTCAAGATTTTGAATGGTGTAAAATGTTCAAAATTAACGAGAAACGGCCGAAAACATTGTGCTCTCTGGAGGACACTACACGTCAAAAATGAACACAAACATTGAAAAATTTGGTTGCTTGATCCGACTGTCAGTCCACATTACTACATTAAGGTTCTATCTGACCTTCGTGAACGAATAAGAAAATGAAGACCAGGTTTGTAGAAGAATTGTACCTGGATCTTTCTCATGATAATGTGTCAGAGCATTCAGCTTTGTCTATGAAAGTGTTTTTGGCAAAGCACAGCATCCCCGTGTGGGATCATCAACCGTAATCACTCGTTGTAGCCCCTTATGACTTCTTTTTATTTTTAAAGGTCAAACCGAAACTCAAGGATATACTATTTGAAAGCATGTAATTGGTCAAAGTAAAAGCGCGGAGACTCTCAACAAGTTGAAAGAAGAAAATTTCCAGCATTGCTTTGCACAGTGAAAATTTCTAATGGAGCTGTGCAGTGATAGGCAAGGCGAGTATATTGAAGGAGATTAAATTTCTTATGAAATTGGTGAGAAATAGAAAGTTTTATGACGTCAGCTCTGTTATTTAATGGCCAGACCTCAAACAGTAAATGTGTATGATTGTATGAAAGAGTATTTTTACATTTAACTGCATATTAAAAAATAAGCTGGTTAATTCCATTATAATACATTTAGCAGTTAAGTGTAATGCTAAAAAAATGTTTCTTTTAAATAATCGCGTGATAGGATGGCATTCAAATAGCATTATTACGTTTAAATGGGTCATTAAAACACTTAATATTCTAACAACCAGTAATTTGACCGGTTTCAAATAAAAATATTTCTAATTTTAAAAAGTAATTTTTTCATAAAAATTTTTAAATATTAATGACATGACATCGCGGTGCTTAAGGAGTGCCAACGCGGCGTGCAACGCGGCCACGCGTAACCTTCAACTAAATATGAAAAAGAACTAAGGATGAATTTCAAATCAATGCACGGCCTAAAAGTATAATTTGGAAGCTCTGGTGGAGTCCCTAGGGCCATTCCAGAGTTGGAAGCACGAGGTTAAATATAACCTCCAGAAAAAGGGGGAGCATAAGGCATCCAAGAATTTTTGGTTGCCATATACTTCGATGTCACTTCACCGACTGGCGTAGGCAAAAAACGGAGAATGCAAAGGTAATAGAGTACCAACGAGCACAGGAAAACTATAGCATAAGGTAGCCAAGCCTAACTATCTCTAAAACTTATAAAAAACAAAGGGGGTCACATAGCTCACTAATTTAGATGTCGAGCCTAGTGCGCATTACGGGTCGCGGGTCTCCCGGCTTTCGCACAAACCGTTTAGCCTTTAAAAAGGTTTTGTGGTACTAGACATCGAGAGAACACCGCTATTTCAAATTGTATTTTGGCATTGACAGTGATCGAAAATGGGGACAAGTTAAGATTAAAATTAAAAGCTAAAAAAATAGGCAAGTAACTTCAAAATTAACTATAAAACTGGGCCAAGAATTTCGGGACCGGGAAGCCTGAGCACCGCCGGTAAAATGAACCAAAGTGGAAAGAATAAGGTATAAATGGCCGGGGTGCAGTGAGCAAACACCCCAATGCCGGTCGGGATAAATATTAATCACACGGAAATGAGATGTAAGAAAAGTGTGTTAAATAGTTTTCAGTAAAAATTCTGGTTTGAAATATTTTTTATAAAACTTTAGTAAAATTCATTGTTTAGTGTTAAACATAAAATTCCAATATATTGAAACAGAATAGGTTGAAATGGATTCCATTAAAATTTATTCAGCAGTTTAAGTTTGAATTGAAAGCAGTTTATTCATTAATATGTTTGCTCCTAGAAATAAACATACTGATTTTATAAAATTGTATAGTGTGACAAGACAACAAAAACCAATGGGAAGATATATATAGTCTATTATTCATTTAATAGAATTTTAAAAAGTTCCTTTTTTGAATCATTGTAATGCACAAACAAATACAATGAATCTTATAGTGAAAGAACTTATTTTGAATCACATACTTACGATAGATAAAAAGATCATCTGTCGAAAGGGCAAGTATTTGTCACAGAAATACTTTTTTGAATCGTTTATTTTATCTGCAATTTACAAAATGTGTTCTTGAAAATCTATTTGAAAGATTGTGAACAAAAGAAAGGCGAACACATTTCAGTATCTTTTGAAATAAGAACTCCGTTACATTTTGTTTTCGTTTATAAAAATATATAGTTAATCTAAAAACAAATATACTTAGCAGTTTAAAAAAGAAGTACGCGCGAATTTTTTGATTGACATAATATTTTTACACATAACTGGGTAATCACACTTAAGGTCATATTACGTTGAAACTAGATACTTCTAAATGGGGGATGCTGGTGGAGGGAAATTTTAAATACATGCCAAAAAAATCATTACACATCCGTAAACTAAAAAAGTTTTTTTTTATTAACAGAAATAAAATTACACATGGGTGAAGCTGCAAATCAAAACGTTTATAGTGAAATAATAATTAATATTAAAATTGTGTGAAATTTATGAAAAAGTTTATAATGAATTATGAGCATAAAGCTAGATAGACTGATCTACATAATTCTTTAATAACATTTTGATAATGTTCAGAAAATTTAAATATTAATTATTATTTGATTATAATCATTAATTAAATCATAACCTTTTAAGCTGAATCTTTACGGATATGTAAATTTATTTGTGTTGTTCAAAACTTTTATAGTTGGACAGTAGGGTGTATCGATTTTTAACTTTTTTTTTGTTTCCAAATTCCAAGTTGATAAAAAGTTGCTACTAGACACCACAACTTACCACAAAAAATTTTGGATTTTTAAAAAAATGTTTAGGTCTCCCGCACAAGGCCTAAATTTTAGAAATTTTACTTAAAAAGTAAATTTTTACAAAAATTTAAAAAAAACCTAAAACACTTTTTTTCTAAATTGCAAGTTAAAATTCCCCTAACTATAAGCACAAAAAACGATAGAAAATTTATTTCAAAAACTTAGCACAACATTTAGGTCTCCCGCACAAGGCATAAAAGTCGTAAATTTCAGCCAATTTTTGAACATTTTTCAATGCTTTGATATTTGTGTTGTTGCTGGTTTAAAAATTAAATGTAACTAAAGCCTCGTTAGGCTTGATTGGAATTGTTGAAATAAGTGAAATAATAAATCACATTTCAATACGTCAAGCGACAACTTGAAGTGATGCGGTGGGGGACGGCCAGACTGAACCGCCGCTGTGACGCGACACCTATGAATCACCACGCAGACTTGTCAGTAGTCGTCTGCCGCGAGCGAGCCTTACGGTTGTGTTTTAGTGCGATAGTCTTATTGTAAGAATCAATTGAGTGAGTGTTGTTGTTGTTCATTATGAGTAAAAAACCGCATCTAACTAGACAAACTACCGACAGGCCGGTTATCGGGCAACCTATTGATGTGAGTGAGTTTAATGTTCTGCCAACCAAGATGGATGTTTTGAAGTATTTTGAGTGGGTACGCATTGAAATGAAACAAGAGGGAATACATCAGCCTGCAAAGAATGTAATTGCGTTAAGAGTTGCTTTAAAACTTGAGGAAATGTGGAAAAGAGCTTCAATTCCTGTTTGTGGCACCAAAAACACAATATTTATGGTTTTAAAACTGCATGAGCAGCTTGAGAAAATTAAAAAGTGTTCAGGGCACAAAAGGAAGTATCCTAACTCCTACAAAGATGCAGTAACTAGCTTTCAGTCAAAAACTGAAACTGCATTGTTTGATATTTGTACTTGCAAATGTGACCTCAGCAACTGTATTTGCTCTATTGACAAAAAAGTCCCGGCATTAGAACACGAGTTTTTGCTCGACCAACGTGGTCCTAGATTCATGTTAATTGCAGAGTGTGAGAAAAACGAGACTAAAAAGCTTAAAAAGCGATTAGAAAGAAAATCTAGGTCACAAGCTTTAATGCAGGTAGTTGTAAAAAAGTCTGAGGATGAAAACTTAAAACCTGTTGATAACATTGATTCTGGTGATAGTACAGATGATTCAATGTCTCACACATCATGTCAAGATAGTGATTTTGAAATAAATGTACTTGATACGAGTCAAAAAAGTGTTTCAAGTGTAGAAGTAAAACAAGAACTGCCACAACGCTTGTCTTTGTTTTCACAAGTTTGTGACCGCAGGGGCATTTCTAGTAGAGCTGGAGCTCAGTTAGCTACTGTACTGTTGCGAGACTTAAATGTCGTTACTGCGGAGAACCAAGAAACAGTAATCGACAAATCAAAAGTAGCACGTGAAAGACTTAAGTCTCGTAAAGAAGTAAGCTCAACTCGAACCTCCGATCTGTTGGCCATTTACTTTGATGGTCGTAAAGATGAAACCATAACAAAAGAAATTGTAGCTGGTAAGTGTCCGAAAATCTTTAATGGAAGAACACATATCTATTGTTGAAGAACCTGGATCCAAGAATTTTGGTCATGTAACTCCCATATATTATTTGTGTTGTATGTATTTATATATATATGTATGTTGTGATTTCAAATTTATTATATATATATATATATATATATATATATATATTGTCATTTTATGCCTCCTGTAACAAAAATACGCATAAGTCTGGTGTTTTTAACGAAAAAAAAAATGTTTCATTTACACTAAAAAATACGAAAGTTTCGTCGAAATTAACAAACTTTAGGTCTTGTGCGGGAGACCTAAATGTTGTGCTAAGTTTTTGAAATACATTTTCTATCGTTTTTCTTGCTTATTGTTAGTGGAATTTTAACTTGCAATTAAAAAAAAAAATGTTTTAGGTTTTTTTTTTTTTTTAATTCTGTAAAAATTTACTTTTAAAGTAAAATTTCTAAACTTTAGGTCTTGTGCGGGAGACCTAAACATTTTTTTAAAAATCCAAAATTTTTTGTGGTAAGTTGTGGTGTCTAGTAGCAACTTTTTATCAACTTGGAATTTGGAAACAAAAAAAAAGTTAAAAATCGATACACCCTATTGGACAGTAGCAGAAAAAAAGTAAATCACCTTACTAACTTAGCAATAAATTATAATAAAAGAAAGACACTGGTACCAAACGATTGGAAATATAGTCTACTTTAAACGAAGTATATAAAATTTTCTTTGAGTGCTATCTAAATGGCTAAACGAACTCAAGCTTTATTTTTTGTATTACAATACCCAAGTTTGACACCATAAATAAATTCTATACCCTTCAATTAGCCTGAAAACAAATTTTCATTAAATTCGTACGATTAGTTCCAGAGAAATTAATTACAGTGGACTCTCTCAATTCGCAACTCTCATGGGACCGACCAACAAATTTCAGATTATGGAGTGTTCATTATAATGGGAGATTGGGAATTGCATTACTTCAATTACTATGTATTGAGTTTATAGACTGTACAGAATACATAGCCCGGTTAACAATGCTGGTTAGCGAGATGGAGGTGTTGAATATAGATTTGGCGGCTTGTCAATGTAAAACTAAATTCAGTCGAACATGTAGTCTACCATCTCTTTTGTTTGTATTTTTATTAACTTGTTTTGCAAAACATACAATTACATATATACAATACATTCATTGAAAACATAGTTGGAACATTACTTGAAAAACGAGTAATTTTAGTTTGTTTTTTCACTGTGTATATCTCGAGCAGTGTACATGTTATCTAGTTCTTTTAGAAGTGGAAAGGCTTCCAGGTGATGTTCAGCCGCACAGTTCAACAGGTCTTGAATTTCTTGGCCATATTGCTTGAAGATAATCGTATTTCTTGTTTCATCGGTCTTTTCTTATTTTGCTGCTTCTTCACTATCCCCTTCCTCTTCAACGATGTTGTCGCTAACCGGAGGGCTTCCGTCAGCTTCGAGATAAGCTCCAGATCCTAAATTTCAGTATGAAGCTCCTGGAGAATTAACCCAGAGTCACTAAAAGCTGTTGCTTCTTTGTCTTCTATTCTTGATTGCTCAGTCTTACACGGGAATACAGCTTTGTAGAAGCTTTGGATTGTGTAGGCATAGGGGGTTACTTCATTCCAAGCTATATATATCCAATGGATAGCACCCATGACGTTGACCTCCTTCGTTAGTTCGGTTGCCGAATTTGCCTCCCCTATCACCATGAGCATTTTCTTCAAAAATGGAATCACTGGTGAGCTTGAAAGGTCTTGATTGCTCCTTGACCCAGTGGTTGGATTAATAAGTACAGTTCGTTTGCAGGAACTTCAGTCTCGCGTTGCTCAGATGCATGATTGGATGTCATCTGGCATTATCCACAAAAGAAGACATTTTCTTCCTTCTCTCTTCATCGTGTTAATGGTATCTAACCGTTGTGAGAAAAATGTGAATGTCATCCAGGCTTTTCGGTTTGATTTATAGTGCACAGGTAATGATGCGATCTTCATATTTTTGAAGCATCGTGGTTTCTCACTTTTCCGATTACAAGTGGTTTTAGCTTCTCACCTGTAAAACTGACACAAAACATGATAGCAAATTTTTCCTTCGACATTTTCTTGCCCACGCATTTCACGCTTCTTTCTGCTAGGGTTTTATATGGAAGAGCTCTAAAAAACAGGCTGGTTCTGTCGGCATTGAAAATGTCAGGACATCAAAATCCTTCGTTATGTCCAGAAGTTTTCTTTTCCATTACTTCACAGTGTCGATATTTTTCTATGCAGCTTCACAATTGATTATTTTAATTTGAAGTTATGCTGACTTTTGAAACGAGTTAATCATCCGTCCGGTGATTTGAATTCCTTGATTTTCTAAATTTTCTGCAGCATCCAGAGCAATTTGCTTTAGTAGGGTTCCAGTGACAGGAAGATTCATTGTTCTCAGTTGGCATAAAACTTCCAGACGTGACTGTTTATGTTCCCGTTTCCCGTTTTCTTTTCAAAAATTCTACACTTTGGGGAAGTTTCATTTGCTTCAAAAGCGGCTATAACTTCTTTGTCTTTCCTGCTGATGGCGTTGACTTGGCCTACTGATATTCCAAACTCAGATGCAGTTTTCCTTCGACTTACTTTTGATTTTAATTTTTAAACAACTTCGAATTTTTCCTGAAGCTTCAATTCTTTCCTTTTTTTCGTTTTCTACTCATTTAGAACATATGCGTAAGTGCTGTGCTTCTTTCCCTGCAACTTTATCGAAATGGCGAGAACATTTTTACCTTTGCCCAGTAAAAAGGAAGAAAGAAACAGCATCGATAATGCTGTCCAACCAAGGGTGCGGAGAAAGAAACTATGACTACTCCATCTAACATATGTTGTCTCTTACCTGTCACTGGGGAGCGGGTATGTCTGTCGCATAATCTTTCTATATTTATCTCTGCTCGTGAGAGGGGGGGGGGGAATCACGTGACATGGTTTTTACATTATTTTGGCTTGCATAAAAATTGATTGTTTTGTTCATTTCCTTTATTTGATTATCATGATTTACTTTTTGTGAAATGGCAACAGTTCTATATCTGAACTTTTTGCTTTATTAAATATATAAGAATGTTCCAGTTAATTAAGATGTAGCACACGTACGTTAAAGACATTTGAAAAATATTCTTTCGATTTCTTTTTTTTTATTGTTATTATAAATGCATTATTATTTTTTTTTTTTTCACTCAAGATTTTATCTGAATTATTCAAACAAATTGAAGCATCAGGTAGATGCTTAAAAATTAGCAATGATTTTGTTAGTTTATTTATAAGTCGAGTTCGTTGAACCTTTGTATTCTTTTGCTAGAATTTCTACGAATTTCCATGATGGAGGAATTCCCCGAATTCCAATTGCAAACACACGTTCAGTTTACAGGGAGGCGGGGTAGAATGGGGATCAAAAATAGCGTTCATAATAGTGCGGTGTTCAGAATACAGAGAGTTCATCTTTTGCTACGTCTATGGAGTTCCGCCAGGAACTTCAAAATGTGATAATACCAGGGGAATAAAAGGAGTAAAATATTTTTTTTTTTCAAATTATGCTTCTCTGCTCATCATAGACGGCACCTTAAACCATCAATGTGATTTTTTATATTCATTATAAGAAAACTACTCGGATGTAAAATTTGAAATTGAGAATTCATATAATAACGACATATAATAAATGCAAATTTATCAAAATAATTGTATTTTGCAACTCATATTTCTTCGAATATTAATATTATAATTCATATTACATATGGTTCTTTTTAATTACAAATTCAATGTATTTATGTTTGGGTTTTTTACAATTTTAAGTATACAAAAAATTATCACATTAGGATTATAATTTCAGGAGATAATAATAAAAATATGGAAATGTAATTTAACATTAGAAACTGTAAATTTTTAATGTTTATAATACAAACATCATCCGAATGAAATTTCGTTTCTTGGAATAGTTTGAACCGGAGATTCAAAATATAGTGTCAAAATTGGGTGTTGTCATATGAAAAAACGAAGTTTGGTCTTGTTCTGATTTGTAGATGGCCCCTAATCAAACTTTATATACCTCATTTAAAAGTGGAATTTATTTCCAATCTTTTGGTGTCAGTAACTTACTTTCTTCTATTAGAATTAGTTGTAGAATCAGTAGAGGTGTTTACTTTTCTTTTCACGAGTTTACTTTCCGAATATGTAATAATATCTTTCGCCATGTTCTGAAATGAAAAGTAATGAGGTAAGGACAGCGACAATAAACTATGGAAACCCTCTATATAATTCTACAGTGTGGTATAATTATTTTGAAGTAATAATTTAAAATATACCACAGTAATTATTCTTGTTTAGGCTCTATTGAAACTGGATAGCAAACTATTCTGATACATAAAGTAAATAAATAAAAAAGAAAAGTGCCCAGCTAAACTGATGGCATTGAGCTCACAGACTATTCACACTAATTGTATATTATACTCTTATTTTAAAGAATAATGCCACTCAAAAAAATAAGCGAAGGGGAATTAGCCCCCGTTTCCCCCTTTATACTTAACCAGTGAACCTCCAAATCTAATTAGGGAAGCTCCTTATCATAATAAACCGGTATACCAAATTTGGAGCAAATCGAATAATCTTGCAAAAAAAACATTTATCTAAATTAAGGGGGTGGACTAACCCCCCTTTATCCTTAACCAATGAATCTCCAAAACGAATCAGGGAAGCTGCTTAACATAATAAACCGGTATACCAACTTCGGAGCAAATCGAATCATTCTGCATGAAAAACCCATTTATCTAAATTAAGAGGGGCGGGCTAACCTCCCTTTTCCCCCTTTACCCTTAACCAATGAACCCCAAAACTAATCAGGGAAGTTCCTTAACATAATAAACCGGTATACCAAATTCGGAGCAAATCGAATCATTCTGCATGAGAAACACATTTATCTGAATTAAGGGGGGGGGGGATAACCCCGTTTTTCCCCCTTTATCCTTAACCAATGAACTCCCAAAACTAATCAGGGAAGTTCCTTAACATAATAAACCGGTATACCAAATTCGGAGCAAATCGAATGATTCTGCAGGAAAAACCCATTTATCTGAATTAAGGGGTGTGGACTAACCCCGTTTTTCCCCCCTTTACCCTTAACCAATGAACCCCCAAAACTAATAAGGGAAGTTCCTTAACATAATAAACCGGTATACCAAATTCGGAGCAAATCGAATCATTCTGCATAAAAAACACATTTATCTGAATTAAGGGGGGTGGACTAACCCCATTTTTCCCCCTTTATCCTTAACCAATGAACTCCCAAAACTAATCAGGGAAGCGCCTTATCACAGTGAACCTAGGAAAAAATTTTGAAGCAAATCGGATGTTTCTATCAAGAGTTATCGCGTTACGTACATACATACATACATACGTACGTACGTACATACATACATACATACGTACGTACGTACATACAGAACGGGCGGGCACATTAGCTCTCAGGCTTTGATAGCCTGTGAGCTAAAAAATCGACTTGCAAATAATAAAATGGGGAGTATTGAATATTTGTTCAACTTTAATTGAAAATATATATACGCAAAACGAAAAACCACCTAAATCGAAATAAAAGAGCACAATGAAAAATTTTTGTTTTTTAAACTTATATATTTTCATTTATTTATTATCCATCGATATCAAAAATGACTATGGTGAAAGTAACCCAAATGTAATCTAGTATTTAAAAAAAATCAAAAATTGAAGAATAAAATGTTTTTAAATCAAAATGGTTTTATTGTACGTACCACTATAGTTTGATTGTTTAGAATTTGAAACGAAACCCAATATGTTTCCTATCTTTATTTTACTTTTCAAAAATAAAATATATTTTAGCTTGTAAGTATTTGTTACATTTTTTCTATTTTTAGGGAGTATTTTATTTATCTTTTTATTGCATTTCAGCTCTTAGAGAAATTTTGTTTCAAATATGTTTAAATTTTACCACCAGATTTTTTAAGTGGGGGGGGGGGGCGAGCTTTAGAGATCACTGGTTTGGAATTGCACTAAACAAATAAATAAAAGTATAGTTTATAATGGAACCATGCGTCCAATCTCAAAATATCCGGATTAAAAGTAATCAATATAAAGCCGGTTAGAACATAGATGAAAATTGCTTTTAAGTGAAAATACTAATACACAGGGTGTCCCAGCCAAGATGTTACAAACTTCGAGGGGAGGTTGGGTACACCTAGACGACTCGGAATCACATAGGAATGCCGGGTCGGAAACACCTTCCTGATCCAGTAAGGGCTTTGACAGTGTTGCCAGTGGGCTACTTTTTTAAAATTCAGATTTCTTGATTAGCTCCAATGTTCTGAAATGGTAAATTTTCCCTTCTTTTGGCCTTAATTAATGTGTCATTGAAAAAAGGCGAATTTTACTATTTCAGAAAACTGGTACCAATCAAAAAATCTAAATTTTAAAAAAGTAGCCCACTGGTAACATTGGGCATTGAAAAGATTGGACACAAAGCTGATTTTTGACCTTGGGAGAGTTACCAGTGGGCTACCTTTTTTTAATTGAGATTTCATGATTGGCACCACTATTTTGAAATGAAAAAATTCCCCTTGCTTAATATCATATTAATTAAGATGGAAAACAAAGGGGATTTTATCATTTTCAAAATGTGGTGCCAATCAAGAAATCGGAATTAAAAAAAGACTAGCCCACTGGCAACACTGATGCCCTCTATCGTCCTAAGAAGGCGCTTCGGACTTGGTATTCCTATGTGATTCCGAGTCCTCTAGGTGTACCATATCTTCCCTCGAATTTTGTAACATCTTAGCTGGAACGCCCTGTATTTTTTACATTTAGTTTATCTTCATAGATTGCATACCAACGAAACCAAAACACATTTTTGGTACTTTAGTATTAGCAGGAACTTTTTTTGATTCTGGCTATTTCATTCTTTAATTGCGTAGATCAATTACATATGTCTTAAATTCCTGTTTTATTAATTTATTTATTAATTTATTTTTCACTTTTTTTAGCCCCCTTTATGCTATTTATTTCGGTCAGCAATTAAAATGTCCTCACTAAAAAGTAATGTTCCGTTATATAAGTAATCTGTAAAACAAAGCAGCTGTACTATTGTACGCGATAATCTCTACTGCAACTTTTTAAACTTCTAAGCAGGCACTTTTTCAATTTTTATACCGTCGTACAGGGGAAAAAAAGTACTTTTGTTTGAAAACTGCATCTCAATATCTTGAGATATTAATTTTTTTATAGTGTTTAACGGACTTTTGTTTTATGTTGGCAACTGAAGTACCCCAATTCTGTAGATAGTAAAGAAAAGATAATTGGAAAATAGTAGACAATTATATCTTTATGTTGCCATTTTTCCATGATAACTGAAAAAAAATGCAATTAAATACGTGCTATTTTGAAAAAAGTATAAATGACAGATTTCTGATAAAACATGGAGCTATTATAAACTATATTTAATTTTAAATATCTATATTAATCTTGCAAATAAATAAAGGCATATGAATCATTAGATAGCCGATTTCTTTTGGTCGGCATCGCTTTTTGCTGGAATTGTGTATTATTCCGCTATAGTGACGTCATATGCATACTTTTTTCTGTAGATGTTGTTTAAGACTGGATTGTAAATGTGGAATTCTTCAGCGGATGCGAATTACATCATTTTATGTAAAATAAAAGTTTATTATTAAGTCACTTTTAAGCCTTAAAACTGAAATATGTTTTATACTATGTATATTTATATATCTATCTATATCTATCTGTTCTTCATCGGGAGCAACACTAAATTCTGAAAAAGCAGAATTCCTGTTTTCTGTTATTTAATATTTAAGCACATATTTCAATTGCAGGTCTGTAAAATCCGTGCTTTAATTATTTATGCTGGAAGTGTTATCATATAACTGATATAAACACCCTTGATACCACTTCAGCAGGTTGTTATTTTTTTAATGCCATAAAAAAATACTATTATTTATATATTTTGATTATTATTATTATTTTATAAAGTGTGTATGTATATATAGAGTGTGTTCTTACATGTATTTATTTTGATTATTATTATTGTTATTTGATATAAATATACTCATATATGTATCTACGTTGTAAAGCCTTAATAAGAGAACGACTGCACAGTTGGATCTTATCTTTAAAGGGGATCTTTTTAGATAGACACGAAGTCTCCAAGTTTAACAAAAGGTTGACATAAAATGCCAAGCTGTATTTACGACTGGATGTAAGATTATTTATTGGTCCTAATAAAGAAGTCGTAAAAGATGGACCACACGGGCGAGGGAAGAAGGCCCGGAGTTTCCAGATTCCACGATCGCTGACACTCAGTGGGCGGAGCACTGTATTCCCCGAAAAATGTAATACCAAATCAGAGGTTTGCGAGCAGACGGAAGAAGAGGGGGTCGGCAAGACTGACCGACCATCTGACGAAGGGGGCAAAGGACCATCCTCCATATTGTTATTACGGGGTGATGTCGTAAGCGAAGAATGAAGTTACAGTCAGATTCGTTAGATGTCTCAATAGAGATGGTTTAATGTAGAGATTAGTTCCGTTTTCTCAACTAAGATGGTTTAATAAAGAATTGTGCTGTTTCTCAACAATGTTGGTTTTAAAAAGATGAGTTCCATTTCTCAACAATGTTGGTGTTAAAAAGATTTGTTCCAATTCCCAACTAGGACGGTTTAATAAAGATGAGTTCTATTCCGCAACAGGGATAGTTAAACCCAGATGTCCTAAGTGTTTCAACGATGCTTCTAACGATGATTACGAGTTATTCGGGTCATGTTTTCCCGCTAAGGGACGGCCCTAAGATCGGCAGTTCTCGGACATTGCTTTCATCGTCGATTTATTTAAATTAGTGAACTTTTCCTGGAGTGTGGAAAAGCACTCAATGAGCCACGGATATAAGTGTGTCTTAAAGCTATGAGTAAGCCTCTACTACAGAAGGTATGTGTTATTCAATATTTTTGTATTCCCATTGTTTTAATAATCTATGTTGTGCTAGGGATGTACAATTTATGGTATCCAAGCAATTAATTAATATTTGTAATGATAATTCTAAAGGTAAACTTAATGAAAATACTAATTCAATTTCGTTCTTTGGAACGCTGGTGTCGTGTGACACATTTCTATTTTGTTTTTGTAAATATGTAAATTAACTGTAAATAAACTTTTGTTTATTGTTAAATTTTGGCTATGTTTTTAATACAACATGAGTCCACTGTTTTACATTAATGTAAGTTTTATTTCAGATTATGAACTTCTTTAGTATGTTATTTATGCGTAGTTTCGATAGGTTTTATTTAGATATAACTGCGTGGTCTATACGCTATTTCTTCACTAAAATTACACAACGCAGTTTGGGGCAGTTTTGGAGATGTGTTTCCTCCCCCCCCCCCCAATTTAAGATATGGTTAGTCTAATTATCAGGAATAGCCAGGACCATTATTCAATTATTACGATCACAAATGTTTGCTTATAAATCATAATGTTTTTAAATGCCCACTATAATAATTCAGGTACAGTAATTTAGGAGTAGTTAACCTACGATTACTAAGGTAATTAATGCACATTACCCTCTTATCTTTTTCCCCCACCTTCAAGATTGGGATTTACCCTGTCCTCAATCCCATGTATGTTTGGGTAGTTAAGTTGGTGTCGGTATATGGACCTAGATCTGCCCAACAATTTATTTGTGAAGTTTTAATTTCATTTGGCAATTCGGTTATGGAATGTTACTTTAAAGCAAACAAATGCTGGATTATTTATATGGTTTTAAGTGCTAACGGGTTAGTCTTTCCCATTCGGGTTTTCAGCAACATTTTGGTGGACAGATTTTTTTTAATCTTATGCTTGAAAATTATTTCTTTTATTTTAAAAACCCTAAAATATCAGTAAATTAAAATACAGTTTTCAAAGAAGATCTTTTTTGAAGTGCATTTTAATTGTTCCGTACTTAAAAAGTAAAAACGGAACCATTATAAGATCACTGCTGTGTGTGTCTTTCCGTCTGTCACAACCATTTTCTCGTAAACTATGGAACGTTGAAAGTTCAAACTGGTCCAAGTAATAAAGGCTATTAACCCACATATTTATAGATTATTAAACACTGAAAAATACATTTAAGAAAAATGTAGAGAGGTAATTAAGATACTTGAAAAAAAATCTTTTCTTTGTATATCGTGTGGGGTATCGTTTGAAAGCTTTCGAAACGCCGAACTAAAAATACAGTTATTTTAATTTTAGGTATTCTTTTTTAGAAGATATCACCGAAAATGTAATTCAAAAAGATGTCCCGCTCCCATCTAAAATTCTGAAAAAATTAGAAGTAATTCAAATTAGTTTAAATCTTCCAGGAAAACAATAGCGTGCCCTAGGTCACATAATTTTTGAGAAAATCTCATTTTTCTGTTTCAGAGAAGTTTCGATTTGCAGGCATTCATCAAAAGAGTTGAGAAGGTCTGGAGGTACCTATCATCTCAAACGTATAAAAGGATTGTTGCTAATGACTTTCGAAAAAAATTGTCCAGAATTAGCCGAGCGATTAGCCTTTAAAGACACGGGACGGTTTGGATATATATAAAGGCACGAGTCGCGTACTCTATGCGCAATCGGCTTTTAAAGCCTTGATAACTTAACTATATATTTATGTAATGCATTGCCTAGTAGTACTATAAAAGCAATAAACGTCAAACTGTTAAAAACAGACTAATTTAATTAGACTTATTCACATAATTAAAATGGAATTCGCGACTAGTTTGCATTGAGTGGATTTCTCAATACGCCACCCGTGTGTTTAAAGGTTAATTAAAAGCAAAACTGGAAAAACATGGGACGGACCAAGGTAGCGTTGCTTATTTACGACCTCCTTTCGAAGCGCGCTTTGCACAATGAAAAAAGTTTGAACTTTGAATAAGAGTTTTGTTTTAGGTACACTGTAGAAAGAAAAGATTATTACTACACTGAATTTCAGTTTATGAAATGACAAATTAAGTTGAAACATGCCCTAATTTTATTGTGTGCACCGAATTAAATTCATGACTAACATATTAGGATAAGATTAAAACAAGAAAGAAAAATCATGCGTATGGCATAGATTATTAAACACTTTCCAACACTCCCTTAAAGCTTTAACAGTACTTCGTTATTTAGGGAAATGAGGTAAATAAGATAATTAAGTAAACGTTTAAAAAATGATTTAAGCAGGTACCGTCCATAGCCAAATATGTATCTTAATTCTTTTGAACAGCCCTGTATTTCATCTGTATGTTGATATATGTGCTATATAATGGGAAATTTTAGTTTAGCAAGAAAACGCATAACAGGATGAGATTTATCTTTCAGCAATCTTTAATAATACATAGAAACATACTTAAATACTTTTGTACAGCCCAGTAGTTTACCTAGTATCTTTATTACACGCCACTATTTAGCTAAAATTTAATTTAAACTAAAACACTCAAAACTAACGAAATCATATTTCCAGAAATTATCGTTCATAGATGGCATGTATCCAATTCTTTGCGTAACGCTGTATATCATTTTATCTATCTTCTACAAACATTTCTTAATAAATTAAATGCAGTTGAGCGTAAAAATGCATAACTCATTTAAAAACCACCTTTAAGCAATTTGCGCTCTTATCCAGTAACCCTTATGAATTCTTTTGTGTAGCCCTGTTTATGAATTATATCATTTATACATACCATATACTATGCATAAATATAGTGAAACATAAAAGCGCATATCGTAATTGAAAATGCATTTCCAGCAGTCACCGCTAATGTTCGGTACTGCTGATACAATATGATCTGAAATCTTTTGTGTGTCCCTGTAAATGCTCTGTACTTCCTATTATACGTGAAATAACTTATTGTAAACATCAGCGAAGTATATAAGTTTCATTATGTATGAAATAGTTTAACATAATTGAAATACGCCACAAACAATAACCCATTTCATTACGTAACGGAATTCTTTTGTGTGGCCCTGTAAAGGAATAATAACTATTCATTGCACCGCATTTTCTACAGAATGTATATTTTAGTGCACTTCATAGATGTATATAAATATTTTGTTATGTTTGTATGCGTGTAACATCATTAAAAATCATTTGAATTGATTTTTTCCCACTGGCCGTATTGTAACGGAATACTTTTAACTGTCCCTGTAGATGAACTAAGCATGCTACAAACTTCATTTTAAATAGGGTTCGTGCTATGGTAAACGTCAATAACATCGAAAAATTTCAAAGCAATCCGAGTGTATTTACGGGAGCTAGAGCGCGTACATTCGGACAGACGGATAGAGAAACGAAGTCATAAACACTTTTCAACTTTGTTCGAAAGTTTTAAAAAGAGTTATACGGAAGAGCAATATTTGATACTAATTAGTCTTCCTATCTCTCTGAACTTTCATGGTATATTTATTTATACTTTTCTAGTATATACAGCTATATCCAATCCTACGTTGTATACTTTTTTGCAAAGTCTTATTCTGTTAGCAACGATTTTTTTTTTTTTTGTAATAATACAGATACAAATTAATACATATACTGTACAGAACCCTCTGTGCACGAGTAATACTCGCACATGATCGTTTATTTTTCTATCAACGGTGCAAAAAATTGAAGTTGTGCGATATTTAGAAGTTAATAAATTTGCATTAACCCTTTCGAGGGCGGTGTCCTTAAAAAAGCACACCTAATTTTAATTCTAAAACTGACAAACGGCACCAAGAATATTTAATTAAAATTTTCCTTTTATATTGTATGTAAAAATAAGAAAGTTCACATTTTGTAATAACTTCGTTTATAAATTCTGGTGTCAGTCCATTATTTCATCAGTTTATAAACAGAATTAATGCGCGCCGGAAAGGGTTAAAAGGGAAATTGACTACCCTTGTTATCGTCAATATGATGTCAGCGTTGCTCACAGACATATTTTTGCTTTATACTATAGATTTTAATATATTCAATACTTGCTTTTTTTTTTTTTTTTTGTAATTTATAAATAATTCTACAAAATGGAAAAATGTAAAGTTTTATTTTTTTACGAACTGCGAAAGAAATATCGTATAAAAATTCAATGCTGAAAATCATAAGCTATTACGTTAAACATAATGCAGAAATTTACCACATTAAGTGCAAATCGTGATAAATCAAATGCATTTACTCGAACGCCGCATGAATCTACTAAATTTGATAGAAATAAAAACATTTTTTTTTTGTATTCAGTATTCAATTATATATATAAATGTCCCTTTTAAGTGATTTTTTGGGCTTGTTTGATCATAAAACTAAAAATTAACTGTTAGTCGTTTTTTTCAAAAGTAGAACTTCTTTTGCCCTTTGGTTACGATTTCTTTTTACTTCGGATCAAGTTTTCCATTCATGTACCTAATTTTAGACACATGGAATTTAAATTTAATAAAAATGATTTGCAACAGGTAATGTTAGTTATAGTTAAAATACAAATGCATAATTCCAATGCAATAAAAATGTCAGTAAAGTGCATTGCAACAAAACATGTACTTTTCTTGTGCTTAGTTGTGACGAAAATGTATTTATAGATTTTGAGCATGTATCTATAAAATGTCATATTTATCAAACTAAGCTAAAAAATTGCTTAAAAGTGATTAAAAATATACTTAAAAGGAATATAAATACCTTTATTCAGATCGACGTACGTTTCATCGCTCTGACGGCGACATTCTCAAGATCTTTGTTGGAATAAATATTTTTGCAATTTTTTTAAAAAACAAGAAATTGGTAAATAAAATCAATGTATAATGAATAGCCACATGTATAATGAAAAACAAGTGCAAATATTAAATAAAATGAAAATGGATATTTGTGAACGTCAATTAACTTCTACTATTGTTTCTTATTCTGCAGAGCATCTCTTTCCAAATATTAGGCAACTCAATGAAGGTTGAATCATTGCAAATATTCTAACTGCGTAAAAAGTTCTGTATTGATTCTCGGATAACGGATGGTAAATAAAATCTTGATGGAGAAATTATTCTACTATTTTTAAAATCAATCTCTAAGGATTCTTTGCTATATAATCTAGCTATAGCTGTAGTTCTTCTGTTGTATTTGATGTCTGCTATATGTTCTTTTATCCTAGTTTATAGTTTTCTGCGTGTCATACCTATATAAAATTGCATTGTTCCATCTTCATTGTTAAAAGACATTTCATATACTCCTGGTTTGATTCAAATGTATCGATTTTCTTACAGACTATATCTTTTTAATTTTCGGAAGGTTTCGCAGTAAGGGAGATATTGAATTATCGTAATGATTATTCTTTATGACGGTAAAATTACAAAATGTTACAATAAATAATAGTAATAAATAACGAAATTGCGGATAGATTTATAGGTTATATTTTTTCGAATCCAAATATATTATCTCTTAGTAAAATAAAAAGTGTAAGAATAAAACTCAAATCTAAACTAGTCTTGCATATCTAGATTGAGATTAATGCGTTATTTGCATCAGTTAGTTATCTCTCGCCAAGCAAATATGAAATTGTTACTTAATAGAGTACACTAATAATTTAAGCTCTAAACGAAGCGACTTTGATTAGTTAAACTGAGAATAACCCAAATATTTTTTTCTAAAATATCCCTTTGTTTTATACATTATATCAGCCTCGAAATTATAGGTAGATCATGGATTATCCGTTAATTACACTAAACAAATTCCGTGGTTTCTTTTTTCATCTTCCACAGGTTGTCACATTTAAGTGATACTCTCACCCCACCCATGTTATGACGTCACATTTTTCAACTATAAATTTAGAGGTAAATTTACGCAAAAAAAGTTACTTGCGATTTATGATCTGTTCATATAAATATTAGGGGAGACCGGGGCGGAATGGGATACCGGGGTAGAACGGGATACGGCATTTATTACCCGCTAGTGGCGCTAGAGTAGGACGACAAATTTTCACGAGCCTCAGTTGCATGCAGGACATTTATGAGTAGCGTCTGTCTAATTGTTGTAATTCATTAACTTACTTTGGTAACTTTTAGATTTAAATTGTATGTCTTACTGTAATATTTGGAAATTTTCGGAGCAAGGTAAGCTTTCTTTCTGTATGTTGTCCCCAATTAACTTTAATTCCATTGAATTAATCATGTTTTTAACTATATTTTTCCATGATGCAATAGTCGAAACATCAATGGTTAATGGTAGTCATGTGACTTATTCAAATTTTAACGCGCGGGGTGGAACAGAATGGCCCGGTGTTTTGCCCCGTTTATGTAACAAATATATAATATATATGTAACATAAAAAATAAATGATAATATATAAATATAAATCTATAATTGCAATGGGATTCAATAAAGTTACAATTTTTCAGTTTTTTTATTCATTGATGAAAGTTATCGACGAAAACAAGCTGCAGCAATAATACAACACCGACGAGAGCGGCGTAACTGTTGTGCCAAAACAGCATTCAAGAGTAATTTCAATGAAAAGGCAGCGTCAGGTTGGTGTTTTAAGACTTAAATGCAGAAAATAATCTATAATATTCCAAAAACCATTGGGTTGGTTGAGTTACTTTTATTTTTAATTTTTAAAAATTATATCTTAACTTTTTTTACAACTTTGTATGCTGAAGTTTATTGTAAAATGTATAAAAAACTGAACTGAATGTGTAATGAATACGTGGTAATTTTTTTGCTCATTTATTTCCAGTAGTACGTCCGTGGCAGCCATGAAAGTTCAAATACTTTGAGTATTGCCTATAGGAACGATGAAGGCAACACGCAACGACCAAGCATGCTCTTGGCTGATGGAAAATTTTCTTTCGCCTGAAAAAATCGTCAGTCGAAGGGGATCGTCAGTTAGGGGATTCATCTCATGCTCATGCAACAACACCATTAATTTCGAAAAACCTCCAAGCGCAAGGCCTGTTGTTCAAGTATGAGGCCCACAAACACGTCTCATATTTACTTTTGTGTTACGAACGTGTGGGTTGAAGGGCATATAACTACAATATTTTTAACAGTTCTTATATCTAACTGTCTTCTCTGGCAGTAATAGCGACGGTATTATGTTGACTTTTGTAAAGCTCAGTTACAGGAACTCCATGTCCATCTTCCTTTGAAGATGATTATCTTTCTCTTTCTTAAACATCTCAAACAATCGTATAACTGTGCTACAGGGAAGAGGAGACTCTCCATAAGTTTCCTATAGTCTACTTTTTGACTGATGATTTCTTCTGGCAAAAGCAAAATTTCCAGTAGGCAAGAGCTACTTGCTCATTGCGTGTTGCCTCCATCTTTCCCGTAAGTGATGCTGAAAGTATCTGAACTTCCATGGCTGTCATTGACGTACTACTGGAAATAAATGAAGAAAACAATTACCACGTATTCATTATACGTTAAGCTAACAATGGAACATAAAAGAAAATTTCTGTGCAATAAAGTATAGTCTACTTTTCGATAGATGATTTCTTCTGGCAAAAGCAAAATTTCCAGTAGGCAAGAGCATACTTTCTCATTGCGTGTTGCCTCCATCTTTCCCGTACGCGATGCTCAAAGTATCTGAACTTTCATGGCTGCCATTGACGTACTACTGGAAATAAATGAACAAAACAATTACCACGTATTATATGTTAAGCTAACAATGGAACATAAAAGAAAATTTCTGTACAATAATGTATGCAAATAAAAAAATTATTATCATTCTTTACTGAACAGCACTTGAATATTAAAAATAAATAAATAAATAAATGAAAACACCTTAAGGGTTGTTTTCATTCTGAAATTGTACCGAACTCTGATATTATCAATACGAACGCATAATTTTTACACCATATCGCGATTAATATACCAAATAGTAAGTCATTCGACCATATACTAAGAAATTATGAAAGTTTAAAATTTGTAACTCTTATTGCTAACTTAATTTGTAATTATTGCAAAACAGACTGAAATGCGAATAGTTTTTTAACCATAACTCAAGAGTTATTAGGCGGAATGAACTGTAATTTTGTATTCGCATATCTAAAGCTTCTAAAAATAGATTTCAGTTTAAAAAGTACGCAGGTTACAAGTTCATAATTTTTTTTTTGAAAATATGTTTAAGAAATCAATTTTCAAAAACTGTGATTGTAGAATTTTTAACAGAAACAGATTGCTAGAAGCTGCAAATATGTAAATCCAAATTTAACGCTTATTCCGTATTTTGTTTATGTGTGTGCGTGTGAGTTATGCTTATAAAACTACCTGTATTGGCTAATAAGGAATTTAACATTAGGAGTTCTAAATTTTCTGTTCGACAAAAAATGAGACTTAACGTGTTATATACTAACTCTCATTGGAAATGTAGAAGAAAGTTCCGTTTTTTACCGTGGACGATCATGAACCAAAAGGTAAGCAGATTTACTTTATCTTTATTTTGTGATTTAATGTGATTATTATTATTATAACACGTTAAGTCTCATTTCGGTTCATGATCGTCCACGGTAAAAAAACGGAACTTTCTTCAACATTTCCAATGAGAGTCAGTATATATCCATTTGCTATATAAATTATCTTTGCATACTTATCCTGTAAAAGAAACTTGTGTTTTCTTTTGTTAATATGTATACTTTTTTAATTCATAATGTATCCCATGAATTTTTCAGGAACATTGTGGCAGTTCTGGTTTAAACTATAATTTTTATATTTCTTAAAATACAAAACTGGGGCATACATCTTTGCTCCTTTCTAATTATATTTCTATATACACACTGAAAAAATTATAATATACAGAAAAACATTATTGATATTTGATTAAATAACATAAATAAAAATTCTTGATTATATTTATCGATAAAACACTGAATATCATTTAAAGTCTTAAATTATTAATATAGTTCTTTCAGCTATCAAAATCGCAGTCTTTTAATCTAAATGTTTATCAGTTTTTGATTGACACATTACATAAACAAGGAAGTCATTTTGTGAAAGAATAATAAAGTCTTATTTATGACTGGCATTAAGAGTTTTTTGAAAAGCAGTTAACTTGATTTATAATTAGTTATATCTAATTCTGAAAGAGATTAGTATTACCAACATGCCCCCTTAATCTCTTCAGACTGATGAGGTAAACAAGGTCATTGAATTTCTGTGATTCAGTAATTCAAGTTTGGGAATGGGTTTGGTGAGTGCATCAGCAATCATATATTTCGATGGACAGTACTTTAATTCAATTATTCCATATTCTTTGAGTTGTTTTACTGCGTGAAATCTAATATTTATGTGTTTACTCCTTTTTGAAAACTTCTCACTTTCTATCATTTTGATGCAGCTTTGGTTATCTTCATATAAACAGATAGGCTTTGTCTGTGCTAAGTCTAAATCTTCCAGGAGTTTCAATTAATAACTAATTTCTTGTCCTGCATTTGCGGCTGAGACATATTCAGCTTCTGCTGATGAAACGGCGATGCATGATTGTTTTTTGTAATCCATTGAATTGGATTAATACCTAAGGTAAAAGGATTGCCGCTGGTTGATTTCCTTGTGCTAGTATCACCTGCCCAGTCGGCATCCGCAAAAGCCTTTAAAGTTGGTTCAGTTTTAGTGTCTATGCGCAAGTTTAGTTGTTTTGTGCAGTTTAAATAACGTACTCGTGTTATTCTTTTAGCTGCCGTCCAATCTTTTTGACGCGGGAATTCGTTTCTTCTACTTAATAAAGTAGACGCTCGTTTTTACGAACCTCTTTTTCACGAACACTTGCGATTTTACGAATTATAGAGTAGTCCCGAATACACTCCCATAGAAACAATGTAATTTTTCGCTCCCATTTACGAACTACGGATTATGAAAATCTCTTTTTTGCGAACTCAGTTTTCATATTTCTGCATTTTTTAAAAATATCTGAACACAGTGTTACGTCAATTAAACTCTCAACAGGTGCAATGAGACATCAGGTGCATTCCAAGAATGTCTTGTTTTTCCCAATCTCTTTCGGAGGGAGAGGCCATAGCAGCAATTTCAAGTAGTGGTTGTCAGGACTAAGGCACTTTTTTGAAGGGAACAATAACTGTGAAAGAATTTCAAGCATAGTTAAAATGGAAACATATATTTTCCAAAAAAAAAGATTAAAAAAGAGATTTAAAAAAAAAGAAAAGTTATTATTTTCATTCCTAATTTTTTATCTATGTTTTCATCTATGTATTTTCACCTACTATGAACTAATCCAGTCTGCGTTTTCATATGTAATATATTCAAAGCATGTTTCAGTGAACTAAAATTATCTTTTGTGTATAAATTTGCATTTATTACTTGTATATGTATAACTTTATTAAATAATAAATAATCTTGAAATACTGCTTCATCTATGAAGAGGGGGCAGTTTGATAAAATTAGATAAGAATAACGTACGTATTCATATCATTTTTGGTGTTTATCTATTTTACGAACTATTTTAGTGTTCCCTACGGTTTCGTTAAAACGAGCGTCGACTGTATATTCACAGCAGCAGAAATGTCAGGTCTACTGACAGATGCGATATAAGCGATATAAAGCAATGAACCTATTGCCTGTCTGTATTTAACATTATTTGGCAGTAAATTATCATTATCTTCCAATCTATTAAAATTAAGTTCCATCGGAGCACCGACTGGTTTAGCTTTCTCTAAATTAAACTTTTTACTAGTTCTTCTATTATAGCCTTTTGATTTAATTCGTAACCTTCTGCTGTTTTCTCTATTTTGATTCCTAAATAATAACGTAGTTCTCCTAGATTTTTTAATTCATATTATCGCTTAAGTTTTTCTATTATATCTTTAATTTCGTCATCTTTTCCTGCTATAAGTATATCATCGACGTAAACGATAATATATGTTTTGTTTTTTCCTTCATTTCGAATGTACAAACATGTGTCTGAATTATACTGTTTAAATTTTAAATCATTTAATGATTTTGTTATCTTAGTGTGCCATGCCCTGGCTGCTTGTTTCAAGCCGTAAATGGACTTATTTAATCGGCATACTTTGTTTTCCTGATTTGGAATAATATAGCCTTCTGGCTGAGTTATGTAAATTTCTTCATCTAAATTACCATACAGGAAAGCTGTTTTAATTTCTACGTGATTAATTTTTAATTTGTGGTAAGCTGCTGCTGCTATAAACATCTAATTGTCGTATATGAAATAACAGGGGCAAAAGTTTCTTCGTAGTCGACGCCACATTTTTGATAATATCCTTTTGCAACTAATCTCGCTTTATATTTCTGTATTCTTCATTGATCATCATATTTGGTTTTAAAAATCCATCTGGATCCAATTATTTTTTTACCTTGTGGGGGATCAACTAGTGTCCATGTTTTGTTTTTATTAAGGTAATTTATCTTTTCTTGTGTCGCATTTAACCAATGTTGTTTTTCTTCTGGATTTTCAATATTCATTATGTCATTAAAATTTTCTGGTTCTTTTATATGTTCGTGAGTTGTCATGTAAATGTATCGGTCTGGAGGGACTCCTTTATTTAATCTATCTGACCGCCTTGGTTTCGGTGTTAAATTTTTAGACTCACTTGGTGTGTCTTCAGTTTTTGTAACTTCAATTTCTACGAAGTTTTTATTCTGTGATTTGTCATTTTCATCCGATGGTTTTTCTCTCAAATTTAATTGTGTTTCTACCTTCTCGTGTGTATCTTTGTTTTCTAGAAACATTACTGTTCTGGCAATTATTATTTCTTTACCACTTGTGTAAATGCGGTACCCTTTGGAGTAATTGTCATAGCCGAAAAATTACCTTCAATTGCCTTATCATCTAATTTTTGTCGTTTATTTTTGTTGACATAAGCAAAGGCTTTACTGCCAAACACTCTAATGTAATGTAAATTTTGTGGTCGTTCATTCCAAAGCTCAAACGGGGACTTTTCATTAGGTTTTGCAGGCAATCGGTTTTGCAGGTGATTCGCCGTATAGATAGCTTCACCCCAGAATTTTTGAGGCAAGCTTGCTTCGCTGAGCAAAGCTCTCGTCATTTCAATTAAAGTTCTATTTTCACGTTCAGCCACCCCATTTTGGCTCGGAGAGTACGGAACAGTGTGTTGGTACTTTATGCCGTTTTTTCTAAGATAATTGTCGACGAAATCATTATTAAATTCCCCTCCATTGTCTGTTCTTATATTTTTCGGCTTTTCGCCAAATTTATTACTAACTAAGGCAACAAATTCCTTAAGTTTTTCACAAACTTCTGATTTCTTTGTTATTAAATACAGAATGGTAAATCTAGAGTAATCATCTACAAATGTTAAGAAGTATGTTTTTCCCCCCTATGGTTGGTATTTGGAAAACCCCACATTCGCCAGAGTGTATCAACCCCAATCGTTTAGTGGCTCTATAATCTGCTAATTTTCGGTAAGGTGCATCTGTTAGATTTGTTTTGATGCAAGTTTCACAAGTTGTGTCATGTTTACCTTTATTTATTTGTATTCCTTTCGCTAGGCGTTTTTCTTCGATTTGTTTGATAGATGCAAAATTTTTATGGCCAAACGTTCTGTGCCATAATTCTATGCAATTATTATTGTTACAAGTGCAAGTTTAGATGTAATGTCACAAGTAATAGGTGTAAGTAGGTGTAATGTTACCATGTTTAGGTGTATTGTTACAAGTAAGTTAAGGTGTTTTTCTTCGATTTGTTTGATAGATGCAAAATTTTTATGGCCAAACCTTCTGTGTCATAATTCTATGCAATTATTATTGTTACAAGTGTAAGTTTTATTTACATAGTTTACGTTTGCGCTTTCATTAGCTAATTGAATTTCATATAAGTTATTTTTCTTTACCGCTTCTAGGCGGGTTATTCCGTTATACATTAACTTACATTTATAATTTTTTTTATAAAATCTCGCATCCATTTTCTGTAGCTTTACTAACGGAAAATAGGTTTGATTCAATATCTGGAACAAATAACACATCTTTAAGTGTTATGTTATGTGTTTCACCGTCTTAAGTTATTGTTTTTATTAGTGTATTTCCTGATCCATAAGAAACTAATTTGTTTCCATTTGCAATAACAACATTAGTTTTTTTTCATTTGATTTAATTTCTGTAAATAAATGTTGATCATTTGTTATGTGACTGGAACTGCCACTGTCAACTCTCCAGGCTTTGTTATCGCGCGGTTTTATTATAAACGCACAATATTTATTACCTTGATGACTTTCATATTCATTGCAATCGGCATTTTTATCCGAATTTGATACATAATCATTTCTAACAGTTTTATCATCCTTTTGGAAAACAAGAGATGAATTAAAAAAAAAATATAGTTTTCTTTGTAATTCGTATTATGTGAAGGATTGTTTTGCTTATTTTTATAGTTGTTATTATTCCAGCATTCTTTATTGTTATGGTTTTTTAATTTAAAATTTGAACAGTATTTTTGTTTCTTTTTATATCCCACATTATTGAATTTGTATCCTGCATTGTTAAATTTCTTCGTAGTTTTGAATGCTCTAGCGGTATTTTCAGAGGATTCCGAACTATCGCTTCTGCTATTATATTCATGAATCAATTTACTTTTAATAAGAGTAGGTGTCAATTCTTCTTCATTTCGAGATTCAAGTGCCGTTATAAGTGTGTCGTAAGAAGCTGGTAAGCTACACAGCAAAAGTGCTGAAATATGATTGTCTTTTATAGCTTCACCCATTGCTGATAATTTGTCTATCAACTCAAGTATGTTTGTGATATGCTTAACCATATCAGAACCTTCACGTAATTTTGTGCTATACATCTTGCGTAAAAGGTATAGCTTGCTAGATAAATTACTTCTTTCATGAATTGCTTTTAAAGTGTTCCAGGTATCTCTAGCATTTTGAATATTTTTTACGTGGACGATATGGCTATCCTCAACGCTGAGGTTAATTATAGCCCTTGCCTTCCGGTCCTTTTTGGACCAATCGGTCGTAATCGGGTTTGGTGGTTCATCAGTAATGATCTCAAAAAGATCTTCATTTATGAGAAGCATCTCGATTTTAAATCTCCAAACATTATAATTATTCGAGTTGAGCTTCTCTATTATCTGTGCATCTTTCGCTGAAGTCATTTTTAACTTCTATTACCACTTTTAATTTTCAAATAAACTCTTTTATTAAATTATCATATACTTATATTTAATATTTAATGAAGGCAGCGCGTCAGTCTCATAATCACTGTTAGATAAAAAATGAGACTTAACGTGTTATAATAATAATCACATTAAATCACGAAATAAAGATAAGGTAAATCTGCTTACCTTTTGGTTCATGATCGTCCACGGTAAAAAACGGAACTTTCTTCAACATTTCCAATGAGAGTTAGTATATATCCATTTGCTATATAAATTATCTTTGCATGTTTATCCTGTAAAAGAAACTTGTGTTTTCTTTTGTTAATATATGTACTTTTTTAATTCATAATGTATCCCATGAACTATCAGGAATATTGTGACAGTTCTGGTTTGAACTATAATTTTTATATTTTTTAAAATACAAAACTGGAGCATACATCTTTGCTCCTTTCTGATTAAATTTCTATGTACACACTGACAAAATTATAATATACGAACAAACATTATTGATATTTGATTAAATAACATAAATAAAAATTCTTGATTATATTTATCTATAAAACACTGAATATCATTTAAAGTCTTAAATTATTAATATAGTTCTTTCAGCTGTCAAAATCGCAGTCTTATAATCTAAATGTTTATCAGTTTTTGATTGACACATTACATAAACAAGGACGTCATTTTGTGAAGAAATAATGAGGTCTTATTTACTACTGACATTAAGAGTTTTTTTGAAAAGCAGTTAACTTGATTTATAATGAGTTTTATATAATTCTGAAAGTGATTAGCATTTCCAACATTTTCAACCTTCGTAATTCATAAACTACTTGAACGAATGACTTCTTGCTTCGTATCCTAAAAGTAAAATTTACCTAAAATGCGAAATATCCAGTCAGTGCTTGGTATTTATATTAAAGATTTTAGAGTTTTGTATAATATCAGTATGAAGACGACCTCCTTAGCTTTTTTTAAAACAGAAATTTAAAAAAGAAATATATTCTAGTCGAACGACTATTACCGTTTTTCTCTGAGACAATTTAGAGATTAAAATGCGTAATGTGTTTTTTTTTTCTTTTTTTTTTTATGGCAGACAATAGTATTAGTACTAATACTAATTGAATGTATACATATATTTTTTTAAGGGTACTAGCCACTCAGCTTCCAAATTCCCTTAAGTGATGTTATGTCTATGGGCGTTTGATGTAATCTTTTATATAAAATTTCGCCCCAGAAAATTAATATTTTTCACTTCTTTTTTTCAGTGTTCTCTTATAAAAGGTGTGATGCATTCGTATATTTCAAATATTTCCTCAAGAAATTAATATTTTTCACTACTTTTTTCTTACCACTGTTCTTAATAGGCGTTTTTTCCCCTTACTTGTCAAAATATTTATAAAATCTATGTATAACTTAATATTTTATGTTTTAAAAACTGCCGAACTGAGAGTAAAATTTTAACACTTCATACAAAATTAAGCATAGATTTTAGAAATATTTTGACAACTAAGAAAAAAAGAGACATCCTATAAGAAGAGTGCATAGAAAAAGTAAGTAAAAAATATTGATTTACTGATGAGATATTTTGAATATAAAAATGCATCAAACGCCCATGGACTTAACATTACGGAGGGGAATTCGGAAACTGAATGACTAGCAGCCTGAAGGTTTCTTGTCACTCAAATTCCGAATTCCTCTCGCTAATGCTAAGTCTATGGGCATGTGATGTATTCGTATATTTAAATTATCTCCCCAGTAAATCAATATTTTTAACTTATTTTTTACGTGTGCTCTTTTTAAAGGATGTCTCTTTTTTCATTAGTTGTCAAAATATTTCTTATATATATACTTAACTTTATGTGTTAAAATTTTACTTACTGTTTGTTAGCTTTTAACACATAAAATATTAAATTAAGCCTTTATTTCAGAAATATTTTGAGAACTAAGAAAAACAAATAAACGTCTATTAAGAAGAGTTCTAAGAAAAGAGTAGTGAAAAATATTAATTTCTCGAGGAAATATTTGAAATATACGAAAGCATCACACGCCCATAGACTTAGCATTATAGTCCAAGAGCTGTTAAACATTTTAGGGAAGGTATTTGAGGCACCCTGAAAATTTGTGCAACACTTCTTTTGTAATGGCTGAATACAAAATCAAATGCCTGGCTGAAGGATCGTGGCCCAAAAACTGTGCCAGACACGTGCCAAGTGCCATTTTTTACTACCCAAAAAAGGTATTTGAGGCACGCTGAGATTGAGACAGAATAATATTTATGCTTAGAAAAAAATATTTTGAAAATGACAAACACTTTAGTCGGCACAAAAACTGTGCCAGACACGTGTCAAGTGCCATTTTTTGTCTGGCACAGTTTTTGGGCCACGATCCTTCAGCCAGACATTCGATTTTGTATTCAGGCATTACAAAAGAAGTGTTGCACAAATTTTCAGGGTGCCTCAAATACCTACTCAAAAATGTTCAACAGCTCTCCTACTATTAGAGAGGAGAATTCGGAACTTGAGTGACTAGCAGCTTTAAGGAACTTTATTAGACTCTTTGCAAAGCATGTAAGCCTAATTATTTTCATATTTTAGATCCCGCGTCATAACATGTTAACCCAACTTTTAGTACTGACACACATTGTAGACACTCTTGTCTCACCTGAAGCATGGTATAGTTAATGAATGACCCCATAGGAATAGCCTATAATAACGAAAACAATACTAATTTCAGGCAAAATGAAAGGTACAATTTTCAATTATGAAATTATTGTTAACCGCCCAAATAACTTACTGAAATTTCATTGCGAACGAAATATTTTTATAAAGAAATATCCTTGATAAACATTCGTGTATATGCTAAAATACATTTAAAAGTGAAATTTAAAAGAAATAACATATACATATATATATATATATATGGTATCATAATTGATTTCATATTTATGGCCCATTTTTCATTTGTTAAAATGGTTTATACTTACAAAAAATTTGACTATATATATATATATATATATATATATATTAAAAATTATGTATTTAAAATAAAATACACTATTTTCTAAAAGGTACACACATTAAAAATATACATTAAAACACCAACGTTTCGTTTCGCATCTGCGAACGTCTTCAGGATGATACCCAAGTCTACATATCACACACAAGTCTAAAATTTTTCAAGAATGGAGGCAAACATCTCAGAGTCCCTGGCGACTTTGTCCAGAGGGCGCACCAAACGTCACAAAGTTCCCAAGGCAACGAAAAAGAGGAAAACAATCCAGGTATGGAAGAGGGGTGGGGGGGATAAATGGAACTGACTCCAAAAACAGTTTATAACATATTGTGCCAAATTTTATGTATGTTGTAGGATACAATATATATATATATATATATATATATATATATATATATATATACAGGTAGTTCCAAAATTCGACCGACAAATTAAGAGGGGTAATAGAAAGCATCAAGTGTATGAAAAATTAACATAGAACATGGGGTCGCAAACCACGTACTTAATCAAAAATGCAGAGTCTTCTGGCCTAATTCAGTTTGTGTTGACGGCAATAACTTTCAGAAAACTGAAGTATATTATAATAAAATTTTCAATAAACATTCTTACCTTTGTTGTAAATATGATAATATCGAAAAAAGTGGTGGAAGCTTCCATTATGTGCGCCAGCAGTATACACTTGACGTTCCACATTTTGGATTGCCAGATCATCGGTATCATCGATTGCAAGAGCACACTGTTTATACAGAACATTTCGCGATGTTTTAACATTTCAAGCAAAATAAGGTACATATTTGCATTTTCATTGTAATGTTTTGATTTTTCATAAAATTATTACCGTCAATGCAAGTTCAGTTAGGATGAAACGCCCTATAACTGTGACTAAATACGTGGTTTGCGATCCCATATTCAATGGTAATTTTTCTTCCTCTTGATCATTTCTATCACCCCTCTTAATTTTATGGTCGATTTTTGGAACACACTGTACATAATATCCAGTACTTACTGAAAAAGTTAACCTTTTAAATGCTGTTCAATAATCAATATTTTCAAGAAATAAAGCAAAATTAGATATCCCTTTATCAGCAGAATGATGATGTCTAAGCATTTAGAGTGATTAGATATTGAATTGCAGTAATTATAATTAGACTTTCTAGGAAAATCCGAAGTTACTTAAAGAAACTAGACTGGTGATTTCTTAATCATTATCTAGAATGAATTCGAGTGAAAGTCTATTTTGCACTTTCCGTTAAATACTTTGAAATTGAAACAAGTATAATTTATTTTAATGTTGTTTAATTGTTTCCAAGACTTCAGATTTTAAATTTAATGTTTATTTTCAAAAATAATTGAGCAAAGATATTATCAAAAGTTGAACAATGTGTTAATGATCGAGAGAACATCAGCGAATAAAGAATGCAATAATCATGATAAAAGAAAAAAAAAATAAAAACTTTTTTCTCAAAAAAAAAATCCTGCTTCGAATTTCTATAGGTTTTTTTTTTTTTTTTTTTTTTTTTTTTTACTGGGGTAATACAAACATTTTGTAGCTGGTAATTTATACTTTAAACATAAATAATAAATAATGAAGATCATTCTTTAATTCTTTTCTAATGTTTTTCTTTAAAAAGAATTAGAGCATTATAATAGAGCTACATGAAATACATAAATTTGGGATTAAAATTATGCAAAATTTGTCATATTTGAAATCGAACCTAATCAAAGAATCTGATTAAATAATCAAAATATTTATTTAAAGAAATTTTGAATAACATTACCACCAATCTTTACAGATAAATGAGTTAAATTTAGAACTTAACTGATTTTAATTGAATTAAAAAAGAAAGAATAAAGACAGAGTTTTGTTATATTATATAAAGACATTTTATCAATTCAGAAAAACTTTTTAATCTTATAAAAAATAGAATGACAATGTCTACAATTTCGATTAAGAAATCCAACAATAATGTCGCAAATGCCGCATAAAAAATATAAAAATTATCATTGTTCGAACTACAAACCATTAAAAATAATCAATATACACGCTGTATTGATGGAAAATATATAAATTCCTGCCAATCGCTTAGGTGTTAACTTACTAAAATTAATAGCTATTAAACAAGAACTACGGAAGAATAAAAAAATTACTTACATAATATACTCACCATTTTGAAGATTTTTTTATATCAGTATATGAAATATTTTAAATGCATTTTTGCAGCAAAATTTGGATTCTATTTTATTAATCGTTGAAAAGCTGCATTTGTGACAGATGCTCACGTTTGCAGTGATAAGATGAATTATATTTGTGAAAAATTAAGTGCTAAATTTTTCAAACGTCTTTTTTGCTTATAATACAGAGGTTATTTGTTTAAGAATGAAAAATTACCAGTGTGCTGTAATCCAAAAAGAACAGAATAAATTAAAAATCTGATACATAATAATACAATGTGTAAAGAAATAATGTGACCATTTCAAAAATCCTTAAACTTATTTAAAAAATATGCGGAAAGACTTTATTAGCTTTAAAAACAATATGCCAAATTTCAAAATTGTATAAATACTTAGTCTGCCTACACAGCAAAAAAAAAGATAAATCTTTATTAATCTACGAAAGCTAATAAGAAAACAAAAATGTGTAGCATACATATATCATATGTTTTATCTTTAGACAATCTGATCTTTCTAAAATTAAATTATGCTAAGTAAGTAGCCTCGAAAAACTATTCTCAATGTTGTTAACGGAAAAGACAGACCGGGATACATAGAACAGTCTAGATTGCTACATGATCAACATAGATCGGCTTCCACCAATAACGGATCTCTTTTGCACTTTACATTTACCACGTGATATTAAAGTATCATTGACGGTTTCTATCGTCAACTGTAATTCACAGTGTTAAAAGATTCCAGTGTCTGGTCGGGTTGGCGCTATATTTTTTTGTTGCAGATCGGGGTGACTTTCATAGTTTTGGGTTCAAGTCTGTTTCGGGTTGGGTTTCAACATTTGTGGTTCGGGTAGTATTGACCCGCTTTTTCAAAAGAATATTTAAGCATTGTTTCATGTTAAAAATCTATATGCAATAGAGCGTCCATTAGGTCACTTTCAGAACGCAGATATCTCTACATAGCGAACAGTTTTCAATTCGTAACCCATTTATATATTTGTACGCTTTTTCCTCTATATAGTGGACATCTAACAATCTACACACAAGTAATATGTGCATGCGTACATCAACAATCACAAATTCGATATGTGTCTTTGCGTGTATCGAAAACGAAATGTTGGTAATATTTTTCATATTCCGAGAGAAGAAAAAATTGTTCTTAACTGTACCTTAAAGAAAGAATAATATGTGATTACATTCCTTATATAAATTTTATTTCTAAAACTGTGTATAGAATCTATACTAATTCATATTCGAATACGTATTTATTTTCATATGGAGCACAGTTCTGCCAAAGTTTTCGCGAAATTCCCAATAACTCGACATGCAAAAAACCTAAATCGGACCCACAAGAATTATTCTAGAGTGAACTCAACTCACAGAAATAAAATTAGAGTTACACCGACTCGAAAAAAGAAAATTAGAAATAACCCGATTCGATGTAGGACTCTGTTCAATGATTTCGAGGTGTCCAATATTCAGAAGTTTAACAATATTTGAATATCAAATAATATCGATATGTTCATTTTTCTATATAAAAGATGAAATTGATATTGGAGATATAATTGCACATTACTTTTCACGTTTGCATTAAAACATGATTTACTTCCCTTTCATTTCGGGTTTGGTGGGATTGCGGGTCACCGAAAATTTTTTTGTCGGGTTCAGGTCGGGTGCTGTTCGATGAAATGTGTTTTGGCGGGTTCGGGTCGGTTTGCGGGTTGACTTCAAATCGAATTTTCGTTTTCGGTTCGAGTACAACCCGATCCGCGCAGGTCTTTTCTGTGAATATACAAAGTTGTTGCACTTCTTCCTAACTCTAGCAGCAAGCATTATTTTGTAGTAGAATACTGAAATGTTAAATGAAATATCGATTTGTCAATTTGTGGCGTCTTTTACATAAACTTGTACATTACGGTGAATACTTGCAAAGTCACGGATGAATCATGGACATCTCTATCTACTGAGTTTTAAAATACACTTACAAATTTCCATAATGATAATATCGCATAAAGAAATACTTTTTAAATTTTTTTAAAGGCAAAAGGAACCCGAGAAAATTCGAGAAAGCTGTTCAACGAAACAATTAAAATTAAATTGGATACTTCATTAAAGCTGCAAGATAGATAGCCCGGCCAATTCCAACATTATGTTAAAACCACTTCACCGTTTGCCCCGAAATAAGTCCGGGGTAAAAGCACTGTTTCCCCATGCCTGTCGCCGGTGGAGTGTTTACATAATTGTTTCTGAAATTCAAAACTAACCAGTAAGTTCTATAGTGCTCTGATTTGTCGTTATTGGTAACCAGTAGGATAATTACAAAAGTTTAAAATCACACGTTTTCTTTCTTTGCATCTTCGTTCTTTTCTTATATTTCTTTGTTTGTTCATTTTCATTTTTTATACAATCTTTTACTTAAAACCATTTTAATAGGCGAGTAAATTATTTTACTCCTCCATCATATATAGAATGGAGAAAAGTTTTATTTTTTCATTTTATATTTATGTTTATACATTTACAATTTAAGCTGTTTCATTTGTAATATTTACTATATTATTTAAAAATTCTTATTCTAAATGAAAATCTATGATGCATTAATCCATGAGTATCCAACCGTTTGATTTCCTCGTGACATATTTGTGTTAAAACTCTGTATCAGGTTGCATTTCAGAGGAAAAATTACCTCGGGCCTAATGTTGCAAGGTGTCCCAGACCCGTCCAGAGGCACCCCAACTCGGGGCGCCAAATTTCCCGGTTTTTAATGTGAATAATTTCTTATAAATTGGTTTCAATACCATACTATTCATTATTCTAGATAGGGTGAAGCTTAATACAATAAAAGTTGTGAAAACAAATCCTGTGTAATAAAATATCAGCTTTATGATTAAGCCGAAAGACGTCTGTAAAAAGTGCTGAAAAGAGTTCTCAAAAGCGTACAAATCTACTTGTTGAAACGGAATATTTTCCCGAATGAAAACAAAATAAACATGGGCATCTTTGTCTACTGAATTTTAAAATACACTTACAAATTTCCACTTTGATATTATAGCGCGAAGAAAGACTTTTCAAAATCTTTTCAAGGAAAAGGGAACCAGAGTAGACTTGATAATTCGGAAAAAGCTGTGTATGAATTTTATTATGTATAAAAGACATTTTTATTTTTTATAAAACTGACAATTGTTATATTTTAACATCATTATAGGGTGTACATTACGGTTTTAAATACAAATAATTCTACAGAAATAATTTCAGATTTCCTTATAAAGTTTCTATTTAGTTCAATAGATTTTAATATGGAATGCTTCTGAAAGGAATTTTCTATTGCAATCTCTATAAATTTCTCTGTATATATATATATATATATATATATATATATATACATATAATTATAGATTCCTACGGAAATTTTTTATACAGGCATTTTCTTTCTGTGCAAATTTCACGGCAGACGTCTCTATCAAATGTTCTTCGTCGAAAACTATAGAAATCGACGGTCGTTCAGAACTTTCTGTTCATTTTGATCTAGATTACAGACTACGTCACATATGATGAATGGCGACAAATATCTTGAAATGATGGAAAAAATGACGCTGTTATTACAGATTTCGATAGATAACACAAAAGGTTTTAATAATAATATAATTATTATAAGACGGCCAATGTGAAATAAATATACCGAATATAAGTAAAAAAAAAAAATCAAGTTTTCTAAAAATGGTAAACTTGTTAAATTTTCCTATTTAGAATTCTGTTTCTGTATTATCATTTTATAAGTTATGCTAAAAACTCTTTTGAATGCTTCCTTTTACAAACTTATTCCAAGTTATATCAGTGAATATTAGCAGATGTTGCGTTTTGACATACGATAATCAGCGACTTTCGAATCTTTAGCCAATATTATGTAGGACATTGGCCAATATAGTTGTGTTACATGGGATAGATATAGTTACATATACAATTAAAATCACATGCGTAAAATCCAAATAAAAAGACAAAACAAAAAGTAAAGCGAGAAAATTGAAATTGTAAATATGAGAAACTATAAATATCTTATGGATTTCACAGACGGCCTTCATAAAAATAATTCTTAGTAAAGATAGGTTATTTCGTCAAATATTGTCACCATTAACCCTAAAAATGACACTATTAATCTTCTTATAAACATATCGAAAACCAAAAACTGAAAGAAAATAAGATAACCACCAAGAAATAAATCAAAAATCAACAAAAGTAGATAGTTAACGTACAAATACATATCATATACCCACAAAAAAAAAAAAAAAAAAAAAAAAAAAAAAAAAAAAAATTCAAGTGCGAGTATTATTTGCGCTCAGAGGGTTCTGTACAATAAATATATGAATTATTAACTGTATTATTAAAAAAATCGTTGATAAAAATTTGTTGTAAAAAACTATACAATACAGGGTTGGGTATAGCTGTATATACTTGAAAAGTATGGATGTGTATACCATAAAACTTCAAAGACATATGAAGCCTAAATAATATCAAATATTGCTATTTCGTATAACTCTTTTTTTTTTAACTTATCCTATTTCAAATGAAAATCAAATTTCAAATTATTTTTGCTTAAAAGGCGCAAAGACCAACTTAGTGAAAAAGATTCCATGCCGGGAATCGAACCCGGGCCATCTGATTTCCATCTGATTGATTTTCATTTGAAATATTGTATTCAAGGCGAATGTTTCTCTCTGGAAAAATTTCCAAATATTAATAACTTATCCTAATCTGTATATGATGAACTCAATTCGGTACTGACAATAAAAGTAGTTCATATTTAAACCCTTGCGCTCTGAAGTTGTAAGGGGATGTATGTCACTAGCCACCCGTGTTGCCGCATCTGGCAGATTTATATATATATATATATATATATGTTTTATTCACCTTAATCTTTTTGATATACTGGTAGACATGTGCGCATGGATTTTTGTAAAATACTGATATATTAATCGGTATGGTGTTTATTATTTATATTTTATATCCTATAAATATTTAAATACGTTTTATTGATTCTTCCATTTCATATTATTTGTTTCTATTCTGCTTTCATTTTTAATCAATTAACTTGATTTTAGTGGTTGGTCGGGCACAGGGGAAAATAATTTTTAGCTTTAGCTTATTTTTCCCACAGAAAACGACCATTTTGCTTATATCATTGAATTCTGTGCCCTTGATAACGTAATTCAATGTATAAGCTTTTCAATTTTTGTCGGTGTCCACTTTTTTCTTTTTTCTTCCATAATAATTCTTTTAATAATTTTTTTTTTTTAATACTTACAGCTTTAATTCATTATAATTGACGGTGGTAGGTTATGTTCAATTAATGGTTATATATATATATATATTAGATATTTTGAATTCACGCCAAAAAAATTTATTTGGTAATTTTCTTTTACTTATTTATGGAAAATGAATTATCTTGTAAAGCAAAAATAGGAGTTAAAACTTTCTGGTGAGAATTCGGAATGTCCAATTAAATAATCAGCCATATATCATGACGTACGCCGAGTACAGTGTTGCCAGATTGGGGATTTTGTCCTCATTTTGAAGGATTTTGAACCTCCAGGAGAATTTTTTGGGGACAAGTTGTTCGTGAGGAAGGTTTGGGGACATTAAAAATTTTGCGGAAAAACTTGGGGAATTTTTTTCACGATTTCACGTAAAGTTTGCGAAAGTCATCTAACAGCACTGGATCTGTCTCGAACTCTATTTTGATTTGAAAAACGAAAATGAAATATAGAAATCTGAGATGTCAATCATTATTCTCGTGGACGTGCTCATCGTTTACACCATTATAGCTTACACGTATCACAGGTGCATTACGACCTACCTTGCACTACCCCCACATGAATTTGCAGATCACTAAGCGCGGAAGATTTTCCTACTCATCGCGGATAGACACACACACATATGCACATTTCTTTTATTAGTATAGATTTATAAAACTGTAATAAAAACAATTATTTAACTTTTATTTTGATTGAGACTGGTTAATTTATGCTTCAATGAATGACAGAAGAGATTTTTGCAAGACATGCAATTACATACTAGAATCACATTGCTACGTTTATAACTGAACATTGCTCAATGAATGCAGTAGACCCCTTGTTTCTCCTTATAAAAAAATCGAAAAAAAAAAAAACTGCGGTATTAAACGGCATAAGCCTTCACATGACTAAATCTTCAGGTCTTATCCGAAACGAGCTTTTGCCGTGTTTTTTAAAAGATTTAATTAAGGATTTGGAAAGCAGCTATTTTTCTTTCATTATTGAAGAAAGCACAGTGATTGGTACAATGAAGGTGCTTTGATTACGATTAGGTACTTCGGTAGGTATGACAAAAAATGGAAAACAAAGTTTTATACATTAAGTCAGACAGAAGCAGATGATGCCAACACCATCTCAGATTCATTCAAATCTCATCTGATTAGAGATGGTTTAAACCTTGAGAGAGTTATTGGTATAAGCGTAGATAGAACTATTGTAATGATAGGCCAGCATCATTGATTGGCAACAATTTAAAAATAAGTGTAAACGAACTTGTCGTTGCAAAATGTATCTCTCATCCTCCTGGTTTTGCTGCGAATATGCACGCAAAATTCTGCCGAGTTAAAATGTATATTTTTTGTAAATGGGGATTTTTTTCAAAAAAATGCTTCATTTTTGGGAAAAAAATTGAGTTTAAGTTCGTTAAACATTTTTTATACAGTAAGATTGAAAATTGAAAATTTACTTTTTTGAATAGAAACTGCGCTGGGGAATTTTTCGAAAAATAACACTGATTTGGGGAAAATTTCCTAAATTTTGAGGAAATTGACTTTCGACTATCTGGCAACACTGACCGAGTACGTCATTGTCGAAAATGACCAAAGTAGCATGACGTACTTTACGTTCGTCATAAAGCGCAAGAAGTTAAACTTTATTTGGCATTTTATAAAATTAAATTCAACGTAATAATAATCTTTCCTTTTTACAGTGTAGCTAAAACAAAACCCTCGTTTAAAGTTTAAACTTGGCATTGTGCTAAGCGCACTTCGAAAGGAGGTCACAACGTTGCAGCGTCAATTTGGTCCGTGCTGCCTTTTTCCAGATAGGTTTTTAATTGACTTTTAAAGACATGGCACGCGTAATGAGAGATCCACTCAAACACACTAGTCCCGAACCCATAGTATTTATGTGATTAATTCTAATAAAATTACTCTACTTTTAACCATTTCATGTTTATTGCTTTTATACTGCTTCTGGGAATCGCATCACACATATATATACCATTAAAAGTTATTACCTGGGCTTTAAAAGCCGATAGCGCATAGAATACTCCACCCCTGTCATTATAAATGTCTAAACCGTCCGTGTCTTTAAAGTTTAATATCTCGGCAAATTACCGACGATTTTTTTTTAAATCATTATCAACAAGGCTTTTATAATTCTGCTACGATAGGTACCTCCAGCGCTCCTCGACACCTTTGCCGAATGCCTGCAAATCGAAATTTGTGTGTTACGGAAAAATGCGCTTTTCTCAAAAACTATATGACCAAGGATGATCGCTATAATTTTCCTGCAAAGTTTAAATTAACGTCTACTACCTCTAATTTTTCATATTTTGAGTTTTAATAGTTTCGGAAATAGATGAGGGGTGGGGGGGGGGGCATATTTTTGCGCTACATTTTCGGCGATATCTTTGAAAATATAATACCTAAAAGTAAAAGAAATGTATTTTTGAGTTCAGCGTTACAAAAGCTTTCAGAATATACCCCACAGGATACACAAAAAGATTTTTTCTTTTTCTTCAAGTAACTTAATTAGCTCCTCTGCATTTTTCCTAAATGTATTTGCGGATGTTTCATAATCTGTAAATATGTGAGTCAATAGTCTTTATTACTTAATTTGAACTTCCCACGTTCCATAGTTTACGAGTAAAATGGCTGTGACAGACAGGCAGACACAGAAGTGATCTTATAATGGTTCCGTTTTTACTTTTTAAGTGCGGAAACCTAAAAAGACAAAGATGGAATCAGATAAAATACATGTGGCCTTGGTCAAGCACGAAGGGGTCCCTTCACTCGCGTGAAAGTACCCGTTCGCTAAAGTTAATCCTATGGAATCATTTTTTTAAAAGTTATCTCGTTTGCATTTCAATATTGTTTCATGATTTTGTTGCATTGAATAGCTGAGGTAGATCTCTAGGAAGGCCGTTTTTCCCTTTTCCAATTTTTTTGCAGGTTTTTTAATGGGGGTAATTTCACTTTTGAAACCGGTTCCTAAAGCAAAAACATCCAAATAAAAAGAAAAATCTACAGAAAAAAAATAGTAAAAAAAAACCGACTTGTTGAGATCGACCTCAGTTACTCAATACAAAAAACATTTTAAAATATTGAAAAACAAATGGGATATCATTAAAATATTATTCTTCCGTGGGATTAACAGTACCGAGCGGGTCATTTTACGTGAGTGAAGGAGCCTCTTAGGGTTTGTTAATCCTAAACCTATCGTATTGAAAAGCATCCGTATTTTTTAAAAAATTTCTCGAAAATTCAAATTTTTATCTTTTGTTTTTGTATGCTCTTCTTGAATAATGCTTTTTCTCTATTATTTTCCAAAATGTTTTTAAATTATGCATTTAATTTTATATTTTAAGTGTTAAAATCTAAGTTCAATCAGACGAGTTGTAAGTAAGATTTTAATACTTAAAAAAACAAACAAAAAAAAAAACCCAAGGTAAATTAAAAAATATTTTCCCAATAAAAAACAGAAAAATATTCTTTAAAAAGAGTATAGCGAAAACAGAAGAAAAAAAATTAATTTCCTAGGAGAAATTTGAAAAATACCGATGCATTCCAAGACCATTTGAATTGAGATGTTGGGAATTTTCACCCTGACTTCAGAAAAAGAGTAGAAAATCCTAAACCTATCGTACTGAAAAACATCCGTATTTTTAAAATTTTTTCGCGAAAATTAAAATTTTTATCTTTTGTTTTCTGTATGCTTTTCTTGAATAATGTTTTTTTTATTTTTTATTTTCCAAAATGTTTTTAAATTATACATTTAATTTTATATTTTAACTTTAAAATATAAGTTAATCAGACGAGTTTTAAGTAAGATTTTAATACTTAAATAAACAAAAAAAAAACAATATTTTCCCAATAATAAAAAAAAAAAGAAAACATTCTTTAAAAAGAGCATATCGAAAACAGAAGATTTTTTTTTTTAATTTCCAAGGAGAAATTTTAAAAATACCGATCAATTCCAAGTCCATTTGAGTTGGGATGTTGGGTATTTCCATTCTGACTAGAGAAAAAGAATAGAAAATGATTCTAACAAAGGACATGTGCTGCCATCTAGATGTGGTAAGAATTAGAGAACAACCAAAAATTCGATTTCGTTTCATTTTCATGTGCAAAATCATGTGCAAGTTTCTCTGAAAATTCGTTTTCTCCGAAGCTATCTATATTCTAAAAATCTCGTTTCTTACTGTAAAAATATTCACCATTACTCATTGATTTGAGCTTTATCGGCTCAATTGAGACGCTTTTCATTTACTGCTGTAAACTTCACTTTCCGTCATCACTGACTCAATACGTGAATGCAAATGATAAAGCAAGCAATGTATATATATGACTAAACTTTGAAGACGCTTTTTGCGTACTAATTAAAAGAAGCAGACTTAACTGCAATTGAAAATTTTTAGTTTGAAACTTGAGAAATGTTTAAAATTCCGTTTGAGAAAGTTGTAGTATAATAGATGATAACTATAAGTTATATAAAAGTAATGCAATACTGTGTGTAAATAGGTTATCTAAATAATGTGACGAAACTAAAATATTATATTTCTTGTGAATAGCATAATACAAGTCTTTTTTATTATCAAAATGTTATTCGAATATATGAAAATATTAAATATATTTCATAAGTACTGTCATGAAACTACAATACACATATTTCCTTAAGTGGTATATTATAATTAAAATATTAGTATTATAAAAAATGTACATAAATATATACAAGTAAAACTGTTAAATATGTTATATAAATATTGTGATCTGATTAAAATGCTGTATTCCATGGGTGTAATTTATTATAATTCAGATTTTATAAAGTTGTTTATAATATAAAATAATATAAATAAAAAGTTACTTTACAAATAGAAAAAAATAACAAATAAAAATGTTTATGCAAACAACAAATTCAAACAACTAATGATAATATTCAACACTGTTTAAATACATATCTTACCCATATTTAAATCTCTACTAAAATAATAATTATTATAAATTATTAAATGGTTAAATTTTTAATTAAAACATATTCAATGTTCCAAAAAACAAAAATTTAAATAGTTTAATATTTTGCATTTAAATTATTTGAAATAAAAAACTGAAAAGATGTATTCATTTAAAAATTAAATATTCATTATTGAATTTATACTCCATTATTCAACTACATTGTTAATTAATTGCTGATAAATGGCTATGATTATTGGTTGCCATGAAGTGATAAAATATAAAATTTCTATTATTATTAATGTTTTGTTTCTATTAGAAACTTATACACACACACACACATGTATATGTATGTTTGTTTGTTTGTTAGAAATGCGCTTCTATACACTAATAAAAAATTGATAATTATGTACATTTAGTTAGGTACAAATTAGTATAAAAAATGTTTTTGATAATTTCGTATCTAGGAAGATTACCGAAATTGAGTTTTGATATCGTCTTCGTTCTTAAAAACCATTTTCGGTTGATCCCTACTATGAATAATAACTTTATCTAAATGCTGTCTAAACGGACAGTTACCTGGTTAAAAACTGACGAACGAAATTATATTATTAAAACAAATAGGTTAAGGTGGCCTAAAAGGATCCTAGAGGGCAAAACGATCCACATTGGTTTTCTTCCAGACAGGTCGCGCTATCTACAGGGTAACACATAAACTAGTTGTGCCAAGTGAAGCAATGGCGGTATTCAAGCGATCGCAGTATTACGCGTCTGAAAAAAATTCTTTGAAAAAGTGGTTTTTATAATATCTGTTATAAGATAAGCATTAACTTTCATATTTATTTAGATAGACAGTCTTTCATGTACAGAAACATGACTTGGTTTAGTTATTAGAGTATATTTTTAGATGTGAATTACACTTGAAAGTTTGTTATGTTTCTCGGCGTCATTCAGTTATATGACCTAAAATAGATGGCCATGTTGCCCGGTAAAATGATCCATTATGTGGATCGTTTTACTACCATTTCATTGGCTGAAGAAAATCCGGTACCGCGTCCTAGCATGGGATCCAAATGTGTAACCGCCACAAACCTTTCTCTTGTTATCCTACCGATCATAATTTTCAAATATTCCATTTTATTGTTGTTGTTTTTTTTTTCAAAATTAATTTTGACTCTTTTTTATTTTAAAATTTACATAAAATAATATGTATGCTATTAGATTGCAAAACTTATTTTATTCCATTATGCAGTGTCATAATTACTTTTATATCCTTTATTTTGCCGATAAAAAACAATTTACAATTAATTTTAAATGAAAGATCATTTTGCCCTTGGGTGAGGGTTTAAAACGATCCTTTGGACATTTTTTCAAAAATCTATTTTTTTTCATTACTCAATTTGGGTTTAAAATATTATTTAAATATGTTTATAATGCAAAATATAGTATAACACATATTAGCATAGGGTCAAAATTTCATTTAAACAGTTATGTTATTTTAGAGAAGTTTTACCTTTAAGGGGATCATTTTAGGCCACCTTCTCCTATTAATATTATACAAACTTGGTGAATTTTACGCATTGCATTTTAATAATGGACGAAAATTATTTGAAAGGTGATTATTCATTTAAAATATAAGTTCCTTTATTCCAAAAACTTCTATTAACTCCATAGTTACTGTAATTTCGCCTTATTCACCCTTTTAAATAATAATAATAATAATAATAAAAGGTCTTTCTTTCTCTATTTTCACCCAATTTGTGTCCAAGGGCTGATCCAGCTCTCCATTTAAAGAGGTGTCATGGATTATTTTTATTTATTTATTTTATTTATTTATTTATTTATTTATTTTTATTTATTTATTTTATTTTATTTTATTTTATTTTATTTTTATTTTATTTATTTATTTATTTATTTTTTTTTTTGAGTGAAGGGGGCGGAGGGGATCACATCTCTTCATGAGAAATTTTTATATTGAAAGCTATTCCCATATCCAAACTGACCACTTTTAATTCTTTCGTAAAGTCATTTTCATTCTGAAACAAAAAAAAAAAAAAAAAAAAAAAAAAAAAAAAAAAAAAAAAAAAATTGCATTAATATCCTTAAAAATATAAAATTTACTAATTTTGTTCAGATACCAATAAAATAAATTAAAGTTTTCCATTTTCTTATAAGACAAAAATTCATTTAAAAATTTTGTCAAAGTTAGCTTTTTTAGCTAAGTTTTAGGGCTTGACAGCCATAGAATTGTCGTCACAATTGAGCAATTAACTGTCACATCCTGAAATTCAGGTTTAAAAGTCACATTTTACGGATTTTTTTTTTTTTTTTTTTTTTTGTAAGACTCTTTACTTTTATCGAAAAATGGAAAACACTATTTAATCTTATACAGTCCCCTACTGGCCCACCGGACAGCGACTCATCATATAGTTTCTCAATAAGTGCACTTGCATTTGAGATTAAAAATGGCTTGACGAATGTATCAGAAATTACCTAATTTGGATTTGAATGGAACTTTGATAGAAAGATTCGGAAGAGTGAAGAAAATATGTAAAGAATTTTATATTTCATTTAAAAAATGATCTTAAGATTTTTTTGTTGGTGTTCAGGGGGGGGGGGGGGGGGTCATGAGCCCGTGATCTCATCCTTAGATCCGCTATCTGTTATATCTAATGCATTAAATGAAAGTTGCATAATTACGTAAAATGTTCAAGAATATAATAAATAATAATTTTTAAATTCAAAATAAATGTATACTTAACTAAAAGAGTGGAAAACGAAAGGAGGCCTCCAAAATTTAATTATTTAGCCAAGCAGAAGTGAATTAGGCTAAAGGTTTCTTTGAAAATTTTCTTTTGTATCTCTTGAAAGAATTCGTTAAAAGTCTCTCAACTATTTCTTAATCTGCTCTTTTTAAGCATAAAAAGAAATGAATACACAAAACTTTTTTTTTAAAGAAGCTTCTCCATGTTGCCACAGACAGTTAATTAAAAAGTAATTAACTCTACAAACCATATACACTATTCAAAAATAAATAATCCACTTGGCAATTAATTTTAACGCGGCTGTGAGGCATGTGTGTAATTTTAATTAGCGTTTGTAGATGAATATTCTTTTTTTTTTTTTTTTTTTTTTTTTTTTCATGTGCGTGAAATTTTTCTAACATGACCTCATTTGTTTTACAGTAATCTCTCTTCAAACATTCTTCAATCATTTTAACTGTTCTTGTGCTGCCATCTATCGCTAACAGAGCACATTATTTTCTCTCTCATGGTTTAACGATCAAGAATTGCCACAGACATTACATTTTTAAGCTATTAACTTTCTAGAAGACAATCTTCTCAATTAAATTTCATCCAAATTGAGTTAAATAAATAAATAAATAAATAAAAATTGTGACACAAAGAGGTATCTTTTAGAAAAAAAAATAATGTTATAAAATGGAAAATGTACAAAAAAAACATAAAATTAATATTTTTTGTGGTTTTACAAATAAATAAAAAATTGAATAGCAGTCTAATGCACTTAATTTTGTTTTTACGCAACCAATGGTTTAAATAAAGATTTATGGACAAGGTCCGTTAACTGCTACTTTTTATATCAGGCATTCTCACAAAATTTTTAACTTTGAGGAATAAGAATCTGGTAAAATTAAATTTAATAAAATAACATTTTAAACTCATAGACGAATGCTTTAATGATTCAAAAAAAAAAAAAAAAAAAAAAAAATGGTCAGCAGCGAAAACATTTTTTATTAACTGAGGCTTAAGCTAAACTTGCGAGTTTAATTTTCCTTACCATTTTACCCCTATAACTTTTTATTTTCTTTTATATTTTTACTTATAATGAATTTGCATTGTACCCACAGGATATTCAAATAAGAAATAATTATAATGTAGTATTTTTAGCAAAAATTTTTGGTGTAACATTGTCTAAAAGGTGTGTTAAAGAAGTAAGGAAAAAAGGGAGGGGACTGTATAGGAAAAAAAGTGACGGTAAGGGAAAAAAGAGGGGGGGGGGGATGGTAAGGATGGGACGGTAAGGAAAATTATCACATATTTTCAGGCAAATCATGTTAAGACAAAGTGATAGCCACAATGTTCATTGATTTTTAGAAACAGTTATTTACATTGGATTAAATAAAGAAAAAATAATAATTTACACCGAAAAGGGCAAGAATAAACCTTTGGGACGGTAAGACTACCAATGAAGCCACGATGCTTGAAATTGATATTTAAATTCTGCAGTAAATTTCCTGTCAGAGAATTTTAGCCATTATTTCTCTAGCATACTTCTGCATGAGAAAAAAGCTTAAAAAAAAATCTGTGACTGCATCTGAAATGATTTTGTGTTTACTTTTAGCAAGAGCGACGAAAGGAATCTAAAACACAGGGACAGAGTTTAAAAAATAATAACAACCGTAAAAATGTATGCAGGTTAATTTTTTGCTACATATTTATATAAAACAATAGTCCCAGTTTCGAAAAAAAAAATACATCGAATTACTTCTATTGAAACAATTTTATACAGACAGCTCCAAATTTAAAAATCAGCATCAGGGACACGGGACGGTCTAGGAATTTCGTGGTATATTTGCCCCCCCCCCCCCCCAACGTCGTCGTCCAAAATTTATTTATCTCGTTAACATTGTTATGCAGTCATGCAAGGGGATGTTTTTCAGTATAAGAAATAATGATGATAATAATAATAAAAAAAGAATATGTACTAAAATAAAAAAATATATTATTCAGGGGACTGAAAATATATATAAAAGTTAAAAATATGTGAGAATTCCTCATATACTAATCTTCACCTTATTTAATATAAGAAATCCGTAGCGCTAACTTTTGAAAAATATTCGCTGGCTCAAGAATTTTTAAATAAAATAACGCATATTTTTTTTTTCCCCTTGGAGAGAGAGTATATAAGATCGAATGACTCAAGATGATGAACTGATAAATTATGTTTTTTCTAAGCAAAATACGAAATTATTACAATTCAGTAAATAATTTTATTAAATTATATTCTCCTGAATTCCTCATAGAAATACATTAATATTTATTATAAATAACATAATAAATGCTAACTAATGAAAGTGCAAAAAACTAAATGTCAAGAAAAACATGCATTTTAGTCACCTAAGTGCTTTGTCAATTCAAGACATTAAAACAGATGGCAAAATATGTAAGATATTTGATTTCGAGAGAAATATAAGTATACAATTCATTGCTCCTTGGCTTTCATGGCTTTCAGTGCTCCTGTAAGTCTAATTGACGTGTTCATTATTTTTCAAAAAAAAAAAAAAAATATTTGAGAACAGCAAGAAAACCAAATTCCGGCTCAGCGATAAAATAAATAAATAAATAGCTAAATAAATTAATTGATAATGGGTGGGCGAAGATATTAAATTATTGGGTGAGCTCGCGCCCCAGGGCCCCATATAAATTGGAGCCACTGTAAGAAATCTCTGACTAGGTAAAGCGAACATTACAATTAAGATAGTAATACTCGTTTTCTGCAATCATTTAAACATGACAGTGTAACAACAGAATTAGGCGAAGATAAAAAATGGTTGTATGTACATAAAAGGATTTACATTGTTAAAAGAATATGGGCTATAGCAATAGAACAAAAATATTACTTAGTTTTATTTGTTAAGATTTTAAGTTGCAATTTTTAAAAAATCGCATAAATAAAATTAAATGATATGTGAAAAAAATCATTAAAATCGTATGTATTTTTTTCTCCCAATTTCAATAATTGACATATTTGAAATAAAGATGTGGTTCCCTGATCTGTTAGTTGCGGCGGATTGGTTTAAGCATTTCCTTCGTCTTTATAGACCTCTAGTATTAAGGGATGAAATTACTGATACCTAGATTACCAATTACATGATATACAAACAAATTATACTGCGTTTTGTAACCGTATTTCTAATTTTTCTTTCATTTTAGTGTTGATTCCTGTAAGATTATACAATTTTTCAACGTGAATAAGACTCATCCATAAAATACGACGCACCAGGGTTGTTTGGGATATTCTTAATATTAGCCCTATCCCCAGGTTTTCCACTGGCGTCTATTTTTTAATATCATCTGGCATCGCTTTCTCAAAACAAAATAAATTCTGATGCATTTTGGCAACAGCATTGAACAGTGGGCAGGGTTGCCAAAAACCCGGGATTTTATTGGGTTTTTCGTTGTATTGAGAAGTGGGGCCAGGGGAGTCCCTTATTTTTTTAAACTATATGTAATAAATCAACAAATTAAATTAAAAAAATCAAAAAACCCGACTGCGTAAAAAGCGAACTAATTAATTATTTCTCATCAATGTGAAACTATTTTTTTTTTCATTCCTACTATTTGCTCACACTTTCGCTGTATATATCTTGTTCAAATTTTCAATCGTTAATAAAATACTTATTATTCATCCAATCTAACTCAAATAATTTTTTTGAAATTGTAGTGGATGACACTTGATGTTAATCCAGGTTTTTTCAAATATTAATTCATTAATTAAATTAAATTAATTAATTTTCAATAATCGAGGGAGCCCTCTTCTTGATCAAGGTATTTAAGTCCGAGAGAGACCTCTTCTTGATCAAGGCATTTTAAGCGCCACTCAAGAGGAAAGAAGAATGGGAGGGAAAAAATTCTCTTATTGGCCTAAGTAGGAATTGACTTAAAAAATATATATATTTTTTATATTACTTGTTTATATTACTTGCCTATTTTTTTTTTTATATATATTACCTGTTTATAATACTTACCTATTTTTTTTTATTTACTTGTATTGATGACTTTTAAGTTATATTTAATTGTTAGTTCCTATATATAAACACTGTTTTGATGAGGTCTATAGATGTCTATGATGTTTAAAGTTGCAGTAAAGCTAGAAATCCTACCTACACAACTTCCAGGTTGTATAATATTTTAACGGAGCTTCTGACTGTAAAATAGTCAATGAAACATCGTCTTCATTTTGAAAGACCTATCCAATGATGTGCCACTCAATAGGGTGCGTATTTTTTTTCGTCTCTACCTCCATTTTGAATTTATAAAAACAAAACCTAACCTATAACCATCAGGCCGTTAAGAAGAATTGATACAGACCTCATTCATTAAAATCCATCCACCCGTTGGGATGTTTCAAGGGTATAAAGAAATCCACATACACGGATACGCGTGAAAACCCTTCTTTTCAGGCGGGTAAATAAGAAATCTTATTATACTTTTATTAATTAACTTAATATAGAAATAATTTGAATTGAAAAAAAAAAACCCCACAAATAAGTCCGTGCAAAAGTCTGTAAATAAAAGGCTTTTACTTATGACATCATATAATATTATATAATAACCACATATCACATATTTAAAAGTTACTTTAATATATTACTTTTTATCTGTATTCCCCACTAAGAACACATTTTTGAAACTAATCATTTATTATTTATTAATCAGATGATGCTTGATAATATTTTCAAGATATGTATGGTTCACTGTATGGAACAGTTTATTCTTTGAACATAATATGTAGCTGTTACTAAAAATATTTACATTACAATTGATTTCAATTATCTACATAACTCATTGTAATTATTTAATTTGAATATTTTGAAATTAGGTTAGTGATCCTGCTTATATAATATCCAACAATGTTTATTTTTATCAATAAATATGCATCTATTTGCAATAGGAAATGATATTTTAAAAAAGAAACCAAAAGAGCTCATTTAAACGAATAATAAAAGAAGTTTAAACAAACAAACAAAAAAAAGTTTTTTTTTTTCCAACCCTGGCCAAAAGTGAATAAGTCAAATTTGTATCCAGTTGGAAACTTATATTATGAAGTTTTATATTGTTAAATTTTGATGTAAAAGATCTTCTCATTTTTTTATCTGTGCGAAAGTGTTATGATTACCTATGTATATTAGGGTGTCCCAAAATTCAATGTAAAATATCTTTTTTTCAAAAAAGGTGGGTCTCACCCTCTAAAAAGTTTCTTCTACTCCTATTATTAAAATATATGAAGTTAGAACTCATTTGGAAAAGATTAAGGGGTCCCTCAAGGTCACACAAATTCACAGATTTTTGTAAAAATATGGAATTTTAATCAAAAGCATAAGTGATGATCAATTATATAATTTATTTTGATTATTAAAAATTTTTTTAGTATAAATTATAACAAAAAAATATAATAAAAAGCATAATGAAATATAAAAACATATTTAAAAGCTGCACCTGCTAATTTTATATACTTTCACCGTACCTACAAAGAAGCTTTCGATCAGTTATAGTGCTGTTCTTCTATACAATAACATTGTACGATTTTGGGAAAAATCAAGTTTGCCAATTAGACATAAACAGCATATCTTAAAAAAAGATTAAAGATTTATATGGCAAACAAGTACACTTAAAGAGAAATCGAAGAAGGAATAATACAAAAGACCAAGAGAAGCAAAGAGCGAAAATCTGGATATGTTATTTGACGTAAGTACGCTAATTCGGAACAACTTAGTAAAAATGAAGAGGATCGCCATTTTCTCAGATTACAAAGAGAAACTAGGAAAGGTTGTATACTTGTATTGGATCTCTGCACAGAAAGTTTTCTACACGTGAGAAAAGATCAGATGGACAAGAGAAAATATTTGCAAAGCAATTGAAAGAAGCTGCTTCATCTCAAAATTCCTTTGCTTTATCAACTTGCATTTTTTACATCAACAATGGATGAGACTGAGAGTTTAACTCTAAAGAAGACTTTCATGATGAATATGCTGCAGAAATTACACCAGAAAAAATATCAGATTAGAAGCATACATGTACTAAGGTCTGTCATAACACCAAAAGTTGCTGCTCCTTTTGAAAGGAATAATTTAAGAACAAGAAAGTCAACATTGTTACTTGCATCTGTCTTAAAATTGGCTGGTGGTAGTGATGATGAAGCAGATTGTTCAAAAAGTACTGTTCATCGTGAACATCAACACTTACGTATAGGAGTTTAATGTTTCAAAATTAATAGTTTATTGGGATGCAAATTTATATTACCTGATTTATCATCAAGTGAAACAACAAAGGTAGACCATTTACGGATGTTAGTTTCCTCTCTAAAAGATAGTAGTACAAAACTTCTTGGAATTCCTAAGCAGTTATCTGTATAGAGGAAGCAGCAACTAATGCATTTTTTGAACTTTTACAGTCATGCAAATGTGATTTTCAGGTTATTGGTATATGTTTCAACACAACTTCCTCAAATACAGATCAGTTCAAAGGAACACGTGTTCTACTTGAATATAAAACTGGAAGAAACCTTCTGTGGTTAGGCTGCAGAAATCATGTTTGAAGTGTTACTTTTAGATATATTTAATGTATGATTTAGACCACTGAGTGGAGCTAAAATTATGTTTAAAAGATTTCGAGAAAAATGGATTGAACTTAACCACCACAATCCAAAATATCGAAAAACGCAATTGATAGCGGCATTCTACCCTTTGAAAACTTATTATGAATCAACTTTAGACAGTTGCTAAACTCTCTTCTAGAAATGATTACAGAGAACTATTAAATCTTTCCCCTCTTATGATTGGAATAAATGTGAAGAATATTATTTGAAACCAGGTGCTCTCCACAAAGCAGCTTGGTGGATGGCCAAATCTATTTATTCATTAAAAATTGAAGTGCTGTTTGGTGGAAATGAATCTATAATGCAATCGACACCTCAACAATTTCGAAGTCTTCAAAGGTTCAATTGGTTTGTTGTATGCGTATACATTCAATCGTGATACACATGCCAGTCTATTGTAGGTGCACCAGTGAACGACATTTTACTGATACAAAGATTAAATGAATATGATGATATACAACTATGCAAAAGAGGATTAATGATGATTTTATGTCACTGTTAATGTTTAAGTGAAGAAATTGCCACTCTATTTTCAAAACGTCTTAGTGCCAAGGTTAAAAAAAATCAGTGAAAAAAATAATTTGCACTTATTAAAGAAACTTCCTTTAAAATTTGACTTAAATATCTTTCACAGATTCTTTCATACCACACAAACAGACGACAGCTTCCTTCCTAAGCATGCTTTTTAAGAAATGGCCAGAAACAATCTTTTAAAGAAACTGAAGAAATTGTTAAACATTTGATATGTGTTAATGACTGTGCTAAGCGAGGCATAGCATTAATCGGAAGTTTTAATGATGCAACAAAAGATGAACAAAAACAGTATTTATTGCAAATAGTTGAAATTCACAGAAAGAACTTCGGTAAGTGCAACCGTAAATATCTTCAAGATATGTAAAAATGATTAATTATGTTATTTATATAATGTTATGCTATATTTTCCTCTTTATTATCTTCTTAAATCTGACAGGTGAATTTTGCTGTAAAATACTTTTACATTGCATTTTGCAATTTTAAATACAGTTAAATTATAGTCATTTTCTTATATTTTCTACACTAAATATTACCGATAAGGTATATTTTTGTAGAAAAGACATTAAATGCATGTAACTTAAAAAAATACATGTATTTAAAAAATAATAGTTTTGTAAGTAACTGTAAAATATTATGGAATTAAAACTATTTTTTGGACTTTTTGGTGACCTTGAGGGACCTCTAAATATTTTTCTTTTGAGCTGAAATTTTAAAGGAGATCTTAAGTACCCCAAAAGAAACTTTTTAGGGGGTGAGAATTCAAATATTTAAAAATTTATTTTTTTGGGACACCCTAATGTATATTGATTTCGGCTTTTTTTTTTTATATATATAATATTAATAGGCTTTTAAAAGACTTAGCACATTATTTCATTTTGACTTTGTCACATTTGGCAGTACACCTGTAATATGTTTTAATAGGCTGGTGTAACTCTTTAAACACAAAGGTTATAAAAGTAATATAAAAGTTACTGAATAGAAAATATCATGGATTGTAAAAAACCCCCAAAAAACCCACTTTGACGTGGGTTTTATCGGGTTTTTTAGAGTGGGTTTTACCCAAAAATCTCACCTTTTTTTTTGGGGGGGGGGGGGGTAGGTGGGTTTTTTGCAGCCCTGAGAGCGGGGCAACATTTAGGGGCTTCCATAACAGTTGCAGACAACTTCATGCCCAGTCTATGGATGAAATGTCTTGCTATTATGTGAGCCTTTGGGAGAAATTATAACTATAGTTATAAAACTACACATAAAGTTAAGCACATAACACTTATTAAAAAACATCTTCAAGCAATTTACGATCATTCTCAATAATGCTTAGGAATTATTTTGTGTAGCCCTTTATATGTTCTATAGAATTTATGAACATCATGTAGTATGCAAAAATGTAATTAAACTTAAAAACACCTGCCATAACTGAAAACGCAATTTCAGCAATCATTCCCAATCGATAACATATCGGATACAGTATTTTATCCGAAATTTTTTACGTGTCCCTGTAAATGAATGATAAATGCAATACATCCCGTATCCTAATCCTATTGTGCTCCAAACATCTTGAAGTAAACCTCTGTAATGTATATCAATTCTATCATCTTTGAAATAGTGCAACATAACTGAACTATGCTGCGAATAGTTTTTTTTTCTTTTAAACCATTATATTATCGAAGTCTTTTGTATAACTCTGTAAGTAAATGATGAATGCTTTGCAACCCATATTTTACAAAAACATGTTTTAGTAGACCTAAGAAATTCACATGTTTGTAACAGAGTAGCGTTATTAAAATATGTATCAAAAGATTTTACTTTATAGATCATAATGTAGTGGAAATAATTTTAAGTTCCCCTGTATGCGTACTGTAAGTGCTACACATAACATATTCTATAGTAACATCTTCTACTGCATCGCAATAATGTAATATAATATTTTGAAATTAACCACTCCGGATGTACGGCAACATCACCCAATTAAATTAGAAAAGAGCCCAATCAGTGAACTAAAAACACTTTTAACGAACTGCTGTGAAGTTAATCTTTCTTTCATCTTTTAATGAAGGACTACTGCACCACATACCGGGTGTTCTAAAAAGGACTCACTGATTTTAAAATTCAATAATTCGCAAACGGTGACAGATATTTAAAAACTTCTTGCAGGAGGGTTATATATGATGTCAGGAGGGTTTTTTTTTTACCATGATTCTCGAATTTAGTTCGAATTAAAAGCAATAGATGGTGCTGCAATCAATAAGCGCTAAATTCATGCTGGTATTTTTTTGGTCTGTCTCTTCTCCCATGCTAAAAAAGAAGATTAAAATGTATTGAGTCCCGAAGACCAAACATCGGGATTGAATTTAGCGCCTATTTCTTGCAGCACAATCTATTGCTTGTAATTCGAAGTAAATTCGAGAATCACAGTAAAAAAACTCCTGAGATCATACATAACACTTCTGCAAGAATTTTTTAAATATCTGTTACCGTTTACAAGTTATTGAATTTTAAAATCCGTCATTCCTTTTTAGGACAACCGGTAGAAGTAATTTCCGAAACAGATGTACGTTCTTCACTCCTAACAGACTATTTTTATATTTTTATTAGGTGGCGTATGTTTTTTCGCCCGCTTCTGTTTTCATCACTCTCTTATCATGTAACCGAACTTGCGAGACGGAATTTCTTAGTACTCAATTTCTTAGTACTCCGATAATGCTTTTCAATATAAGCTTTTAAACTCAAAAATAAGTCTTTTCCTATCTCCATAAAGACACCTAATAACTAAGAAATAATTTTTCAGAAGAACACGGATAATAAATGATGCTCTTTTTTCCATTACAGTAAAAAATATAATTTTCACATAACAAAAAGAATAAGTCGTAGAAGTATCTCCTAGTGGATTCCTGGACATGCAGACATCACCGAATCTCGAGCCAAAACGAAATTAGATGTATAACAGGTAAGCGACTTTTACTTACCCCTGTTTTCTACGAGCAGCATAAAGTCACTTAGTAAATATTTTATTGTATATGTTTTTTCATGAGAGAACGCGGTTCTGCTGTCGAGTGTTTTTAGCTCAACACGCCATGTTTCCAACATAATATTCATTATTTTTAAAATATTGCAACACTATTAAAATAACTGCAAATACTTTTTTCTATATACTGCAATGTTACCGAATACTTTTGAGTACCCTTGTAAATGAACTATAAATGGTACAAACTTCATTTTTAATAAAGAACATGCCATAGTGAACATCAATAATGTATGTCAATTGCATGGCAATCCGAGTATATATATAATTAAGGAAGTTGGAGCACGGCCAGTCAGACAGACAGGCACACAGACGGACAGACTAATCCAATTCATAAATTTCTTCAACTACGATGGAAAGTGTTAAAAAGATTCTTTACAGAGACCATATTTTTTAAATATAAGAGAATAAATACAATATTTTTTAAATAAATTATTAGTATTATTATATAGTTATTATATATTGCGTGAGCCTATATATAAATTCTATAATTATTTTTTTAATTAATTAAATAATAAGCGAATAAATCAGTCTGACTAAATATTTTTGTTGTTGTTTTTTAAGTGACAATAAACAATGACAGAACAGACAAAGAAAAAGTTAAATAATCAAAGAGAGAAGGAAAATTCACCAAATCAAATAATATTATACTACCATCAATTATTTTTCCTATAAATGTATGGAAATTTATGGTGCAGAAAAAATATTATTTATTTAAAGAGGACAAACTTTCTTATATCTTTTAGAAAAGCTATCACAAATGGCTATTGCAAATAATTCTGAAATACATTTTGCTATTTCCAATATGAAAATTTAAGTTACAAATATTTCAAAAATACTTTCATATTAAGTAAAATAGGAAAATAAAACATACGCTACAGATGCACATAAAACTAATGATTCGGAAAAATAGATTAAATAAAATTTCGAAAGGATATCTTTACTGAAACTTTCATTTTAGAGATGACCTTTAAGTTCTTCCCGTATATTTAACCTTTTACAAATGATATATCATTTTAGATTATAATAAGATAGAAAGTGAATAAATGAGTTTTCTGAGTAAACAAGTCGGATATTATACATCAGACTTGACAAATGAGGTGCGTTCGTACTATAACTAGTTTTATAAATATTCAGATCTTGCTGCAATAGTTGTTGCACTCTTAAGCAAAAATACATGAATACAAAATTTCTTACTAGTATATATATTAAATTCAGTAATATGGAAATGATACGACTCCATTTTAAATAGGACGTAATCACCATGGCAGCCTAGAATCATTACCTATCATGGGATATCATTGAATTAATTATGTATGATAGGATTTAATAGAATGGAGAAAACTTTTCTTAATATTTTTTTTAGTTATGATTCGATTTTCATAAAATATGAAATGACATCATAAAATGTTGTAACACATATATATATTCAATTTCAACCATTTGGTTGAGTAACTTTTACGCTTTTATATGCGGACAGACGGACAGACAAACGGACGCACTAGACGACGATTATATGTTCTACGTATTTATATAATTACAAACGCACCGAAAACAAGTAATATAATTTTCTTTTTTTTTTAAGTCAATTCCTACTTAGGTCATCAAAGAAAAATTTAATATAATCCCTTAAAGTAATATTAGTTTTTGTTGCATTAAAATATCTCAATTTGTTGATTTTCTATAAGCAAGTAGGTTTACAATGGAAGTCTATGGGAATTTGGCGAAATATTAGAGATATCGCCAAGTTGGCGTCACTTTTGGCGACTCATTTTGGTCGCCAAATTTGGCGATATATCGCCAAGTTGGCGACAAATTTGGCGGCAGAACAGGGTCCCCCCTATGGTAACATACCTTATAGATATGAAGATGCATTAAATGCTTCAATAACCAATGGCCGCCATTTTATCTCCCATGTAAAACTAAAATTAATTAATTAAAATTTAATTAATGAATTAATATTTAAAAAAAATTTATTAACATCAATTGTCATCCAGTACAAGTTTAAAAAAAATTGTTTCAACTTGATAGGATGAATAATAAGTATTTTATTAACGATTAAAAATTTGAACAAGATATATAAATAAATAAATATATATATATATAAATATAGGGAGAGTGTGAATTAATAGTAGGAATTGAAAAAGTATATAAAAAAACTACGAGAAAAATTTTGTCTTTCTTTCTTTTCATATTCAAAGGATAGGAATATATGCAGGGCTGCCACAGGCGACTATTTTTCTATTCAATTCGAGCCACTATTAAAACAACAACAACAACAACAACAACAACAAAAAAAACAGATTTTTGTAGTATATTTCTCTTGCAAATGTTCTCGAACAGTATGTCAATAATTTCTGTTTTGAGAAAGTGGTGTGAGGTAGAGTTAAAAAATACTCGTCTGTGTCAGCCCTGTATATGTAAGTTGTTCATAATTAAGAGATTACATTTTGAAAAGAGTTCGTAAAACTATCGTATTCTTGAACACACTGCATAAGTGTTCCTAATGAAGTATATGAGAGCGAAATATTAAGTATGCAGTTTTTTAGTACACCGTAACTAGGCAAATGATCCTTAATCTAGCTCTTATCTTTCATAAAGTTTACGAAAATATAACCTTACCCGAGTTACCCACAATTCCGAAAACTGTTCTTATATCTTCAGAAACCAAATAATATACGAGATTTAGAGGAAAAAATCTGAAACAATAGTTTTTTTGCTGGCTATAATTTTCGGATACGTACCCGAGTAGTTTTGACAGTGTATTAAACGATTTTCTCTAGTAACCCAACATTTTAAAACCATTGAAAATCCAGATATTTTGTTTTTAAAACGCTTTATCCACATTATGTACTGCTACGGAAGAATGTCAGTTTTCTCGGATTCTATCAATTTTTATGTCATTGCGGAACATATTACCCTATTACGAAAGATCGATTCTGGTCGCGATAATATCCATCGATCTTTCGTAGTCGGGTTGTCGTTAATTTTTCCTTTGACTGTAAGATATTAAGGACTGTGAAGCTGTATACATTACTATCGCAACGGCAAATGGATATTTTTGTAATTAATTAAGATCATTCATATACATGTATACCAGCTTCTAAAAAATAGTTTTTAAAAAAATGTTGTTACATCCAGGAAAACTTAGTATTATAGATGTTGCTATCAGATCAAAGTTATCACATTAAGCGAAATCGACCTATTTTTAAATAAAAAGATATTTTTTTAGGAATCTAATTATTACTTTTTGATAAAATTAGAAATTATTACCAAAAATAGCGTTTTAATAAATTTTAGACAAAATGATTACTATTACTTTACAATAAAAATAGAAACTATTGCCAAAAATACAGATTTAAAAAAATAAATAAATAAAATAATTTTTACTTTTCAATAAAAATAGAAATTAATACTATAAATACAAAATTTAAAGATATTTTTTTTTATGAAATAGTTATTATTTTTCAACAAAAATAGGAATTGTTACCAAAGATACACGTTTAAAAAATATTTTTTTCATTAAATTATTTATTACTTTTCAATAAAAATAGAAGTTATTAACAAAGATACAAATTTTTAAATAAAATAATTAATACTTTTGAATAAAAGTGGAAATTATTACCAAAAGTACGAATTTTAAAAAGATGATTTGTTTAAGAAATTGACTTCGTAATGGTCTCTCATTTCCAAACTATATACATATATTTTTTTTAGTTTTCTCTTGTAAATGTTGTACAAATCTACCACACTGATTGCTGTTCGGAAATAGTAGTGATCAAAAAGGAGACTATTAAACCCTAGCAATACTAAGATCAAAATATTACATAAATGCTAAGATTTAAAAAGGGGTGAGGTAATTTAGGCCTCCACTTTAACCCCATGGGCCATTATAATGTTTATACGACGCGACGATTCATTTCGTTGATTAGCTAAATTTACAGACAGCTGAAAGAAGAACAAAAAGTAACGAAATGAGGAAGGCGCGTACACTCTCTTGCATGATAACGCTACACTCACAGCGCCATCTAGAACTATATCTGGCAGGATACCAAAAATTCTCTTTGTTTCTCTTGGAACGTGATAAATGATAGAAAGCTTTTATTTATTCCCTGAATGCCTAAGATGGGGTAAATGTGACCCCATTCGCAATTTCTACAAATAAAACTATGCATGGTAACGCTATACCCAAAATCACCATTATCAAAGTGCCATTTACAACTATTACAGCACCAACTAGAAACTATATTTGGCAGGATGCCAAAAATTCTCTTTGTTTCTCTTAAAACGTGATAAATGATAGAAAGCTTTTATTTATTCCCTGAATGCCTAAGATGGGGTAAATGTGACCCCATTCGCAATTTCTACAAATAAAACTATGCATGGTAACGCTATACCCAAAATCACCATTATCAAAGTGCCATTTACAACTATTACAGCACCAACTAGAAACTATATTTGGCAGGATGCCAAAAGTTCTCTTTGTTTGTCTTGAAACGTGATAAATGATAGAAAGCTTTTATTTATTCCCTGAATGCCTAAGATGGGGTAAATGTGACCCCATTCGCAATTTCTACAAATAAAACTATGCATGGTAACGCTATACCCAAAATTACCATTATCAAAGTGCCATTTACAACTATTACAGCACCAACTAGAAACTATATTTGGCAGGATGCCAAAAATTCTCTTTGTTTCTCTTGAAACGTGATAAATGATAGAAAGCTTTTATTTATTCCCTGAATGCCTAAGAAGGGGTAAATGTGACCCCATTCGCAATTTCTACAAATAAAACTATGCATGGTAACGCTATACCCAAAATCACCATTATCAAAGTGCCATTTACAACTATTACAGCACCAACTAGAAACTATATTTGGCAGGATGCCAAAAATTCTCTTTGTTTCTCTTGAAACGTGATAAATGATAGAAAGCTTTTATTTATTCCCTGAATGCCTAAGATGGGAATAAATGTGACCCCATTCGCCATTTCTACAAATAAACAAAAAAAAAATGTGCATGGTAACAAACATGGTAACGCTACACTCACAGCGCCATCTAGAGAACTATATTTGGCAGGATGACAAAAATTCTCTGTGTTTCACTTGAGACGTGATAAATGATAGAAAGGTTTCATTTACTCCCTGAATGCCTAAGATGGGGGTAAATTTGATCCCATTCACAATCTCTACAAATAAATTAAAAACTGTGCGAAATTTACTAAGTAAATAAAATAATGAAAGAGAACTTTATAGGATAATTCCCAGAAAATTATTTTAGCATGCATATTCTAAATGAAAAAAACACTGCAACATGTCCAGATGGGGTGAAATTAACCCCATCTTTGTAATGAGAGTTTTAAGAAAACAGACTTTTTAACTAAATATTTTACAAGGACGTAAAAATATCTTAAAATTTGCAAATCCTTATGGAGACAAATAAAATTTACAGATTAAATATTCATTACTTCTTTTTACATGTATATGTTTAACCGAATCCACCACCATTGCACACATAAAACATTGAATAATTAAAAACAAAATATACTTTTCTCGTAATTCTACGCATTTTGCTACTGTAATGCATATCAATCATTCTATGTTTTAAATTTACAGAACTATTCCCCCGAAGAATTTTTCTTAAGTTATTGTATAAAACATTGATATACTATCACAAATTGTTTTTCATATAAGTATATACAAATTTATGAATCGGAAAATAAGTTATGAAACGAAATAAGAACCATATTTATTCCACATTTTCAAAAAATAAAAGCTATCAAAATGGGCTATTGCAAATAATCTTGAAATATATTTTCCTATTTTGCAGAACAAATTTAAAATTATCTTTCAGATATTTCAAAGATACTTTCATGTAAAATAAAATATTAAAATAAAACATATACTACATATACACATAAAGCTAAAAGTTTGAAGAAAAAGAGATTAATAAACAAAAGTTCCGAAGAATGTGATGTGTTTTAATGCACAGCTTATATATCATTCATTTTTTATTTGAAATTCGTAGAAAGATTTTATGAAAAGTAATAAATATTTTAAAATCAGATATCAGTATAAAATAGAAATTATATTTTACATAAAAACGTGAAACATTATTACGCAGATAAGACTTTATTCATAGAAATAGGACAAGTTGAAAGTCACATTATTTTATAAGATACCAGATTTGATAATTATAAATAATTCTCTACTTGGGTGAATATCAAAAAATGTGAGATTTTTAAAACAAAACTGTTTGAAAATTTAAATCGTTTCAAAGCTTCTGATTAAAAAAAAAAAATGTTAGTTGAACAGCAAAATAAAGGAATTTCCATGTAAAATTGTTAAAGCTTGAAAAGCTTAAGTTCATTTTTATGTAATTATAATTATATGTCATTTTCTTGGCATATGTATGGCTGGATAATGACCGCCAGGAAAATGACAATTTCATTCTAAAACATTTTTCACATTTTTTTTTTTTTTTTTTTTTTTTTTTTTAGATCTAACATCTTAATTTCGTTTAAAGGAATATGTTTCATCTCTATAGTATCTCAAATTCAGTATAATTCTTAGTTTTATTTGCAATTTATTGAAGCCAGGAAAATGACATAATAAAAGCTTACTCAATTTTTACAAACGTTTAAACACATTATTTTCAAAGAAATATCTAAAAGATCTTGCTGGTAGCACTGATTTTACCACTTCTGACTTGAACTATGTCCAGAACAAGAAGAATTACTCTGAAGCGCCTTCTTTATACCTCAGAAAGAACTAAATTGAGCAGGCCAGGAAAATTCATTTACAGTAACAATCATATTTTAATTATAGAAAATTATTTTTTAAATTCAGAATTTGTTAACTTCCTCATATATGTGTTATTAACTAGAAATTAAAAAAAAAACTAGAAAAAGGTATTTGCATAGTATAGCAGAAAGACTTTTACTTTGTACACATCACAGTGTGACATGCCAGTAAAATGACAATCGGAAATTTTAAATCTTTTAATTTCTCCACTTTAGTGTTATTATGAATATAATATCTCTAGAAAATACTTCTAAGAATATTTTTTATTAGAATGTAAAAAAGAAAATTGCATTATATAACATTTTATGGAAATTTTATTGTACGGACTGCAATTTTCGTATTTTGTGGTATTGTCCGGCATATGCACATTTGAACATTAAAAGTTATTAACGTCTTACCTTTTATGAGAGGTGTATTCATTAAAATTAAAAGTTAATTTACAAAAACTTGAATGAAATGTTCAATTTACTCCAAACCATTCTATTTTCTGAATAATCTAGTCAGGTATTGAAAAAAATAATCATTTACAAAACATGAAGAATTTATAGATTTAATTTTATCAATAATAAAGCCAATAAAGGATCCTACATGGGTGTGACTAAACGATAGATGGCAGGATTAAAGAGCAGAAAAAAGTCATAAAAATGAATAAATTGAATACTAAAATGAAAAATATTAATAAGGAGTCTTCGTTGAACATTGACTTCAATAACACGGATAAACTTACAAATTTTAATAACCTTAATTACGCATTATTGAGAGCAGAGTTTGAAATCACCTCAAAAGTTGGTAGCGATATGTTACATTTGACAGTTGACAGGTTGGTTGGTTGATTTTTTGACGGCCGATTATCTACACGAGGGATATAGGCCCGGGGGGAGTGCCCTCCGTGGGGGTCTTTCTAAGGGAACCTAATCCGTATTTACATATGGAAAATCCACGGTTCGAAGAAAACCACGAAAACTCCGAACGATTAGGCCGACGGGCGCGATTGGGATCGAACCCAGCACTTCCCGTCTACCAGCTTCGAGGGCAGAACCTCTCGGCCACTGGTGGGGCTTGACAGTTGACAGAAAAGGCGATACGTGTTGCATTCCAAACCACAATAACAGAGCGTTTGTCTAACAGCATAACAGTTGCCTCAGATTAAGGTGTTGAAAATATTTTGTATGTTTTTTTGTACTGAAAGAATTAACTGTTTGCAATTATCAAGTAATTATCGAAGTCAATAGTGAAGTCAATAAAGGATCCTACGTAGGTGTGACTATAAGATAGATGACAGAATTTAATAACATAAAAAAGTCATAACAATGAATAAATCTGATTAAGGAGGTGAAAATATTTTGTATGCTTTTTGTAGTGAAATAATTAACTTTTTGCAATTATCAAGTAATTATCGATTTAACTTAGTCAATAGTGAAGTCAATTAAGGATCCTACATAGGTGTGACTAAAAGATAGATGACAGAATTTAATAACATAAAAAAGTCATAAAAATGAATAAATCAGATTAAGAGGTGAAAATATTTTGTATGTTTTTTTGTACTGAAAGAATTAACTATTTTCAAATATCAAGAAATTATCAATTTAACTTAGTCAATAATGAAGGCAATAAAGAATACTACATAGGTGTGAGTGAAAGATAAATGACAGAATTAAAGAGCATAAATGACTCATAAAAATGAATAAATTGAATACCGCAATGTCAAAAATTTATAAGTAGTCTCCATTGAACATTAACTTCCGTAATATGACTAAACTTGCAAATTTTCATTACCTTAATTATCCGTTATTGAACGCCGCGATCGAAATTGCTTGAAAAAGTTGAAAAGTTTATAGCGATATGTTATATTCGAAAATTGACCAAAAGCGTGTTGCTTGTTGGATTCCACGACGTGATAGCAGGATTTGTTAACTGAGCGTTTGCCTAACAATCTCATATCAAGCAGATGAAAATATTTTTATATTTCTTTTATTGAAATAATTAACCATTCGCAAAGTCAAGTACTTATAGATTTAAAATTGTCAATAACGAAGGCAATAAAGGATCCTACGTAGGTGTGACTAAAAGATAGCAGAATTAAAGAACATAAAATAGACTTAATAATAATATCGAATACTGCAATGTCAAAACTTAATAAGAAGTCTCCTTTGAACATTGACTTTTATAATTCGTAACGACCTATTTTTGAAGAGCATTTATCTTTATCCTACTATTGTATGAATAAGACTTTGATAAATGCGCGAAGTTATGCGGGCGACTTAAAAAAAGTCTGCTTTTCATTTTTGATAGTGATATTTTGAAATACATAATTCATTTCATTCCAGTTTAGCTCTCTTTTTAATTTGAAGCATAAATAAGTTAAATCCGTTAACAGGGATGAGAGCGCTCCGACCCAAATAACCGATTACTACCACTAAATTTTAATAGTATTTTTCGCATTATATAATGTCAGAATTTCTGAGATTTAATAAAGCAAAGAATACTATTCAAATTTAGTGGTGAATTGGTCATTTGGGTCGGAACGCTCTCATCCCTAGTTAAGAATTTCAATATGAAGTTTCTTCAAAAACACATTTCCTACCCACACTAATCAGCGAGAAACTCAAAATAATTGGATACTTTAAATTCCACGTCTTCTGTGACGGGGATGTCTTGCAAAACAGGCTCATGGGGAAAAAGTCTTGGAAATATCCGTAATTTCAAAATAAATTCCTTTTTTCAGAATTTAACATGTTTTGCTACACACAACGTGTCTCAATCATCCTTAATATATAATTAGATAAAATATTTAAAATCAAAACTTATTCTTATTTTATTAAAAGGTTGCTAAAAACTACAAAACCTAGGTTCTTTAAAACATAGAAAAACGTCGCAGATGTTAAAACTCGACACCCAAGCGCTTTTAACTCTTTCAAACAGGTGAAATTTCTGAGGTGTCAGGATTACGGGAGGTAGATGCTGAGGTGGAAATGTTCAGAGGAAAATTCCCCTAATTCTCATTTTTTAAGAAAGTTGAAAGTACTTGGGTATCGAGTTTTAACATCTTTGACGGTTTTTTATGATTAGAGAAAATTATTTCATGCATTTTTTGGCAACTTTTAGTAAAATAAATTACAAGTTTTGATTTTAAATATTTTAAACAATATTAAGGTGAAATGACATTCCAGAAATTTTTTTAAACTATATTTTTTACATTTTTATTATTGTAAAAATTTACCAGAGTATTTAATTTCCAAAAATTTATTTTTGAAATTATCTGAAATGGAATTTCTTATGCTAATGTATGAAACCGAAACATCGTTATTCACAAAACCCATGTTTATTCTACATCTTTTATAAATCGTTCTAAAAATGGTTATTTCAAATAATTCAGCAATATATTTTCTTATTTGTTAAATCATATTTTAAATTATCTTTCGAATATTTCAAATCTACTTTCATAGTAGTAAAGCAAGAAAATAAAACATAAGCTTTAGATGCACACAAAACTAATGGTTAGATAAAATATATTAATAAACAAAATTCTGAAAGAATGTTGCTTTTTTAATACACATATGTATGCAGTATTCATTTACATTTCGTACTGACAAAAGGATTTTAAAATCACATATCAGTATAGAATCAGAAATTATATTTCACATAAAACAAGTGAAATTTATTATTCGTCGAGAATTCTGTCTAAATTATTCATCATATTCATGCCACATTGTAAAATATGTCCAAAATAGTTATTGGAAATAACTCTGCTATATATTTTCCGATTTGGTAGAGTAAATTTAGTACTATGTTTCAAATATTTTTGAAATTCTTTCACAGTAAAAAAATAGGAAAATAAAATATAAGTGTTACAAATGCACATAAAACTAATGGCTCGGAAAAAGGATTTGATAAATAAAATTTCGAACGGATTTCCTTATCGAAAGTTTCATTTTAGAGATACCCTTAAAAGTTCTTCCGCAATACTTAATCTTTTATGATACAGTATGAAAGGTAACTGAAAATATTAGTGTGTGGAGAAATAAAAGAAAAAACAAGTATTGGAAATTTCTATTCTTATTTTCATATACATAGAATTGGAAAATATGTACGCACATTCATGTTTGGGAGCAGTACATACATAACGTTATTAACATCTTGGTAAATTTGGACCACTTCTTCCTGTACGACATCATACGTTATAATCCCACGAGCCGCCCCCCCCCCCTCCCTAATGATATCGTTATCAATGTCTAAAAATTTGTTTTCCGATCGTTTTCTTTTGTTTTCAGTGATACACAGATGCTGTTATACAGGGTGTCCGGTCTCAACGGTGTCCAATGGCTAATTCCTTAACCGTTAGTCATAGACATATAGTTCCAATTACAAAAAATGTTTCAAATCAGGTAAAGACATATTTTAAATGCGATTTGGGTCAATAAAAAAATTTCTTAAAAAATTACGAAATTTAAATTTTTATACGGTCCCCCGGTCCTATAAGTTATAATTAGTAAAATTCCCCTATTACACTGACAAGTAAGACAAAAAAATCCCATTCATATAACACTAAAATTGAGCGACTTATAAAACTTTGAAAATGCATGACTTATGCCATTTTTTTGCTCTGAAAACAAATGATTTTGGCTTGGCTTTGAGGGATCACATACCAAGTGCTTAAAGTATTCGAAGATCTTATTTCATGTGTATCTGCGCTTTGAAAAAAATCGTACGAGTATTACGATTAAGTTAACATTTATTAAGTTTCAGATTGGCTAAAATAACATATGTTTTATTTTGTCAGGATTTGAGACTGTTTCTTTTATGATTTCTTTTCACAAAAAATATGTTATTTTTATAAGTTTTTATGTTACTTCAACGATCGTATGTATGTTTTTCCAGTTCAAAATTTGTACTCGAAGTTTAACTCACTTTTAAATATCCGATCGGGATTACATTTTACATACTGGCGCAAATCCAATAACAATCTAATATTATTATGATTTTCAGTGGTTACCATTTATACTTATTTTACAATATAACACAAAAAACAAAAAAAAAAAAAAAAAAAAAAAAAATCGGATAGATTACCGCCAAGAAGTTTAAGAAAAAGTTTTAGATTAGATAATACAAGAGTTCGATTGTTGGTTTTTTTTTAAACTTTTATGTATTTTTTAGCACTGAATCCGAAAATTACATTAATTTTTAACCATCATGTCAGGATAATTCGCAAATCATAAATTGTCAAATTTAAAGAATAACAAATATCGGATGCTATAAAGTAGAGGAGATAGTTGTGTTTTTTAACTTTTGATAATTGATTTTTACGTGCTTTTTAGCACTGAATCTGAAAATTAACTTCATTTTTAACCATCACGTTAGAATTTTTTTTTTTTTTTTTTGCAAATCGTAAACGTGTAAGTTAAAATATAGCGAAAATATCATACTAAAAAACATATGTAAAACATTTTTTGTTTTATTATTATTTTTTTTTATTCAATAATTTATTCAGTATTTTTGCTTATCCTGGGATTCTTACAGCTAAATAGCTGAGTGGTTCGTTGAGATGAGGGAGGAGATTCAAATTGAACTTTGAAGCTTTTAACTTTGAAATTTGCGAAAAATCTTGATGTGATGGTTAAAAATGAAGGTCAATTTCAGATTCAGCGGTACAGAAAATATAAGAATCAATTATCAAAAGCTAAAAAACATGACATAATAATCTAATGCAATCTAATGATATTTTAAAATACGCATTTTGTAAAGAATTGAGGCTGTTAATTTAGCATCATTTTATTTTACAAAAATTCTGTTTTTTCTTTCTTCTTAATTGTTTATTACAAATTGTATATTTTTCATTAATATGTCAGAATGATTAAAGATTTCAAATTTATATTGCAATGTTAATTTTACTCTCAAGCATTTTTAATATATCTGATGAAATTATATTTCGACTAAATTTGTGAATGACCCTCAATTAGCAGCAAAAAATATGCTCCAACTTTAAACAGCTATTACTCGGTCAATTTTAATCGTAGAATAACGGGACCTTTTGTGTATTACGTGTCAGTATAAAAGAAAAATTTTACTAAATATAACTTATAGGACTGGCGAACCATATAAAAATTTAAATTTCGTAACTTTTTAAGAAATGTTTTTATTGGCCCAAATCGCTTTTTAAATATTTCTTTATCTGACTTTAAACATTTTTGTAATTGGAACTATATGTCTATGACTAACAGTTTAGGAATTTATCATTGGACATTGTTGAGACCGGACGCCCTGTATATTTATTATTAGCACGCTTTATTGATTCAAATGAAGATAAATCAATAAAATATCACTATTATATATGAAATAACTTTCAATCAAATAATATTTAAAAGAAATAGCTATTATTTAAAGGTATTTAATAATAGCTTTTAGTTACATAGTGCACCCAACAATAATATGTCGTCTTGCACTGACCCCCACACAAAGTAGCGGAGAAGTAGGGTCAGGCAGAATTTCTTATCAACGAAACAGGTGGACAACATTTTTTTTTTACCCGACTGCCAAGAATGGTTATGTATTTCACGCGTAAGTGGATTTCTTTGTACCCTCGAAACATCCCAACGGCTAGATGGATTTTAACGAATGAGGTCTATATCGATTGATCTTAACCGTCCGATTTTTATGGGCTAGGTTTTGTTTTTATAAGTTCAAAATGGCGGCCGTAAAATACGAAATGGCGGTAGACACGAAAAAAAATTAAGCATCCTATTTAGTGGCATATCATTGGTTAGATCTTTCAAAATGAAGACGATGTTTCATTGACTGTTTTACAGTCAGAAGCTCCGTTTAAATATTACACAACCTGGAAGTTGTGTAAGTAGGATCTCTAGCTTTACTGAAACTCTAACCCTCATAGACATCTATAGGCCTCATCAAAACAGTGTTTATAGATAGGAACAAACAATTAAACACAACTTAAAAGTCACCAAAACAAGTAAATAAAAATTATAGATAAGTAATATAAAAAATAGTTTAGCATTGATGAGAAATAATTAATTAGTTCGGCAGTCAGGTTTTTTGATTTTTAAAATTTAATTTTTACTTGTTTCTTTTATTCACATAGTAAACGCAACAAGTATAATTTAAAACGTTCTTCGGAACTTAGTTTTACGAACAGCGGATTATACAGTGTGTCCACGTATAACCTGACCGACCTTTATTTTCGCAACCTTTGGTTCTAGATGCATACCTCCAAATACAAAAGTGGTCAAAATTACGTGCAGAATTAAGATAAAAAATTTTGAAGCGAAAACACAATTTAGTGAACAATTACAGAATCTAAATTTTTATACGGTCTCCCGGTCCTATAAGTTATATTTAGTAAAATTTTCCGGCTACACTGATAATTAAGGCAAAGAAAGTTCCATTTTTCTACTATTAAAATTGACCGAGTAATAGCTGTTTAAAGTGAGAGCATATTTTTTGCTGCAAATTAGGGGTCATTCACAAATTTAGAAGAAATATAACTTCGTGAGATATATTAAAGAACTGATTGAGAGTAAATTTAGCATTGCAATATAAATATTAAACCTTTAATTATTCCGACATATTACTGCAAAATATACAATTTGTACTGAACATATAAGAGGATACAAATAACAGAATTTTTGTAAATAAAAGGATGTAAAATACAGCCTCAATTCTTTATAAAATGATACATATTTTTAAATGCTGTTAGATTACATTGTCTTTCAAATTTTGGGTTGTGCCATGTTTTTTATTGTTTGAAAATTGATTCTTATGTAATTTTTAGCGCTGAATCCGAAAATGACCTTTATTTTAAACCATCACGTCAGAATTTTTCTCAAAAAGCAAATTTCAAAGTTAAAAAGCTCAAAGTTAAAATTCATTCCCCTCCAGCCCCAACCTCATCGAACCCCTGCGCTGTTTAGTTGTAAGAAACCCGGTATAAGCCAAAAAATTGAATAAATTATTGAAATAATTAAAATTAAACTGAATAAAAATGTCCTACATCTATTTTATTAGTATCAGATTTTTGCGCTATTTTTTAACCTTGAAATTTACGATTTGCGAAAAATCCTAACATGATGGTTATAAGTGAAGGTACTATTTTTATTCAGCGTTAAAAAATACATAAAACGTAATTATAAAAGTTAAAACACACAACCATCGCAGGTTTATGTTATCTAATCTAAAACTCTTTCTTAAACTTCTTGACGGTAATCTATACGATTTTTTTTTTTTTTTTTTTTTTTTTTTTTTTTTTTTTTTTTTGTGTGTGTGTGTGTGTGTGTGTTATCCCCTAATATAAATATGTATCAGATGGTAAGCGTCGAAAATCATAATAATATTACATTGTCATCGGATTTAAGTCAGTATGTAAATTTTAACTTCGATCGGACATTTGAAAGTGATTTAAAGTTGGAGTACAAATTTCAAACTGAAAAGACGACCGTTGCAAGTTAAATGAAACCATTTGAAAATAACATTAATATAATATTAATATAATATATTGAAAATAACATTTGTTAAAAGAAATCGTAGTTTCAAATCCTTACAAAATAAAACATATGTTAAAATACAATTATTTTAACTAATCTGAAACTTAACTAATAAAATTTAATTGAATCGTAATAGTTGTACGATTTCTTTCAAAGCGCAAATGCCTTGAAATAAGTTTAAGTACTTTATATACGACCCCTGAAAGCATAGCAGAAATCATCTGTTTTGAGTTGCAAAAAAGTGATATAAGTCATGCATTTCAAAGTTTCATAACTCGGTCAATTTCACTTCAGATGAATGGGACTTTATTTTCTCTTACTTGTTAGTGTCACAGTAAATTTTTACTAACAAGGAGAGGACCAACCTTGTTAATCACAGATTTTGATTATTTTAATATATGTTGTAGGGTAGAGACCCCTTAGTGTCAGGTTTAACGGATTTTATACAACGCTCGTTAGTTCTTGAGAAACAGGAGGGGGGAGGGTTCTAATATTAGTACACAAGTTAACTACTTACTCAAAACGATAGGTTAGTCATAGCTCAGTTGGTATGGCGTTTGCCGGCTGATCCACGGACCCGGGTTCGATACCTGAATGCGCTACATTTGTTTTTCTCATTTTTCGTTTTATAAATATACTTGTAATTATAATTTAATAATTTCAATTAAAAATGTTAATATCATACATTAATTATTATGTTAACAAACTTAAATTTATCATTTCTTATTTGTAAACTATTATTTCTCATCCTTTAATGAGGTTTAAAAAGAAATTGGATCTATTATTGAATGATAAAATTCCAAAATCGTGACAAAATCTGTTGTGTTGCCATCTAGTTTTGATAAAATAAAAGAATATTCAAATAAAATAAAAATAAAAGCAGAATGATGATAAAGGGGAAAGCAAAATAATTGAAAGCGCAAGCATACTTATTACAAATATAAAAATCTTTAATATGCAAAAAATCGGTTGTAATTTAATTATGATGCTAATTTTTAATATAATTATGCTTGTTTCTTTAAAAACAGAATAATAGTATGATCACATTGACTTCCTTTGTTAAAGCAATGCGTAAATGATGTTTCTTTAAAATCACGAATTGACACAATTGCTCAATATCATTGAATCGATAAAGAATATATGAAATACATTTTAAAAGTGATTTTAAAAAAATTAACAGTTTTATGATGTTTTATTACAACTATTTAGTTAAAAGTAAAAATTAAATAGGTTAAAATTATAATTGATATACAATATTAAAAATTTTAATTGACAATGAGATTATTAAGTATTAGCGCATTCAGGTATTGAACCCGGGCCCGCGGATCAGCCGGCAAACGCCGTACCAACTGAACTACGAATAACCCAGCATTTCGGTTGAAAAGTAAGTATTTAAGTTCTGTACTAATATTAGACCCCCTCGGTTTTTCAAGAACTAAGGAGCGTTGGATAAAATCCGTTGAACCTGACACTAAGGGGTCTCTACCCTACAGCATATATTAAAATAATCAAAATCTGTGATTAACAAGGTTGGCCCTCTCCTTGTAAGTATCACATATGGGACCGGGGGACCGTATAAAAATTTAAATTTCGTGATTTTTTAATAAATATTTTTTTGGCCCAAATCGCGTTAAAAATAATTCTATACCTTACTTAAACCATTTTTGTAATTGGAAGTATGCATTTAGGACCGACGGTTGCGAAAATAAAGGTTGGTCAGGTTATAAGTGGACACACTCTGTATGCATATAGCATATATGACAAAAGAACAGGAATGTCAAACGTTGGTGGTATTCCACATTTTGGAATTAAATAATTTTATAATCATTTAATGATTTTAATACTAATCTTGTACTTTATAAAAATAGATAACAGACTAATTTTAGGTAAAGAACAAGTTTACAAATAAAGAGAGAAAAATCTTGATTCCATCAAATATGATAACGATATCAAATGAGTAATCCCCCATCCCCCTAGAGATATTAAAAATATTTATTCAATATATATACAGAACAAGATCGCGATGCATACATCGAAAAATACATGCGCACACTTTAAGGTAGTGTTCAACCCATAGACTTCTCATATAACTTCTTATCTTTACTCTGAGGTTCAACCCGACAACACAAACATAAAGTTATGGGACTCGACGATTGGCGACACATGACCTCTTCTGCAGCTGCAAAGTCATGTTCTGGTGAGCGCTCCAAAGTCGCTGGTCCACGAAAGGGTTCGAACAGCTAGGATCTTTATATCGACCGGACGCAGCAGATGGAAAGCTGAGAGAAACTTGGCCGAATCTAAGGACATGAGACCTCGCCAAGAAAACGTCAGAGAGCCAAAAAAGACACAATTCGGTCTAAGATTTTGAAGCTGTGGCCTTAGCAACTCGTACTTTTGAACTTTTTGGAAATGGGCCTCAGCAAGAGAAAATTGGTCATTAGTTACTTGTGAATCAATTACAAGAACATGATCGATGCAGTAGGCCACAAGGTCAGGCTTCCAACTCCTACCATTGGCACGGAACAGGGGCTCTCGGTTACGATATCATGTACCACCCCCCCTCCCTCCCCTCTAACGTGATAAAGTTATATATGCACAGCTGCTTGGTTGAATGGTATTTTCTGAGCTAAAATATTTCAATAATGCTTTTTTTTTTTACATCAATATTCATACTTCATCTTTTATCTTTTTTTGAAGATTTACATTGGTGATCGTATAGTCTTATCATTACTTGGTGCTGAATTTACTTCATAAAGATTTAGAGGATTAGATTTAGAGTGGGCTATAAAACAAAAAACAAGTCCGTGACTAACGTTGATGTTATGTTGGCAGTCCAAAATCTGACCAATAAATTTCACTTTTACTGCATTTTTTGCTTTCTTCTATCTTCAATAGAAGAACGTATTGTAATTGAAACTTTTTTCGACTTCCGGTTTTTGACGGATTTACACGTTTTAGGGGTCAGAGGTCCCAAAAAACATGTTTATAGAAAATGTCTGTCTGTCGCCATTGTACCATCAAAAACTGTATGAAGTTATGCATAGAATTGAACCATTTTTTTTTTCAGTTTTTCGCTATGGCAAGCACGTCCTCCCTTAATTTGGAAAAAATCCACCGGAAGGTTTTTTTTTGGTCATGGCAAGAAGGTCTTCCCTGCATTTGGAAAAATTCCGCCTGAAGGGGGCACTGTAATAGCGATTTTTGTGCCATTTTCAATATTGTACTTCCGTAAAGTGTATGAATTTATGCATAGAATTGAACCAGTTTTTTTGTGCATGTTTATGGCCATTGCAAAAAAGTCCTCCCTGAATGTGGAAAATTCCGCCGTAAGGGGGCGCTTTAATAGCGATTTTTGTTTAATCTTCTTAATTTTTCGTAGTTTTATTGCACACCAGTGGCTCGTAAAGCGACAGGAATTTCCCATTCTGATAAGTCGACTACTCGCGCCTATTCCTGATTTTAATAAATACCATGATCGAAATTAACTCGTTTTTACTCCGATTAATTGACTGAAGCGGAAATTTGAGATGAAAGTCAAAGTTGATACAGTACTGAACAAATAAAAATGAAATATTGACATCGATAACAACATTTTGAAATATCAAAATATATGAGATAGAAGAAAGTTTTGGGATTGGCACATATAACTAGTTTTAACTTCTAAACACCGCACAATTTCAATTTTTACACCATCGAATAGGGAAAAAGATGTACTTTGAAATGCGATTTTTTTAAAACTGATTTTTTATAACATTTTCTGGTTTGATTGTTCTAAATCTATCTTTATTGCGTGAATCTCGATGGGGAAAAATCAGTATTTTGCGCTTAAAACAATATAAATAGTTCAAAATTTGTTTCCGGATAATATTCGCTAACGAAACTACAACTACATGAAAAGTAAATTAACCCGGGAGAACTCGCTAGTGAAAATGCCCAATTGCTTTTCTTTTACTTTACATTAATATAATATCAACTTTTGTTGGTTGGCTTAGTACTTTTATTCACAAAATAGGTAAAATAATTGTAAAACATTTTGAAATTTTAATTAAAATGAAAAATGATTTAAATAAGAGTCTTAAAAAAGTACGGCTGTGAGAGAAAATCTCATGCAGCGAGTTCTCCCGGGTTAAATAATATAGATAAAAACAAAAGTAACAGACGTGTAACAGAATCACGCGATTAAACCACTGAAATTATCAGAATAAAATGAGCTGCTCTAAGTACAGATCTTTGGCCAAATATCTTTCGCTATTAACACGTGGCATGCGAAATATTATTGATATTTTTCCTGTAAAAATGATTTTATTAATGTTAGTGATGTTTATTAATGTTTGCAATATTTTAGTAGATTTATATTATTTACATTATTATTATTATTATAATTGGATATGGATTATTTTATATTTGTCGTTATTATTTATTAGAGGAAGAGATATTTACATTTGATATTTAATTTAAGGCTTATTTTATATGTGTTTATTATGTTTATACTATTGAATTCATATATAAATGAGTTATCTCTCCTTCATATTACTGAGATCTAGACTTGTTAAAAGGTCTAGTGGTACAATGAGTAAAATTAATATTGTCCCTTTTGGCTTAGAATCAGGTATGCACCTACAAGTTTGGTTAGTGCATTTTCAGAAATCTTGCACTACCGAGAAAAAAGATGAAGTTTTGAAATTAAATAATATTTTTACATATTTTAAGGGAGAAAGAAGCCTTGAAGGTTTATATAAATGACTGTCTGGAGTGTAATACTTCTGAAAAAATTTCTGAGCTTCTCACTGAGAAATTCATTGGTGTTTATGTTCCAAGATTTTCTGAATTTGCAGCTTTAAAGGTAAATGACGTAAATGAATTAGAGAAATATTTTCATATAAAGGTTAAAGTTGTTAGAAAATTACTGTTATGTGAAACTATCACTGTGCGGGGACTCATAGATGGTCTAAAGCCCGAATACAGAATTTTTTTTATTGTAAATCCCGCGAGCAACACCATTGACTGATAGCGAATGGCAAAACAGTTTGCAATAATTCCAAACTCTCCTGTAAATGCTGTCAGGAATAATTCACAAAATCTAAAAAGGAATATTAAATGTAAATAAAAATAGAGTTTTCAATATATCAGATGTAAAGGACATATAGCGGACATAAAATATAACAGAGGTAATACTGGTTTATCCCGGCTGAATCAAATAGAGAACATTAACATACTTTTCAAAGAAAGTAGAATAATCTACAGGTCTAATTTTTATTTACAATTATTTTTAAGAGAGTCCATTGAAATTTATTTAAGAGGTTCAGGAATTTGTAACGATACATTATCTTTTCGTATCCCAAATTTTTGGGTTGAATGGTTGGACAACTTACGGAGTCGCGACATAGAGGGAACACGTGCGATCGCGAAAATGTAAGGCGCGTTACATGATTACTTGTTTATATTCAATGATTTTTTCCATTTTCATATGCATTGTATTTGTAATCTTTCTGTTATATGTTCTGATGACGACTCAGAAAAAATGTTGAAACATGTCAATATAGATTTTTAATTTACTTTTAATGTGTTTTTATAATATCTTTTAAACAAATAAATATTTTAATATTGTGATACGCCAAATTTTGTTCAGTGAGAATATCTCAAACTTAATTTCAAACGACAGTTGTTACATTAATGGGTAATATCTGAAAAATTGTATTTTTTTCTATGAGCATTCAATATTTACCTTCAAAATCACACTTCAATTTCGTGTCTTCCGTTCATATTTCCCCAAAACATTTGCGTTAGAAAACGTGAATTTGGCACCGATTATGGAAAATTCACCCTAGAATTTATGTTTCTTGGAAAGCGTCAACTAATGAATTTAAAGTTAAATTCATACTTACGTATAACCAACATTCCATGAGCAAAATTTAGAGACCTTTGCTAGCCAAACCTACTTTTTGTTTCTCGCAGAAAGTGTTTAACGTTATTAAAGGAAATATAAGAATTTGTAGGTAAATATTCCAGAAAATATAAGAAAATAGTATTTAAGGCAAATGAAATGCTGTGAAAAACCTTGCAAAATTAAACACATCTTCAGGGGATACTATATAAAAACAGACACGTAATTTCTGTTTTGTAAAAAAAAAAAATATATATATATATATTACTCAGGGGAGCTCAAATACTTGTAAAAACCAAACATGTAAATATAAGAGGGCGTTTACAAATTCTTTTACATAGTTCAAGCGTGCAAATTTTAGATGTAATTGCTAACTAACTAAATATTTTTATATTTGACTAATTGTATTTTCTATTAAAAAAAAAAAAAAAAAAAAAAAAGTTGTATGTGCTGCATACAATGCTGCATAATTAATTAAGCTATGTTTAGGAAAATGTAAAAAAAAATAAAATGTAACATTTCAAGCCAGAACGCATAAACATAAAAAAATATTTAATAAATTTATAGATTATCAAAAACATTATTTCTGATGCCAGCATACCTTTCCTATGCACATAACACAACCCGAAACGACAACTGAGGTAACATACAAAAGCTTTTTGAGCAGGCTTTTAAGATAAAACACTTTAATTTCGTTTTGAAAAGTTGTTTTAATAAAAATTGCTGTTATTTAAAAATTAATGAAGATCGTTTCAGAAATTAATCTCAAAGATTACAGTGTGAAAGTTTCGCACTGCTTTAATAGTTTAGTAAATATTTAAAAACATTCTTTAATAAATACGAGATACATTCAATAAAGTATTTTTTTTCTTTAATATTCAGTATCATAAGGCATTCATATTGTTTAGATTCAATAAATATTTAGCTTTGTCTATCGTTATATTCTATTGACGAATGCACTTGTATAGTACACGGAAAAAGGAATCGCTATTATGCGTAGATTGCGATTCAGGGAAAAATAATCGGTAGTGCTGCCATCTATTATAATTCTCTGAAAGTAAATAGTTTTTCCATTTAAATTCAAACGATTTACAAAATCAGAGTTGCCATTGCATTATTATTTTATTATTATTATTATTTATTATTGGATACTACTTTTTCTTATTACTTTGTCTATCGCTTTTACAAAACAATTTTTTTTCTGGTAAATGGCTTCTAATCTTTAATGTTGATTATTTTTGTAAAAAATAGAGGTAGATAAAATTATAAAAAATAGTCGCCAAAGGTCGCCCTGACAGCGATTCTAATTTATTTTTTCTGGAACTATTTTAAATTCTCCTTGCTTATATATTCAAAACAAATAACATTCTTCAAAATTTCCTTCGAATATCCATCGATGTACAGATGGAATTACATCCATTAGTTTATAGTTTTTTTTTTTTATAAATGATTAATTTTTTTTTTATATAAAATTTTTCATTCGAACAAATATAGACAAATATTTAAAAATAATGCACAGTTTTTACTGTGTAGTTATTTTACAACTATTATTGATTATTATTATTGTTTACTATTATTGGCTACAACTTTATTATTATTATTATTATTATTTTTTTTTTTTTTGTACCACTTTTTCAAAACAACAATCTCTGTGTTAAATTTCTGCTAAACATCAATGTAGACTATTTTTGTTTAGATATAGTGGTAGGTAAAATAATGAAAAATAGTTGCTGAAGGTAGCTCAGATAACACTAATTAAAAAAGATTTATCTCCAGCTAATTTTTATTATCATTGCTTATATGCTGACAAAAATAAATAAGTAAATAAATAAAAATAAACTACTACTAATAATAATCTTCAAAGTTTCTTCCCAGTTGCCATGAAAGTATCAATTGAATTACATCTATTAATTTTACTATTTTATAAATAATAATTATAAATTTTTTCAGCAAATTTTTCGTTCGAATTAATATATATTTTTATATGTAATATATGCATTATAATAATAGAAATAAGTTTTTTCCTTGTAATATTTTAAAGTTTATTCATGTAATATAGCTATATAACCTATATTGGTTTAATACTCGGATAATAACACAAAATTGTTAAAATATTCTGTTTTTTTTTTTTTTTTTTTTTTTTTTTTTTTTTTTTTTCCTTCATCATTTTAGATACTTCTAATGCTTTTCGATATTCTGAGTTATAAATACCACTAAATCCTTCGAGACGATGCTGTTAAAAACAATAAGTAAACTATCGCATGAAATCAGCGTAAATTATTGTTTTAATTTTTCAGTATTTGCATGATGTTTCAGATAATTTAGCGATCGTTTAGAATGGTAAATTAAGAAATATTCTTTTTAATTATTTTTGTATTTATTAATTATGTAAAAACAAAAAGAGAATTTTCCCAATAATGCCAAGACCTAGTCATACAGTAAGGGGCATTTTATTTTTCTCGTATTAGGGTTCCGTAATTAAAAAGTAGAAACGGTTGGTTGGTTGTATTTATCATGGCCAATTATGAGCACGAGGGATATAGGACCTAAGGGGGGGGGGGTGACCTCCTTGGGGGGTCTTTCTCAGGGAGCCTAACCCTTAAAAGGCAAAAACGGAAATATTATACGATCACTCGTGTCTATCTGTCACATTTTTCTTATAGACTATGGAATGTAGAAAGTTCAAATTTGGCAAAATTAAAGAAAACTATTGACCCACATATTTATAGATTATTAATCATTCATAAATATTTAGGGAAAATGTAGGAGGCTACTTAAATTATTATTATTATTATTATTATTATTATTATTATTTTTAATCGCGTGAAAGTTTATACACGCAAGAGTAAGACAATATTATTAATTTCATTGTAATGATAATCCTGTAAATTTGTTAAGTTTATCTGTAAGACATGTTTGTTGAATAAGAAAATGTTTATTTGGTAATTGATATCATTCAGAAAATCTATATCTCATCAAAAGCAACTCGTTATAAATTATCCTCCCAAGTAATAAATCTAAAGCGACTGTCATAAAAAGAAGTGATATCACATGAAAAGAAGCAATATAGAAGCGAATACTTCGAGTGCCGTGTACAAATCTATCACTACTCATATGTTTCTATAAATTGGTATGTCATTGTGGTAATCATCTGTTAATACAATTGCACTTTTAAACATTTGTTTAACATAATCTTTAATTAGTTAAGTATTTTTAATAATATACTTTATTAAAATTAAAGAAAAATCTGGTTAAATGAATCCTGTTTATGACAGAATTATTTCTTAAACGAAAAATGTTGTATTTCCAACATAAGGAAGATTATACAATACTATTGAAACAGAAGCTTAACTAGAACAGTTTTTCACCAGTCATGTCCAATTCCTTTTACTGTAATTTAGCTTAGTCCATCTCTTGAGTTTAATTAACGTATATTATTAGGTGCATTGTTATTAATGTGCATATGATCATTATTTTGTGTTATTATTTTACAAACTCAAAATGTTTACATGATTACTTAGAAAATCCTCCTCGTAAAAGTTGTGTTTCTCGTTCATATAATGGTAAATATTATTTGGTAAATAATATTATATAATGTAGACATTATTTAAAATTTTTCAGCACGCACTGTAAAAAGAGACAAATGCTTGTTAATGTAATAAAATATAATACAACAATGAACAAAAGTACAATATAACGTCTTGCCCTAAATTCTGAAAAGCCTTCCTTTTTCTCCAGAACAGAAACCTCAGGTACTATTAGATTTTGAGACTGCCCATAATGTTAGACTGCCCATAATTTTCGGAAAAGTCTACAAATAGTTTTTACAGTGCATTAATAAGCTTTATCAAATCAAAATATCGGTTTTTCGGATAATATCAAATTCCCAAATAAACATTTTCATCTGCGTAACTGAATTTATACATGTAAGACTAACAAAATAATATTTATTTTAACGTTAATTTTAATTACTCTGTTATACATATTTCTTGAACATGAAAATGTGTACTTGAAAATTGATAGCATCTGAAAAAGCTATATTCTGACTTAATATATCATATAATATAGGATAAATGAGCTATATTCTTCGCGCGCTTGAAAACACACGCTGCGTAATGTTAATCCTAAGGCATGTTATTTTCGAATTGCTCGTTTCAATTTGAATATTTTTAAAAGATTTTTTTTTTCATTGCATAGGATAACTGAGCTCAATCTTTAATAGGACTCTTTTTTACATTTTCGATTCTGACTGAGAAATTTTTTTTGAAGGTACTTTCAGTATCGAAACCGGTTTCGAAACTGAAAGTACCTTTAAAAAAAATCTGCAACCAAAATCGAAAAAGTAAAAAAGAGTCATATTAAAGATTGAGCTCAGCTATCCTATGCACAAAAAAAAAAAAAAAAAAAAAAAAAAAAATCAAGTTGTTTAAAAATATTCAAATTGAAACGAGCAATTCGAAAATAACCTATCCGTAGGATTAATATTACGGAGCGTGTGTTTTCAAGTGCGTGAAGAATACCCTTAAGAAAACTGATTAAAACTACTCGGAAATGTTTCCGAAAATTATAAAAAGAAAAAAAATATATATATATATTATAAATGCTTTTTTTAATCTCGAAAATCTATTGGTTTTGAGGTTTCAAAAGATAAAGAATAGCATTTCGGAATGAAGAGTAACTCAGAAAGGATTAAATTATATTTCCATTCGGAAAATAAGAAATATTCGTCATTTTTTTACAATGTGGGTATGTAAAAGGGCACGCTCTACCTCAGAGTTGGGCAAATTTGTAATCTCAATTATCCTCCTTGAAATTACAGGTTAATTGCATGTAATTGATTACAGTTAGACATATTCAAACGCAGAAATTTTGCACGCATAATGGAGTGGGGATAGTTCCGACTACAGTGCTGCAAGACTTTTTTTACGGCATGTAATTTTAACTACAGTTAATTACGCTCAATTACATGACAATTACATTGAAGATAATTGCAATTACGAATTTGTCCAATTCTGCTCTCCCTGAATTGGAAGAAATATTTCTAATCTCCTCTCGTTTTAGGAATTTCTGCCTTCAGAAGTGCTTGAGACCACTTCTTATTTCACAATCATCAATAGCGTGCTATCATGCTTATTGGTCCTGGTGATTTTATGGCTATATTTCTGATTAACCAATGAAAATTTTTCTTTTTCTTCTGCTAAATTTATAATTTATCAACAAGACAGAAATTTTCAGTTTGTGACAAAACTATTTGTGGTGAAACTTTTTGAGTAGTTTTTTCGAAATTAGCTTAAAACAATACATAAGAAATACACTTTTTTGAAAAAAAAAATCACAGGCTTACGTAATATATTTTTATTTAAAAAAAATAATAAAGAAAAGAAACAAATCTATTCTTATAATACTTTCTAATCTAAATGAATAATGCTTACGATTCATATCCTTCTTCTAACTTTTGTAAATACGCTTCGATTACGAAAGTATTTAAATAGGAGATATAGTTCATTTAGAATGTGCATAAAATCTGTTTTATCCACTCCCATTGTAAATTAAATCTGTTTTCACATACTTTCTCATATATGTCTTATGTTTACAGACTGGGTTTTAAGCACCTTCTAATTGGACTTTTTTTTTTATGGATTTGGTTTACTATAGTTGTAAGCCCATCATATGTTATTAAATTTACTTCAAAATTTATCAAGGACAGTCTTTTATTATGTAGGTACATGGATTTAATGTAAAAAATTATAAAATTTATTCTTTACAGAAGAAGCTAGTTATAACATCAGAAAAATAAGAACACAAGGAACAAATCAGTATTGATCCAATATGCAGTAAGAGAATATTAATTTTTCATTGCAAATATTTCAGTTTAATTTTAATATTTTAAAAATATTTTAATTTTACTGCAAATATTTTCTGTTTATAAACGTTAAACAAATACTTACGTTTAATTCAAATTAGTTTTAATCTTTTAACTCCATTGCAAAAATATTTTTTTATTATACAGGGTAGTTAAAAATTGTTTAAACTTTTGATTTCACTCTAAAAAATGGGGGACCAAACTAAAAAGATGTTCCATAGAGAACCAGAATTGTAATCAATTTTTTGACTGACAAGTAGAGGGTGTCTCACTTTAATCCAAATTCAAATGTTTGTTAAAAACTTTAACAATAAAGAAGATATTTTAAAGAGATTCTAAACACACCGACCTATTTTTATGGGAAATGTAAGGATATCACGGCAAGTGGTGGCAGTGTCTACCCTGTACGTATCCAAATAGAGTTTTATTAGATGCTCCACAGTTCCAAAAGTAATCACAGTTTATATTACTTCATTTTAAAATATTCTATTCACTTCGACCGCACTCCGTGATTCAATTGCTTTTCAGAAAAGTAAGGCAAGGCTATTGAAAATGTCGAGTAATCTTGTAATCTTGTTTTTGATTACAGTGAGACAGTTTGTATTTTTGAATGAAAAAAAAATGAACTACGACCCTGGTTTATCACATAAAAATTGTTTGTTTTTGTATGTTCTACACTCCTTTATGATTAAACGATCAATTTTAAAAGACTGTGTGTGTAATTAAAACTAAAATCTGATGTTTTCACAGTAATATACAAATTTGGCATACTATTGGCCAATATAAGTTTACCAATAGTGATACATTTTTTAATACAATATGCATGAGTTTATCGTATTAACCTTTAATATTTTTACTGTAAATACAGTATAATACTTTTACTTATATACTGTATACAGTATTTTTGTATTCTCTAAGGAAGGATGCGTTTATAGCTGAAAGTACTAAGAAGAATTAAAGTAATTTAATATCTTTTTAAATATTTTTGTCATCTTTTAAGTATTTTGCATATAGCGTAAATTTAACTTTTTAAAAGACGTATTTAGCATTCTATTTATTTATTTGTTGATGTAACATGAGTATGTATATGCATCTTTATTGACACAATGCTATGCAAATTGACCATTTATATATAGTCACGATATAGTGTACCGTCGATAAAACTAACTTAAGAACTAATCGTAAATCTTGAAGGAGAAGAAATTAAGTTCATTTTCTACATTTTTTATTGACGACACAGACAAAACACACAGCACACGTACACCTACAGAACATATAAAAAGTTAATCTTTAAATTCATTCGGAGCAGCTCGCCCCTCCAAACGAAAAACCAACCGCTTCAAGAAGGCATCTCCTCATCCACGGGGCCTTTTCGAGAGTTCAGTCTATCTAATTGGTAACCCACGTGGTACTCTGATTCATCTTATTAAAAAAGTTTCAGTTCTCACAAGTGCTACTCAGTAATTTTCAAGCATTTACATCATTAAAATCGGTTTACACTTTACATCTGGATTTCGTAAAAGAATTGACATGTGAAATTATAGTTAGGCATCTGGAGGTCCAAATTAAAAATGTTTATTACTTTATGTGGTCATCTGGTTGCTGCATGAGCTCAGATGAAACGTCACAACTCCTCCACGGCCCATGTAAATGTTTTTCCTTAAGGGAAAAATTTTCACACTAGGGTGTACAATCACAATGTAATTCGGAGTTAATGCTATCCCTAACAATGTTATCTACTTCAAAATTAATAAAAATCAAAAATTAAAAATTAAAACATTTATCAGAAAGTACTCCGTTACCATGGAAGGGACTCAGCATAACACACAATAAACACTATAAACACAATGCAATTGCACATAGTTATATAATAATACTAAGATTAATAATAAGCACTCCAACAATTTTATAACAAACCAGTACCTTCATTAAGAATTTTCCTTTAACATAATCAGAATAAATAAAAATTTTAAACATCACAGGTACTTCCAATAAGAGTTCGCTCTCTCACGTTCACATGTATAAACAACAATAATTTTTATATATGGATAAGTTACTTAACACTAGAACGGCGGGAAATTTTACTCAAATTTTATAAAAATATTTCACATCTGAATTTTTGCTTAAAAATATTTAACTTATTTATTTAAGTTATTTTTGGGCAGCATATATTAATCTTATATTTTAAAAAGTTTTCTGGTTCGAATCGACATGTTTTCACTTGGCAAGGGTCAAAATGACCCCTCGCCGCCGTTCTAGTGTTAAAAGAAATTTAATACACTAATAAAACAAACCTCTAAACTATTCTTAATAATATATAACATCTGTATTCTACTCAGACATATAGCAATACAATCCTTTACTAAAGGATTTAAAACCTTGTCTATCATAAATCAGTAACCCAAAATTTTAAAGTAATTCTATCATAAGGTCTTCTTAACCTTTACTTGTTCAAAACAATAGTTTTTTTTTTTCAATTTAAAGTAATTTAAAAGAATAATATTAATAATATTGATATTATGAACCAAAATGTATATTTTAACTATCCTGTACCAAATACAATTACAAATTCAAAATACAAGTTCTAATTCAAAATACAATTTCTAAATTTCAACTTATTAACTTTCTCAAATTAAATTATTTTCCTATTTATCAAGCCAAAATAAAACAGCATTTATAATCTAATGTCTAAGACATCCAAGAATAGTTATATTTTTAAATTATCTTACTTCTTAATACTGACTCAACAGTCTTTTATAAAAACAATTAACTCCATTAAACCCTTCTTGTTAATACATTAAATCCTTTCACTTTTACTTTATAAGTTTCATACAATGAACAATTTATTTAATTTGGTGTATAAAAATCACTTTTCAAATAAACACATATACACACACCATAAAACGAAATAACACAATATATAATTCACTATTATCAAAACAAAACAAAACATCCCTAATATCTAATATCTGTTTATCCATTACAGCTCTGATAAACAAAACTGTTTCCCGAAAAATTTGAAACAGACACTGGATTTCTCGGTTTGTTTGTCTTTTTCGCACGGAAAGATTTGACCTAATTCCGCGATCGGAACCGATCTTTTCGTTTGCCCTTCTAGCTCTCTAGCTGAGAGTTTCACCAAAACACCGATCGTAAAAATATTCTCGTTACTCGATTTATCAAGTTCTGGAAATTTTAAAATTTGTTTTCCTTCACGAATTAAATCGGGAATAACCTCTAATGTATTCATCTGTACAATGGGAATTTCACTAACACATTTTTGATCAATTTCTTCCAACCTTTTAATTTCGGAATGGCCCCCATTGATTTTTTTTACCTTCCCGCGATTTTCTAACGTCTTATTCGTCACTTCGGGTTCACTCTTCTCACGGCCTTTAAAACTTTCCCCAGTTTTAATTTTACCTAATCCTGCGTCCTCAACTTTGCTCTTTTCTTGCACCTTGGTATGGGAATTACTCTACCTCGCGTGCATGCGATACGGCTCTCTCAATTTAAACAAACGCCTACAAATGGAAGGTGTCAGCAAAGCTTCACAATTTAATTCCGGCACCAGTGCTGCCGTTAAAAAAATCCTGGGAGAATTTTCCTTGTTCCCGTTCCACAAAGATACTGGAACTTTCGCCAAGTCTTCTCTGCGAATTTTTCCGATGGCCGGAACTAACTCGATCTGTTCACCCGTTTTATATTTCTCAGGAATTAATTCACTTCAGAAAATGGATAATTCCGTACCCGAATCATTTATTCCTTTAACTTTTCGGCCCAAAATATTTATATCAATGACTGGTAATTTACGTTTGCCTACGGCCTTCCGTTGTTTATCCCAGACATATCTAGAATTTAACCTCTCCACTCCTACATTGCTCACTCTAGCTTTCGCTCCCGTTTCGACATCTTCACCCGAATTCCGCGATCCTGAATTTTTATTCAATTCCGGACAAAAATTCCGTAAACGGCTCCTTGAATTGCAATGAAAACATCTACGCTTCACTCTTTTTTCTAATGCCTTCTCCCGACTCATGGTATCGCGTTGGGCTGACGCACTAGGGAGGGGAGTTTCATTCTTCGTTTCCACCTGTTTTTCATCCGATTTCAGACGCGTATTTCCATCCTCTGCGTACCGATTTTTCTTAAACGACGCTCTGACACTGTCATAACCATCTAACAACTCAACTATTTCTGCTTCCGTCTTAAGCAGTGGCCCTTTGTCAATAAAATGTTCACGCACCTCAACCTTTGCACGCCTTTTAATTTGGTCGGCAACCAAAAGGTCTTTTAATTCGTGAAAGGAAGTTATTGATAATCCCGCTAACCATTCGTTTAAGTAATTGCGGATTTCGAAACCGAAATCTTGCCAATTTAGTGATTGCAATTTTTGATGGCTCACAAATTTTTGTCGAAAACTCTCTGGGTTTAATTTATATTTTTTAACAAGATACTTTTAATGTTATCATAAGCTTCTGAATCTGTATCGGGTTGTCTAGAAATAATTGAAATGATATCCACTGGTAGGATCCCAATTAAATGAGAGACCCAATTTTCTTTCGGTATTCTATTCTAACCCGTTTAGCTTGGCGTTCAAACAAAACAAAATACAAGTTAATGTCTGTTTTCTCAGGATTAATGTCCGGGAATATTTTTTTTAATTCTGATCCGAGGAACGCGACTGTATATTACTTGCATTTTCCCGGGCCGGGGGGAATTCCTTTCTCGATTCTTAGTTTTTCTAGCTGAAATTTATTTTTTAATTCTTGTTCTTTTAATTCTTTTTCTTTCTAAAATTTCTCTTATCGAATGGTCTCCTCGCGACCCAACGTTTGTTGGCGCAACATATCCTCATGTTCGATAGCCTGTAACAGCGCCCGAGCGTTCTCCTGCCTTTTCAACTTTTCCTGAGCTGTCGCTAGTATAGTCTCATAAAGAGCGTAAACGTATTCTTCTTCATAATCCTCAGATTCCAGCACTAAATGCTTTAATTGAATCCGGGTTTCGTTTCCCGTCCTGGCAAGTTCCAGTTCATCAACTAATTGTTTTAAATTTTCTTTTTTTCCCTTACCCAGGAAAGCCATATCTAACCCCCCTTTTTTAAACCCAAAATTCTCATATAAAAGGTAATACTCTACTTCAATAATATATATACAAAAAATATACTATTTTGACATATAATATAATCACAATAAAGCATAAAAATTATTTCAATAACAATATGTAAAATTCTGATTCACTTCTATGTCTAAATGCACTTTCAATTTTGTTATTCATAAAGTTTTAGAATTTTCTGAAAATCAGCAATTTTAAATTATATTAAATTAAAAAAATCACCAACAATTAACTCCAAATTCTAAATTGTGACTTTCCCTCTCTCTCTTTTTTCAGCAACCGGTAAATCCAGATTTGGCACTGATTTTTTTCAGCCTAATGGCTCCACCACACACACATAATATCCGCGGCACAAATGCACAATCTTTTCTTCTTGACCCTAAGGTCCACTAAAAAAATATATCCACAAACGTGGCACACCGAACCTATTTTTCGACCCCAAAACGGGCCCACTTTTTCACACTCTCTTTTCTTCAACTGCACCTCGTTCTCAACGAGTCTGTGTCCACCCTTTCGTCCCCAAACTGATACAATCCTTTTCTTTCCGAAATCACTTTCCTCCGAGGGCAACAACCTTCTCTTTTCCAGGCGAGATGTCCGTCTCTTCTTAATTCTAGGCAATAGCAGTCTTCCTTTTACCACAGCTGACCGGGGGTGAAAATACGAACTTCCTTCTCCCCGAACCGAAACCAGGCTTTCTCTTCTTTTCACTTTTCCCACGCTGGACAAAGATTTCAGAACTTCACGGAAAATTCACGGTTTTTCTCATCCAACACACGGGGACACTTTTCTTTTCTTTTCGTGTCAGGACGGCGAAAAATCTTCCACGCTCACTTTCTTAAAAGAACAATCTTCAATTGTTCCTTTCGTGGGTAAAGTTCAAGCTAATGCTTCTCTCAGATTAATTTAATCGCATGGCGATTCTGCTCTTTAACCAGTCCGCGCTCGTGTGTGTCTGTCCAACTTGACCGAGCAATTTCTCTATCCCACTTCTGACACCAGCTGTACCGTCGATAAAACTAACTTAAGAACTAATCGTAAATCTTGAAGGAGGAGAACTTAAGTTCATTTTCTACATTTTTTTATTGACGACACGGACAGCACACACAGCACACATACACCTACAGAATATATAAAAAGTTAATCTTTAAATTCTTTCGGAGCAGCTCACTCCGCCAAACGAAAAGACAACCGTCCTCGGCCGCTTCAAGAAGGCATCTCCTCATCCACGGGTCCTTTTCGAGAGTTCAGTCTATCTAATTGGCAACCCACGTGGTACTCTGATTCATCTTATTAAAAAGTTTTTGTTCTCACAAGTGCTACTCAGCACTTTTCAAGTATTCACATCATTAAAATCGGTTTACACTTTACATCTGGATTTCGTAAAGGCATTGACATGTGAAATTATAGTTAGGCATCCAGAGGTCCCAATAAAAAATGTTTATTACTTTATGTGGTCATCTGGTTTCTGCATGAGCTCAGATGAAACGTCACAATAGTTATTATTGTGCCAATATTTATGTTTAATTTTAGTAATTTCCAAGAATCTGCAGATTTTGAGAAAATGGATTCTGCAAAATAGCTAGTCTTTAGATTATACCAGTGCCTCTCAACCTTTTATTGGCCACGTCCCTCCAAAACATCTGTAAAGTCTAGATCCCCTCCTCCCCCCACACACACTCGGTAAATTATGTTTCTTATTACTTAAAAAGTAAACTCTGTTCACACGTTAGATGCGTAATAGAGCCTTAACAATAACGATTTATTTTACATTTTATAACTTATCAAACGGGTTACAAAAGCGTTTTTAACATAATTCTATAAATGAAATGAGGCTATACTTCTTCGCTTTTGTGGCAAAAAGAGTTTTGTCGTACTTTTCCAAATTATCTCGATATTAAAGTAAAGTATTATGTGGTCTGCTTTTTTTATCTACATAAAATATCATGAAGAGAGACTTACATTTAGCGTTAAAATTGCTAATATTCACAGATTTTATAATTCCTTTTATTACTTATTAAGAGTTTGTGGAAAAGCTTTGGACGCTAAATTTTCTTTCTAACACAATACACAAGAACCATTTCAAGATTTTTATCTTTATCAATTTTAATTACCCATTATTCCCCACCACACATTTCCCCAGCTCATTTTCTCTGTTTCCCCTTTCCCAATATTGTTAATTGTCTTGCATTTATCATCTGATTTTAAAACTTAAAATGCATATGTCATCATGTAAATTTATTTATTGTGTAGGATGCCTGCACTAGAACTACAGATGTTTTCTATCTACCCATTCCATTTAATAACGCTATTTAAGATTTATAAATTTTAAACGGTTTACTATGAACTTACCTCGTGATGACTCTGACTCTAAACTTACATCGTTCAGATTTTTCATACATTTTTTAGGTTAAAATGTTTAGGATATTTATATTTATACACACTTTTAAGTTGTTTCACATACAAAAATAGTTCGTCTGACATGTAGCAGAGCAAATGGAAGTAGAAATCTATTTATAGGATAGATATAGTCATTATTGTGCTAATACTAAAGTTTTGTTTTCATTATTTCTCAGAATCTACAGATTTTGCGATATTATGCAAAACAGTGAGTCTCTAGGCAATCGGTATCTTCATCTTAAATTGTGCCAAATGATGTTAACAGGAAAATTTAATGTATGAAATTAATTTTATATCAACTGATGGAATTATAGTAGAATTTCTGCTGAATACCCAATATAAAACTTTTAAGAAAATAAAAACATCGCGTAAAATTTTATTTTTGCCTTATACTCTCAGAATATATATTTTTAAAATCAAAGTCTTTAATTTGAAAAAAAAAATCTGTAAGAGGATTTATTCTAGAAAACATTGTTTTTAGAGAATTGTACGAAAAACAAACTGCGTTATTTATGTAAAAATTTCTATGCTGAATTTATATACGAAATACAGTAAACTAAAGGAATGTGGTAATTTTTAAAATTAAATATTTATTTTATGTTGAATATTTTTTGGAAATAAAACATCCATATTAACAATTAGTTTTGTTATTTGGGTGTTTCTTTTAAAACATGACTTTTTAAAATGAGATATTAAAAAAAATCATTTCAAATGTAACCTGTGTATAGGGAAGGCGGGGAATGATAACGAAGTTAAGCTTCTTCATTTTTTTCTAGCCATTATGAATAGATTTGTGAACTGATATTTGCATGAGAACTTCGTCCGTATCTTTCCTGAATACACTACCTGAATATGCTATTTTACATGAATATTTTCAATTACCTCTTTTAACTTTAAAGTTGCAAACACTGGGATTATCCGAAAAAGATAATTTTCTTCATCTTTCCCCAGCCATGGGGTAGGATGATGAAAATTACCTTGTAATTTACCATTAACCACGACTATTGCAAAATAATTAATGGACCTCTTTCGAATTTGTAGGTCTCGAGTTCTTCTTGCAAAATATTTTAGTGAAAAAATTGAAAATTTACCGTAGAAGAGTGATACCTTACATTGTGGTGGTCGTACATTTTAGGAAAACACACTGAATCAAGCTAAAGCACAGAACTTCCCTCAACTTGGGAATGTGTATGTTTATCTTAGTGATGAGCGTATCCCACCTACAGGGGACACTTTCGGTGACCGCAACTTTCTAGCGTCTGTGTTTGAACAATACTGAATTCCTCATTTTTCACCATTCATCATCTTACCCCACCTTCCCTACATACCCTAATATGGACATTTGTACTAATTCTAATCTATTTTAAAGAACTTTCCTGTAGTTTTTAATGTTTTGAAGAAAAATCTGAATTTTTACCGGTATGACACACCAACTCGAAACATCAGCGAATTGATACGCATTTCTCCGATCATCGTGTCACTCTTTCAATTGAACACTTTTCTTCAAAATACAGAACATTCACCATTTTAATAAAAATTCCTTGAAATCCCCTTATCTAAAATTACATTTTCGTCAAATCACAGTAGAGTTCTAGTAACTCAGTTGCCAAATACTTTTTGGTATCTAGTGCTTTTTCGTACTTTCTAAAAATCACGGAAAAATCTTTTCCTATCACAGGAGTGTTCCAGCAATTCTCCGACTGTACTTTTCACGTTTTTTGACGATTTTTTTAATCGTTTGTTTCAGACAGTGCGATAGTGTGTTCAATGTGACGGGATTACGACCCAGATTTCCCATATAAAAATAATCGTGGTGTACTCTGTAATACAGCAAATTTATGAGTAGTTGTTATGAATCACCGTGTATTTATCACAATAATGGAAGAAGTATTTTAATCCACCTAAACAATGCTTGTGTTATTGGAACTATAAAATCTTTACATTTGTAAGCGTATTTTTAATTCTTCTTCTAACATATCTCACAGCGGCATAATTTTAATTAAATATACACATAAAACTCTATATATCACGTTGAAAAGTCACATTCATTAATAAATCAAATAAACAACGTGAATACATGATTCACAATTCAATTATTACTAAATAGGTGCAAATATATAAAAGTAAAAAAAAAATAAAATAAATAAATAAATAAAAAAACTATTCAAGATGTTAAAAACATAGACGTACATCATGTCTAAAATTCATAGCGCTTTCAGCTAAATATTAGCCATCATCAGACAGGTTAAAATTGAGAAATGCTGTAGATTTTTAGATACACACTGGTTAAATAGCAGGGAGCGAAATAAACAAAACAACAAATCGGAGGGAGGAAGGGAAGGAACTAAGGAGTGGGTACGCTATAGAAAAGAGAAAAAAAAAGGTGGGGGTCAATAAAAATCAAATGCACCTGTTATGCCAGATAAATTAAACCATATATTCATGGTATATGATAGGATAGATAATACATAATTTCAAGTTTTCTATCCCCTTGTACATATTTTTAGAGATTCTCAAATTATGCAAATATTATAACGTAATACATGTGCCATGATTTTTAATTTATTGAATAAGATATCAATATCATAATTTTTTTATAAGGTAAACAGGAAGAATTATGGGTGATATAAAATTCGGACACGTGTTTTATGTTTTTATTTATTTATTTTATATAACGCGAATACAAGTATTTCTTAATTTAGCTCTTATCTTTCTTTGGGTTTACAAATATATAATATAACTTCTTCTAAGCTACGAACGATTAAAAAAACCCTTCCCTTTTTTCAGGAACCTAAGAAACGAATAGATTTCCAAAATTTGAAGAAGTTCTTTTGATGCCAGTAATTTTTCGAAATGTTTTCGAGTGGATTTTACAGTGCATTAATCAGTTTCCTGAACCCGAAGTATTGTCTTTTCGGATGGTATCAACTCTCAAATAAACATTAAAAAAAATGATAAATTAACAAAATTAGCGCCGACATTAATTTATTTAGCTTTAAAACTTTTGTAATTATTATTTTGTTACTCTTGCATTCATACATCTTATTACACTGCTTAAAATGCGCACTTGAGATTTGAAAGTATCCGAAAAACCGATATTTCGGATACAAATTTTTTTTTATACACTGTGAAAACTACTCGGGAACGTTTTGAAAAATGATTGTAGCAATAGAAACATTATTTTTAGAAATGATTATTTAAATTTCAGAAACATGTTGATTTAAGAAGCTTCAATAGATGAAAAAACGTTTTTCTGAAACGCGAGTAACTCGGACGAGGTTCTATTATATTTTGTAAATATTGAAAAAGGTTAGAGCTACTTTATGAAATATTTTTTACACAGTTTTACTCAATTTGTTTTACAGTGTAGATCCAAACTTAAGTGCTAGTCTTTATCCTAACCGAAGCGGGTAGTGTTATAAAAAAAAAAAAAATAATAAAACGCGCGTACCCAATTCCCCACCGTTATCAATTCTTTCCGCTTGCACTATATTATGCAAAATAAAATTTACTTTTGCCACTTGACTAAAATCGCATCAACTATTTTCAGAAAATTTAATTCAAGCACTGTAACTCGTAAATTTAGAATATATCTTCGAAAATCTCTTTTGAAGCAATTTCATCTGACATTTGAGAATAGCTGTATAGTATACGTAGAATACACAAAAAAAAATTGAATAATTTAATACGCTCAGTTTTTAAGAAAAAGATTTTAAGAATTTTGTATCTTTATTTGCGTAAACAACTTTGATATCTTTATTACAGTCCATTTTATTTTTAAATAATTTTGCAATATGAAATACACATATATTTTTGAAATATTGGCGGATATCAACGTATTTGTAGATTATTTTTCATATTTAATTTACATAAAAGAAATCTTTTTTTAGTATTACAGTGAAATAGTTAGATAACAAAACTTGCTCTTAAAATAAATCATCTTGCAGTGTCATAGATTTCCTACTTTCAAATAATTATAAGAACTTAGTTTTTTCAGATTTAGAAATATGACTTTAAAAATTGCTGTAATGAGATAAAAATTCTTTTTTACCATTATTTATTTTTAAAAGGTGGTTTTAGATTCAGTTTTTAGTAGATGAAATTCAATTTAAATTATGTTACTTATTTTACGCAGAATTTGCATTTTTTATTTGTCTATTTACATCGAATAAATGAGTCATTTTTATGAAACATGATAATTATATATCATACTTTATAAAACCTGACACGTTTCTCTTTCCCTTTTTCCTTTCTCAGCTCTTTTCTTTCTTTCTTTCCTTTCTAGGGTTTCGTTCATCTGACGAAACCATATTCGCCTCACTCCTCCGCCTGTCCGTCAGTCACAGAGCCCGTTCTCAGAAACTATGTATGATGAAGACTTGAAATTTTGGATTCTTATAGCTGAACGCCTCACATCAAGCGACAAATCATAAAATTTTGAAATAATCTTATATTTACCCCCCATGGGCTCTAAAATGTGTATTTTAAGCTTTTATTTCTATCTAAGCGCCTAATTAAGTTGAAGACTTGAAATTTTGGATTCTTATAGCTGAACACCTCACATCAAACGACAAATCATAAAATCTTGAAAAAATCTTATATTTACCCCCATGGGTTCTAACTTGTGTATTTTAAGCTTTTATTTCTAATTAAGCCCCTAATGAAGTTGAAGACTTGAAATTTTGGATTATTATAACTAAACACCTCACATCAAACGCGAAATCATAAAATTTTGAAAATGTCTTATATTTACCCCCTATGGGCTCTAACTTGTGTATTTTAAGTCCCCCCCCCCTAACTGAGCCCCTAATTAAGTTGATGACTTGAAATTTTGGATACTTATAGCTGAACACCTCACATCAAAAGACATATCATAAAATTTTGAAAAAGTCTTATATTATTTACACTTCCGGGCTCTAAATTCTGTATGTTTAGCAATTTTTATAACCTCCACGCTTTTCACCCGAAGTGCACTTTTCTAACTTTTGCCGACACTCCTTTAACCACTCTTTCATATTATACACCACAGCCGTACATATTTTAGTTCCAATTTTTGTCGCCAGGGGCGCCTACATATCTCGGGTGGTATGGGTCCGATCCCCTCGACTAATATACCTACGGATAGTTTGTAAAACGTAGTTTCGTTCGGATAGAGGTTTGTTTAGAATAGAGTGCGCCTCCTGGTTGCGAAATGTGGTACTAACACATTTTGCAAAAAAATAAAGTGTTTTGAAAGGAATATAAAACGGAACCCTCTGTGCGATCTGTGATCAGACTTAACCACTTGTTTCCCTTTTCTCTTGGTATAATGTGTGAAACATATTTTATACATGTACAGGTCTCTAATATGCAAAAAACACATATCTGTGTGCAATATACTACATTTATTTACAGAAAAACTATGAAATTAATATTTTTAAAATTAAGAAATTTAGTTTAAAACAAGTTACAGGTTAAGTTTGTAATTTTAAGACATTAAAGAGGATTTACAATATTGCTTTACATTATGCGGTTTTTTTTCTCCCAAATAGTATTATTCAAAAACAAATGTTTCATACTGCATATGTATGCATTTAATTTTTAACCGGAATCATTGGGTAGATAGTATAATAAATAAAACCTTTGTCACCGAGCATTCTTGCCGTTTTTCTGATCTGAATATTTCATTTATATATTATGAAAACAGCTGAAGCCATTGAATAGTAAATACTTACTGGAATAGTTTAAAAAAGAAAATATTGTATCAAGAAGCAGCATTTAGCAGTTATTTGAACTGCTAACTTCATCAATTAGTGGCAAAGCTAAATACAATCTTTTTATTTATTCGATCGTTTTCACCCGCAGACAACTATTGAGAATAATTAAAACAACTCTTCTTCGCTGTTTTTTTTTTTATCGACTCTAGAGTTTGTGTACATTCGAATGTTGTCAGCGCCAAAATGATTTAATGTTTTGTGTTTTCTAAATTTGTAAATAATTTATCTTAAAAGTTTTAATTAAACTATATTATTATTTTTCTCATGAACAACGCATCCTCCCTACAACACTGGTGACCCTGTGTTCACGTTTGAATGCTGGTCATGGAATAAAGAAAAGTTATCATCGGCAATCTACAGTTGCCGACAATACAGATATGATATTTTCGAATCTTTATCTCCCGTTTACTTTTATCCCATGAAATGGTGGTGGGTTTATTTTTTTAAATTGTTTCATATTTTGAGTGAGTATTTGGTTTTGTTCTGAATTTTGATATTTCTGTTGATATTTATTTGGTTTTTGTTACTCTAAAGAATGCCTGACGATATTCCAAATATGTCTAAAGCTGAGGGAAGCGAAAATGCAGGATGCGGTAGTGTATCTGTTAAAGTTCGCAATTTTTGGCCTAAAATGCAAAGTAGTTTTTTGTGCTGTCGGAAGCTAATTTTAGATTAGAAGGAATATCCGTCGAACAAACTAAATTTGATCATTTGGTTGCTTCATTGGATGTCGAAACATTTTCGTTTGATTCAGATATTCTTGTCAACCTTCCGGAGGATCCGTACACTGCTCTTAAATCACAGTTATTACCGGAATTTGTGGTTTCACAGAATCGGAAAGTAAAGACATTGCTTGAAGATTTAGAACTGTGTGATAGGTCACCTTCAATTAGTGATGGGCGATTTTCGAAAATTTACCAATCGAAAAAAACGCCATCGTAAAAAATACAAACGATACAGTCATCGCTTACTTTTGAGAATCTACAATAGAGATGTTCTACAATAGATTATTAAAATCATTGTTTTTACATATTTATAAGGCAGATTTTATTAAATATATGGTAAATGAAAACTGAATAAAAAAACAACAAACCAAACGGAGGCTATAATGGAGCCACAAGACTGGAAAAATCATATGAGGGCGCCCCCTGGTTGAAAAAATTTAAAATAAACGCGAGTAGCTATGAAGCGGTAAGGGGACATTAAGTATCAAAAATTAGAATTTTTCGGCAAATAGCACCAAAATGGCCAAAGAAATAAGAATCAAAAGCACACCCTAGTGACAAAAATACGAACTAAAAGTATGGTAAATGGGATCAATATTTTTTATTGATTTTTCTACAACATTTGAGATCAGATCTTTAATTTCCCCATTTTTAGAAATGGGGAAATTAAAGATCTACTACTGGAATACATTAAACGAAACCCTGCGTAAAGTGGTAAAGTGGGGGAGTGGCAAGGAAAGTGCATAATGTGAATAAGTGGTCACATGACATTCCAACGATATATCACATGAGGGGTGTCGGCAAAAGATAGAAAAGTGTCCCAACCCCCAGGATTCCAATTATCGTGTCCCCCGGAATACACCCTGTCCATCCCTCTCTTTGAAATTTTCATATATTATAAACTATTTATCGGCGGGCTCCGTAAAAAGTCCGATCTAAAATATTTAAAAACGCTACGATTTCAAAAAAGTTTGAAAAGTGCCTCTCCCAGGGCGCCAAACTAGGGAGGGAAGAAGAAAGGTTCACAATATGAAATAGTGGTCCGAAAACTTTCCGATGATATATCACATGACGCGTCCAAAAAAGTTTGAAATCTACCCATCCCACGTGGATTCACTCTTTCTTCCCAGAATATACCCGGAAATCACGCAGCCCCCAATTTTAAAATTTTATATTTAATAAATAATATTTATTGGAGGGTTCCATCAAAAAACCTCCTCTAAAATGATATTTATTATTCGCTACAATGTAAAAAAAATTCAGCCCCTCACCCCTCCCTCTCCCGCTCCCATCCCGGAATTCAACTCCGGGAGGAGAAAGGTTCATAATAGGACAGAGTGCTCAAAGGACTATCCGATGATATGTCACAGGAGAGTTTCTGTAAAAGTTTGAAAATTAATCCCCCCTCTGTCTACTCTCGCGTCCCCCGGAATTCACTCGCCTTCCTTTTTGAAATTTTTATACTTAATAAATAATATTTATTTGATGGCTCCAGGTATGGGGTAGCTTGGCATAGCTAAAATAAGAGAAACATTGAAAATTCGGGGGAAAATGAGACTAAATTCAACAGTAAAGTTAGAAACTAGGACTATACACAACTGAATACATAAACCACTATGCCTCATAACCCATATCGGTTAATAACAATAAAAAGAAAAGTGCCCGGTTAAACTGATGGCATTACGCTCACAAGCTATTCACCCTAATTGTATATTATACTCTTATTTCAAAGAATAATGCCCCTCCAAAAATAAATGAAGGGGATTATCCCCCGTTTCCCACCTTTATACTTAACCAATGAACCTCCAAATCTAATCAGGGAAGCTCTCTAACATAATAAACCAATATACCAAATTTCAAGAAATTCAGATATTTCTGCATGAAAAAAAAACATATCGCTAAATTAAGGGGAGTATAACCCCCTTTAACTCCTTTATACTCCAAATCTAATCAGGGAAGCTCCTTATCAGAATGAAAATAAATAAAAGAATTAAAGTAAATTGGATATTTCTGCATGAAAATCCATTTATCTAAATTCAGGAGAAGGGACTTGCCACCTTTCATACTTAACCAATGAACCTCCAGATCTAATGAAGGAAGCGCTATTTCGGAATAAACTGGTATATCAAATTTGAAGCAAATCGAATAAGTCTGGATAAAAAGCCCATTTATCTAAATTAAGGGGGGATCTAGCCCCCTACTTATACTTAACTAATGAATCTTCAAATTTAACCAGGGAAGCTCCTTAACATAATAAACCAGTATACGAAATTTGGAGCAAATCGAGTAATTCTGCATGAAAAACCCAATTATCTATTAAGGGGGGGGGTTGGACCAGCCCCCCTTTATCCTTAACCAATGAACCCTAAAAACTAATCAGGGGAACGCCTTATAAGAATGAACATAGATAAAAAATTGAAGCAAATTGGACATTTCTATCAAGAGTTATCGTGTTACGTAAATACATACGTACGTACGTAAAGTACGTACAGTCGTGGAAAAAAAAGTAAACACCCCCTACTAACTCCTCAACAAATTATCGTAAACAAACGTTACTGGTACCGAACGATTGGAAATAAAGTCTACTTTTAAATGATGTATATAAACATTGCTTAGAGGGCCATCTACATATTAAAACGAACCCGAACTTCATTTTTTTCAATAGCAATACCCAATTTTAACGAAATATTTCAAATCTCCGATTCAAACTATGCCCATAAACCAAATTTTAAGTCATTTGAATGATAAGGTTTTGAATTATAAACATTCAAAATTTAGTGCTTCTAATGTTAAATTACATTTTCATATTTTTATTTATATCACCCGAAATTATACTCCTAATGTGCTAATCATTTGTGTAGCAATAATTCTCATATACCCAAACATAAATACGCTGAAATTGCAATTTTTATAATTTTATGATATTAATTTTGAATTATGAAATTAATATTCGAAAAAATTATGAATTGCAACCTACAATTTTTCTGATGGATTTAGATTCATTAAGTCCTGCTTTATGAAAATTCCAAATTTCACATTTTTCTTCCAAGTAGTTTTCAAATTATGCTTAAAAAACCGCAAAATGATGGTTTAAGCATATGTATAAGTCTATGATAGAAGTGAGTAGATATTTTGAAAGTTCTTCTGCTGTCCTGTAATCTAACCAGCTTCATTGACTGTTTGAGTGGTGCTTAAGGTGCCTTGATCAAGAAGGGGGCTCTCTCGGTTAACAATCGAGTGCCGAACTTCAATTTGGATATATCCCTTAAAATACGCTCATTTTAAAATAATTAATTTAAGAAAGTTATGGTAGGAATTGCATAAAAATATGTTTTTAGGCTAATTGAAGGGTGTAGAGTTCATTTATGCTATCAGAATTGTGTACTGCTATTAAAAAAAACAAAGTTATGGTTCGTTTTAATATGTAGATGGTCCCATAAGCAAATTTTATACACATCATTTAAAAGTAGACTTTATTGCCAATCGTTCGAAACCAGTAACTTTCTTCTACGATAATTTGTTGAGGGGTTAGTAGGGGGTTTACTTTTTTTTCCACGACTGTACGTACATACATACAGAACCGGCGGATACATTAGCCCTCAGGCTTTGATAGCCTGTGAGCTAGAAAGAGATCTGATAAGCAGATTGACTCCTTGGAGAAATTATGACTTAAACCAGAAATGCGGTAAGTTTGGCTCTGAAAGCTTAATTTCTATCTCGCATTTCGGAAAATCTCATCTCGATGATATTTCTGGCGTCTCGACGCTTAACGATGAGAAACTTCTGGATGGTTGGTTTCTCTCGCGCTTTTCAACATTTCCCGATGAGACGATTATCGATGGTTTCTCTCGTGCTTTTCGAAATTTCCCGATGAGAAGCTTCTCGAGGATTTCTCTCGCGCTTTTCAACATTTCCCTATGAGAAGCTGCGCGATGATTTTCCTCACGCTTTTCAACATTTCATATATTGGCCGAGAACGAGAAATCAATTTCTCGTCATCGGCAGAGAAGGGATGTGAGAAGATTTATCGAGACGTACCAAGGGACGAGATAGAGAAAGAGGCATAACAATTTTAGCCCTACCAAGATGTCACATACTTGGAGTCCTCCAATAAAAATTATTTATTAAATATAAAAAAATTCCAAGAGGAAGGTGGGTCGTGTGAATTCGGGGGGCGTGAGAGTAGACCCATGCAAGGTGCAATTTTAAAAATTTTACCGAACCCTTCCTCTGGCATATAATCAAAAAGCCCTTTGACCAATCTTTCATATTATGAAACTTTTTTCACCTGAAATTGAATTTTGGGGATGGGAAGGGGGCGTATTTTTTTTAAAACCTTAGCGATTTCTATAATAAATGTCATTTTAAATGTGGATATTTTTTATGGAGTCTTCCGGTAAATATTATTTATTAAACATAAAAATTTTGAAAGTGGGCGGGGGCTGCGTGAATTTCGGCGCGTAAGAGTGGACCCACGGGGGAGGGAGCGATTTTCAAAATTTTTTTTGCCCGTCATATGATATGTCATCGGAAAGCTCTCGGATAATTCTTTCATATTATGAGACATTCGTCCCCCTTCCTCAATTTTGCCCCGCTATGGGCGTTAGTTTTCAAACTTTTTTACAATTTCGTCATATTAGATAGGGTTTTTTTACGGAACCATCCGGTAAATATTATTTATAATATATGAAATTTCAAAAAGTGTGGTTGTATTCCGGGGAGTACGGTAGGTGGCCCTCTGTGAAAGCACTTTCCTAATTTTTACCGACACTCTTCATGTGATATATCATTAGAAAATCATGTAATCACTTATTCATATTAAGCACATACCGTGTCCATTTCTCCACTTTGCCACCGGAGCATTTTTCTAAATTTTGCTGACACCCCTCATGTTACATATTGTTGAAGAGGCCCGTGACCACTTATTCATGTTATGCACCTCCCCCCACTTTTCCCCTTACGGGGCGACATTTCTAAATTTAGACAAGACCCCTCATGTTACATGTCGTTGGAAAGGTCTGTGACTACTTATTGATATTACGCACCTCCAGTGTCCGCTCCCCCCCCCACTTTTTTCCTACGGGGGTACTTTTGTAAATTTAGCCGAGACCCCTCATGTGACTTATTGTTGGAAAGGCCTGTAACCACTTACTCATGTTATGCATCTCCCGCGGTCGTCTCCCCAACTTTGTCCCCACGGGGGGCATTTTTATAAATTTAGTTGAGACTTCATGTGACATATCGGCATTTATATAAATTTAGCCGAGACCTTTCATGTGACATGTCGTTAAAAAGGTCCTTGACCACTTGTATATGTTATAAATATCCAATGTCCATCCACCCCTCGAGACCCCTCATGTGACATATGGTTGGGAACACCTAAAGCCCTCAGACGACTTATTCATATTATGCAGCTGCTAAGCTTCTTCCCTTACTTTGACCGCTCAAACCCAGGGATCCGTTCTGAGGTTCGTTCGGCTCGAGATTTTTTTTCTTTTTTTTACAAGACTTTGCAGTGCGTGGAAACCACGCCTGCTATATGGCACCTTATATAGCGGGGAGCCAGTTCGAGATTTCATATTACAACATTACGTATAAATTAGAGGCCCCAATTAAAGGAAGGTCCCGTTAGCGGGCGAAGCCACTTAATCCTTATTAATGCCGACTCATTCCAGTTCAACCGCACACGATTCTGGATAAATGTATGACGTATAAAAGCAATTGACAAACTGGAGTCATCGAAAAATTTTTATACAATCGAAAAATATCAAGATGTCCATACAATCAAGAAAATCGATAAAAACATCTCGTTATCGCTCATCGTTACCTTCAATGTTGCTGCCTAAAATGAGAGAATAAAGTGAGGGCCATGTTGACGATGATTTTTTAAAAATATATGGCTTCACAGGTTACCGGTGACAGTGCAAAAAATTTTGTCTGTCAGTTCTGAGAGTTGAAATAAATTAGCAGGAATGGCAGATAAGTTTTGCGAATACGCACAGGTTGGTATTAATTCTCTGGATTCGCGAGATTTTGAACAGATGTAATTTAATCAGAAGTTGGATCATCTAAAGTTGCAGGTTGATGAACTTCCAAAGCTGCAAGAATAAGAGCGCTCCGACCGAAATGGTTGATTTTCACCACTAAGCTTTAATAGTTTTCTTGGCTTTATTAAATCTCAGATATCCCGTCATTAAATAGGACGAGAAATACTATTAAATGGGTCGGAGCACTCTCATCCCTGAAAGCTGGTAAGAGCAGGTTATTGTCCTACTTCACCTAGGAGACCATATCGACGGAACTCATTTAATTCGAAGGATAGAGCAAGTAAAGACGGGTGGCTATGTTGATATCATTTTGATTTAGGCAAATAGCGCAAAAGTGTGTCTCTCCGTCTGCTTACCAACCAAAAAAACGATCATCGCTCAAAGGAGTAGAGGGGACTACTGCACGTATGGGCTTGAGTCGCGTACTTTATGTTAATGATAAGATTTCGCAATCCAGCTTTTGGATAGACACTGATAGTGATGTTTCTTGTTTTCCGAAGTCATTTTTTGTTAAAGATACTAGTAAGAATTATTTCACATTGTATGCTGCTAATGGTACTAAAATCTGCACTTACCGTACTAAGCTGTTGACTTTGGATGTAGGATTAAAACGCAAATTACAATTCCCACTTATCGTAGCTGATTGATACCGATTTTTTGCAGCATTTTGGTTTAGTGGTTGATTGAAGAAAGGGTTATTTATTAGACCCGGTGACTAATATTACTGCTCGTGGTCGCGCAAGTCTGTGTGATATTCCATTTGTTAGGACTATTTTTGGTGATTCTGAATATATCGAACTGCTAAAAAAAATACAAGGAGATTGCCCAGTTGAACAATACGGATAATCAAACTGTAAAACATGATACAGCCCATTTTATCCCTACTTTTTGGCCCCCTGTTACGGCTAGAGCTCGTAGGTTACATTTAGCATGACTCAGGATATCTAAACAGGAATTTGTTTATATGCTAGAGAAAGGTATTTTTAGACTCTCTAAAAGTAATTGGGTCAGTCCATTGCATATGGTTTCTAAGGGTTTGTCAGATTGGAGACCAGCAGGGGATTATACGGCACTTAATCGAATTACAGTGCAAGACAGGTACCCAATTTCTCACATTCAGGATTTCTCATATATATTAAAAGGTAAAAAGTTATTTCAAAAATGGATCTAGAATGGGCATACCATCATATTCCGGTCATGCTCCCAATATTCCGAAAACTGTTATTATAACTCTTTTTACTTTATTTTAATTTCCATTTTTAAACTTTGGCTTATCCTCTGCGATGCAGACGTTTCAATGCTTCCCAAATGAGGTCCTTCGTGGTTTAGAGTTTTTCTTTCCTTATCTTGATAACATTTTAATTGCGAGTGAAACTCACGCCGAGCACACGCAGCATTTCTAAGAAGATTTTAGGCTATTTCGAGATTACGGGGTTATAACGAACCAAAATATGTGTTTGGTAAAGAGACTATAAATAGCCAGGACAGCATTGCACACAGAGATAAAATAAAAACGATTCTTGAATTTTCAAAACTAAAGACTGGGGAGATTTTTAGGTACGGTAAATTATTAACATCGTTTTGTAGCTATTAGCAGCAATTTTGGGACAGATGAATAGGTTCTTAAATTGGGCGAAAGAAAGAGATAAAACAGAACTACAGTGGGATTTGGATATAGAAAGAGCTTTTGACCAAGTTAAAGAGGCTATGGCTAAAGCGACTTTATTTTATCACGCTTCTCAAGATGCAGAGCTTGCACTTATAACTGAGTGAAATAAGTTTGCTATGATTGGGATGTTACAAGAAGTTTCCTTTGATGGCCCAAAACCACTTAGCTTTTTCTTCCGTAAGTTATCACCTGCGCAGTGCAATTATTCAACATATGACCAGGAACTGTTAGCAGCACATTCTGCAATCCAGTATTTTAGGCATATGTTGGAGGCTCGAGTATTTGTGTTGTATGTGGATAATAAACTCTTAATTTTTGCATTGCACCAGAAACAAGAGAGATGTTCTCCTTCGGCATGAAGACTTCGGCATTTAGATTTTATATCGCAGTTTACTGAAGTCATAAGTTATTTGCCAGGTAAATGAATTTTTCTTGCTTATACTTTATTGAGAATTTGTGGGATTTAGTTTTCGACCCTTGCTGATTCAGAGTTGTAGGAAAGTTGAAAACGGAAGATGAGGAGCTAAAGGCTATTTTGGATGGAATGGGTGATTTTAGCGGGAAATTAGCAAAAGTACAAATGCCGGGGGCTAAGACGTTATTGTACTGTCAAGCTTCTGGCGAGGTAAATAGGTTTTATGTCTCTAAAGTTTTGGAAAATTGTATTTGATTCAGTGCATGGGTTGTCGCATATATGAATACGGGCAACTAGGCACTTAAGCTGTTCTAAATACATTTGGCCAGGGCTAAATAAGGATGTTGCTGTGTGGTGCAGAGCGTGCATAGGCATACCCTGTCAAAAGACAAAGGTTCACTTATATACTAAATCTCCACTGATGCTATTTCTGGTTCCAGATGAGAGATTTGCGCATATACACCTAGACATAATTGGACCTGTATCCATAGTACGTGGATTCAGATTTTGTCTAACGATGATTGATAGGTTTACTCAATGGCCAGAGCCTGTACCTAAAGGAAATATAATTGCTAAAACTGTTGCGCAGACATGCATTACTCGTTTTTGGTACGTCTCAGAGGATAACATGCGATACACTGTAAAAAAAATCCGAACAAGTTTCCTGTAGGAGACGGAAAAAATAGTTGTCCTTCTCGGGTCGGAAAAAGCTCGGAATAAAATCCGAAAAAAAAAACTAATAACTAAAATGGTATTTTTCGGATTTTATTCCGAGCTGGGTCGGAAATTTTTCCGTCCCGAGAAGGGGAACTATTTTTCTGTCTCCTACAGGAAACGTGTTCGATTTTTTTTTACAGTGTAGAGGAAGACAGTTTGAGTCCATACTTTTCAAGACTCTGACAAGGTTACTCGGCATTCGTCTAGCTATGAGTGCTTCATATACACCGCAGTGTAATGGTTTGGTGGAGCGACTTCATCGACCTTTAAAACAGATCTTAGTGTGCTATAATGCTGAATGGTTTGAAGCTCTTTTTGTTGTTTGCTAGGTTTTCAAACTACAGTACGCGAGGACTTTGGTGCGTCTACAGCTGACGTAACAGATGGAACCACCTTATGATTTCCGGAACAGTTGTATGAAGATACATTCTTGTTAGACCAACCAAAATTATGTAGCCAAGCTACAAAAAATAATATGTGCTTTGAGACCCGTTCAACCTTTAAGGCATGGACAGAAAAATATATACGTTCTAAAAGAACTCAATAATTTCAGCCACTTTTTTGTTCGGAGATGGCCTTATAAAAGTGAGCTCAACAAACTACTTAGGAATCGTTTCAGGTTTTAAAGAGACTGGAAAAGGACTCCATACTTTTCATTCATGGTCAAGAGCAACTTATAAATATTGATAGGTTAAAGCCTGCTTTTCCTTTGTCAGAAAAAGAACTTGTTTCTTCGACCTACACTACGAGAGCTGCAAGAAAAGTTCGTTTTCGTTTTCCAATGTTTGTGTGAGACTAGCGGGGAGTTCTGTGGGAAAGCGAAAGACTATCTTTTTATTTATTCGATCGTTTTCATCCGCAGGCGATTATTGAGAAGAATTGAAACAACTCTTCTCCGCTGTTTTTTATCGGTGCTAGAGTCTGTGTACTTTCGAATGTTGTCGACGCCAAGATCATTTAATGTTCTGTGCCTTCTACTTTGTAAATAATTTATCTTAAAGTTTTAAATAAAGTATATTATTATTTTCCATCATGTCCAGCGCATCCTTCTGCCTACAAACTAAGTCTTTTTATAATTTGATTTTCCTGATTTGCTGTATTAACAATTACTATGTGTTATCGAATTAAGCGCCTAAATCTCACGGAAAAAGTGTAAAATCACGTTCTCTAAAATTGAGAACAACTGAAATCTTTAAGATTTTTATTACTTCTTACTTTGGGACGACAATTAGTCAACACTGCTCCCAGCTATTTTATACATTTTGTGTAATTATGCTTTACAATGATATTTTATATTTTGATAATAAACACCCACGAAACAGTTAAAAATAAAATAACGTAGAAGAAAAACTATTACACAGTTTAAAGAACCGTCTATTTTGAGAGTTTCTTATTTTACAAGTGTGAAGTTTGGAGAAAATTAGCCAACAATAACAAAAGTGATAACACATATAATTTCTAAAGAATTTTTAACATAAAATATTAATTGAATTTCAGAAAACATGTACGTATTTTAATATAGTATATTCTATTTCACATATAAATTCAGTATAGGAAGATTTCGCTAAACAAACATTGTTGTTGTTTTCCAATAATAATACCCTGAAAAACAATGTCTTCTGGAAAAATAAATACTCTGAGAGTTATTGTTTCAGATTCAAGATTCTGATTTTGAACTGAAATATATTTGGAGGAAGAAAACGGACATAAATTAAATTTTATGGAAATTTCTTATTTTTTTCAGAACACGACAGACTTTAAATTGAGCAAAGATTCCAATTTTTCACTTATGTGTTTAAATTGTATGATTAAAAATTAAAAAAAATGTACTAGTATATTGGCTCATACTCCGTGATCTCATCATAATGGAAAATTTTTATTGTTGGTACCAGTATCCTTAATTAAAAATGATCATAATCAATTTCTTTAACATAAGCAGTACAAATATAAAATAAAAATAAGGTTTTTTTGAAATTCGTGATTGGATCAATGACATTTTTTCTGTGCTCTGCGATGCTGCAGATACATATTTCTCAGGAAGAGTGTTTCATGTTTTTTTAATATTAAGTATTGAAATAACATCTATTTATTAATTTCACAAGAATAACGAAAAAAATCTATACATTTCTAAAGTACGCCGTACATTTTAGTTTTTGTTCAAAATTCTCCTTATGTCTAAGAAACAATTTTCTTACACACTACAACAAATCTCGGCATCCGTTTTGGGTAATGTTGGTTTATGAAGGTGCTCAAAGTGTTAATAATGGTCTCAAGTGACCGTTGCCTGCTCATAAAAAAGAATTTAATGAACCAATAAAAAGACTACTACTATAATTCGTTTCTTCTGTTTGTGGAAATGATGGAAAGTAGTTTTATATTAAGGACACCATAAATGATAGTCTCTTTCAGATTTTTTAATTTATTGTATTAACACCTTTGCGACTCAAAAACTCCGATTTGAAAAATGTTTACCCATCTAATATCATAAGACGAAACGGAATATTTCACCTTGATTTAACCATGAAATATATTATATGAGCTTTAAAAAGTTCGCGGTTTTACTTAAAAGGTGACTAAAATAATGAAACAGTTGTTACAAGTTAAAAAATATACATTTCATTTAACTTCTCATTTCAAACTCTCTCTTTTTCAAAACAAAGTGACGTATTTGTATAAATAAACAGCAATTAATTATTAAAATATTCTCCAATGAAGAGCTTGAAAACGCTTGAAAGTACTGAGAAGTTTTAAATAAAATGCAAATTTTTAACTTCTAACATCACTTTTGCTATTTTCGTCACCTTTTAAGTAAAATGAACATTTTAAAGTTCATATAACATATTTTATGTTTACCCAGATGTTAGAATGCATCATTTTAAACATGTAGAAATAATAAAAAAAAGTTTGGAACATAAAAATAGAAAAACATTGACAAAAAGGTACTTTTTCACAGCTGCAATAAACAAAAAATATACAGATGTACTTCTCATAAATATCGTTATTTTTCTAGTATTAGAACTTTGTATAACTACAGCATACAAAATTACTTTTATAAAAAATCTATTTTTAGACGTCTTCTGCATATGTCTTTTTTTTTTTTTTTTTTTTTTTTTTTTTACAAATTGACGAAGTTTATTTTTAGCAATAACGAAAGAAAAAAACTGCTCCAATGAAAAATAAAACTTTGCCATGAAAAATTAACTCAGTATCACCCCCTGTTCTATGAACAATTTGTCTACTAGTTTTTTCTAGGAACAATTTCTATTGACTGCTTTGTTGGAAGATAGCAGCTATAAACTGAATCGACTTTTAAAGCCCTCTGTATAAGTAACATTGATTTTTGAGTATGCACCGAGGTAATACAAAGGGTTAAAAGTAAATTACATGCGTGAATTAAAACATTTTGCTTAGAAAAAAAAATTAAAAAAAAATTCTTTTTTGTTTATGAGTTTGTAAAATAATTATTGCTATATTCTAGTTTTATAAAATGTAGTATTTTAGTATAAAGAAGTCAATTTAAACCCTTTTCAACAATTTTATTTATTTTTTGTAATATAATTCAAATGGTTAACTCACTGCATTTCTATGTTCAAAAAACAGTGAATTAAAAAAATATAAACTACATATTTATTTAAAAGTTTAAAAATGTAAAAAAAAAAAATTGCATTTTTAAAAATCCCTACTATTTTTTTAAATATTGATATTTTTGTAAAAATGTTTTTTCTTAGATTCTCAAATGTGTATGGCACAAGACAACGTATGGATTTTTAGATAAATCTAATGTTACATCTAATATAATTTTATTACGGATATATATAGCAAAAAACGATGAAATGTGATACACCTTCATATACTTTGATTTTTAAAAAAATAACAAAAAATCTGAAGGTTAATTTCATACGTACATTTATCAAATATATAATACAAAACATACTAAAACAGTTTAAATCTCGATCTGAAATACATTAAAATCCTTAGCACTTTTAAAACAGGAAAGTGACGAAAATGTGAACATGGAGAAAAAGCCATTTAAAGTTTTAAATTGAAAGGTAATTTCTCCCCTGACAAGTTCTGTATTTAGTTACCTGTGAGTCTCTTCCTTCTCTATTAATGTCTAGGCCAAGATCTCTATAATGCTCACAGCGTTCTATTTTTACCTTATTATATATTTAGATTTAGACCTGTCTCATTTCCTCCTATACATAGGTATTTGTTTCTGCTAACGTTCATGTCAAGTCCCCATCGCTCACATTCTTCCTTAATTTTTATCGTCATTTTCTCTAAATCATTTTTACTTTGTGTAATTATAACTTGGTCATCTGCGATCTGTGGATTTAACGACAATCTGGTATTAATTAGAAAAAGAACGAAATTGTTTGGATTAAGAGCTAGCCTCATCAACATTCGAAAGCTAATGCTAAAGGAATAGAAGAGCACAGAAAATTAATAAAATATCTTCATATGAATATGTGAAGAGATGCGAACCAGAGCTTTATAGTATAATATTTTTTTTTCTGCATAATCTCTCTAATGTCAATTTCTAACTTAATATCTTTGTGCTTTTTCGATTTTGGTTGCAGTTTATTTCTCAGTACAATGTTTAACTTCGAAACCAATTAAGCAATTTTCTCCAGAAATTGAAACTGTCCTCACTTTATTAAAAAGTTTATAAGTTAATTAACTTATTAATTAATTAATTAATTAATTAATTAAATTATTAGTAATAATAATTTAGCTTTATTAATAATTTATAATTACTAATAATTAATAATAATTACTTTTATTGACATTATTTATTTTTTTATTTTGCATAGGATATATAAGGACGATTTCTAACTTGATATCTTTGGACTTGCTCAATTTTCTTTGCAATTTATTTCTGAAGTCTGATTCATTCTTTATTATACAATAAAGCTCTGGTTTGCATCTCTTCTCTTATTCATTTGATAATCTTTTATTCATTTTCTGTTGTATTCTATACTTTAGCATTAGCTTGCGAATGTTAATGAGGTTAGCTCTTACTCCAAATAATTTCCTTTTTTTTTTTGTTTATTAATAACAGGTTGTCGTTAAACCCACAGCAGGAAACTATACGCTTGTTTCATACCACTAAAATTTAATAGTAAATTTTGTGTTAATTATCGCTGAAATATCTAATTAAAAAAGACAAAATTTTAATTAAATTTTAATGCCAAGAAACAAGAAGAAAAGTTGAATGCAATTAAATTTGAGTTTTCTAAATATGAGTTCGATGGCATTTCGTACATTAACTACAAAAACAAAAAGCATTCATTTTCTCAACTGTTTACAAAATCATGCAAAAAAAGGCTCATAATTCAATGATTTTTTAAACGAATAAAAGAAAGATTTATATAAATTTCTTTCCATATTTCTGTTCCATTCTTCAAGAAACATCTTCAATTTCAAATTTTCAGTTCGCCCGCATTTTATTTTAAAAAACAAAATGATAAATATTTCCTTCGCATAAACTGAATAGTCTCGAGTATATCATCACAATTTAACTCAAGCTTAGTAACTTGAAACTTTAAAATATATCTTTAAAAACATGTTTTCCCACTTTTACTTTGATGTTTGATAACGGCAAGAAAGCAATTTTTGGTGAATAACAGAGAACTTTGAATATTTTAATAACCTGTTTTTAAAAATGAGCGTAAAAATTTTTTTAGAACTTTTATGTCCTTATTTACAGAATATTTATGTCTGACATTACTTTTCAATAATTTTGCTCGAAAAAGCTTAATATAAAACGTGGATTTATTTTTGAAAAATACTGACATATTGCGTAAAGTGTTTTCATATTATGTTGCGTATATTATTTCTCCATAAAATAAAACATTTTGAGTAAAATTGTGTAAAATTTTCAGATAACAAAATTTTCTTTTAAATTAAATTATCTTACAGCGATGCAGTTTCATCGTTGCGTAGAATAATTTGTTTATTTCAAATTTAAAAGTCCTGTTTAACCTTTAAAAACCAGGGTAATATCTAAGTAATATAAAAGCACGGCCAACGTACTGTATGCACCAAAGAATTTTATAGCCTGAAGAACAACTTTTATGATAAAATTCTTTTACGCAATGTTCAGTAGTAGTATAAAAGCAATAAACATGATTAATTTAATAAATATAATATTACATGGGCGATTTGTAGTAATATAAAACCACGTGCATACTTGAACGCATTAAGAAGTTTAAAAATCTATTGATGTTATTAGTCGTTAATCCACTGTCTAATAACAGTATAAATAATAAATATGAAATCTATAAAAAAATATCTTGAAGAATGTAAATAGAAGAAATTACACATATACACTGTAGTAGTGTAATTCAATACGCCAGTAGTGATTTAGAAATTTAAAAAATCCCTGCCGGCTCGGTCTACACGCACAGATAGATTTCGAAGTTAAATACTAATTTCAACAAGATAAACCCCCTTTAACAATTTCATCTGGCCCCATTTGACGAATTTTTAATTTCATTTTTATATAAGAGCTGATTTGAATACAGAGCTTATTTTATATAAGAGCTGATTGAAATGATGTATTGACGATGTTTATTTGATTTATTAAGGTGAATGTGACGTTTTAACTTGAGATATAAAGTTCTCTCTATATATTTTATTGAGCGACAAGAAGAATTGCGAAAATGCCCTAAAAAGCAATCCTTATCGGAAGGACTTCCCCTTATTGCATCTTTAAAATTTACCAAAGTAAGAGAAGAAAAAAAAATAACAACCTATTGGGATGTATTTTTCTCTTTTTTTCCCCCGGACATTCAAAATGCTATGAAATTTGATTTAAATTCGTATTCTGCTACAAGTCCTCCTTTTTATATTATTCAAATAGTTCTGTGTCTCGACATATAGAATGTTCCTCTTCCCCTTTTATTTTAGCATTTTGTATTATTTCCTTCTTATATTTCAGAAGGTGTAAATACTTGAAGATTTATATTGAATTTTGAATTAATTTCAATCAGCTCTTCTTGTCTTTTAATTTTTTTTTCTCTTTATTTCTTCCTTTGTAATTTAGATTATATAAAGAATATTAATGATTTTAGTTCTTTTCTTTCCAGGTGAATTTGACCGAAGCCTATTGACAACGCTCCCAAAAAAGGTATCACTTTTTTGCCGGCCTTGCAATGTTTTATGACTCGCTCAATGATTAAAGATTAAAATAAGCATGCTATTCAAAAATATATAATAACGTTTCTTATTATTATTTAACTTATATCTTACACTGATAAAAAATTTCTGTGAAATTGCAGAGAATCTACTGGTAATCCATTATCATAAGTCTTATGCAAAATTACAGGGATTAGAAAAGCAGAGAAGTTATTCAGTAAATTTAGAGTAAATTAACATCGTTAAAAATACACAATACTCCGTAAATTGACATCGTTAAAAATATTCAAGACTCTGTAAATCAATTTATTTTTAATGAAAATAATTTAAGATAGTTTGTTAAACTAGTGAATTTTAGAACTTAGAAGTATCACAATTGTTCGAGTAAATTTGAAGTTCGTACCATTTAATTTAGTAAACAATTTGTATCTAATCGCCCGGGGTAACCAAGTACCCGACACCTCTGAGCAGGAGAAAAAAACCTTACTGAGTGCGCCATAAGAGTTGTTGCTGTTGTGTACTAAGGATGTCTTTTATAATGAAGCTGGAAAAAATCTATTGTATTTCTGCTTTTCAAAGATTTCGCTTCAAATATATTCGTTAGAAAATTTCTTAAACGGTTTATTTTAATTCAGTTTGGACCGATACATAACACCTATTATTTTTTTTTATCAAATTTAATTTTTCAATCCTCTATTTACGGAATTATTTATCAAGAAATTGCTTCCACTCAGTAATTATCCTCTTTAATATCTGAAGATATATGGGGATTTTTAAATAATAATAATAATGTGAAATTTAGGTATATTTTTTCATTAAAACTGGTTAAATATTTCGGTAGTTATAACATTTTTGTAAAATATTTACAAAAATAATCAGATTAATTAACCAAAAATACTTTTATGGTTATATCACAATTCTCATAAAAGCAATGTATTTAAATGTATTATGATCCTCTCTGTACATGGAAAGCTTTTTGCAATTGAAAATGCTTCATGTAACGTTTTTTTTTTTTTTTTTTTTTTTTTTTTTTTTTTTTTTTTAAGAAAAATTATAACTATGAAAATGATTAAAAAAATTACCACTTTTTGAAAATATTTAGCTTCGACTATTTCTTTACTCTACCTAAATTTGATTGAAAGACATGGGAATCCCTACAGGGAATTAGATACAAGATAAGGGAAATGTCTGTAAAATGATGACCGAGCAACTCAATCGAATGCATTTAACCGAGAACTAGTGTAAATTTACAAAGAGTCTTGAATGAGAAACTCAATCGAATGCATTTAATCGAAAACTGATGTAAATTTACATAGAGTCATGACTGAGAAACTCAATCGCTTGCATTTAACCGAGAACTAGAGTAAATTTACAGAGAGTCTTCACCAAGACACTCAATCGAATGCATTTAACCGGGAACTAGTGTAAATTTACAGAGAGTCTCGATTTGTTTTGTTTTCTGTGTTTTTACAGAACATTTTAACAGTGTATGAAGTAAATATAATGTATTGATAGTAAAGTTAAAGCTACTACGTGAGAAATTTAAAACATACAATAATGAACTATTTTACTTCGAATCAAATTTAATCACATTAATTCAATAAAATATGCTGAACGACTTTTATAAATGAATATGAATAATTTTTATTATTACCAAGACAAGCCTGGTTCAGATTAAATACAGCGCTGATCACTCGCTTCCAGAATTTTATTACATCTACATAAAAAGAAAGAAAATGAAACACAGTAAAGTAAAAAAGGGTTGTAATAATTGTTGGAGATGACTCTTTTTCGCCAAGTCAAACAGAAAAAGCGGTTTTAACACACAGCCTCCGGATGAATGATTACTATTGTTCATCATTTCAAATTAAATTTTTTATCAAAATTTTCAAATAACATTAATAAGACAACTAAAAGTTAGAACATACTTACAATAATGATGATTACAAATAATTCTATTTTCACAGGAACAAATACTGAAACTAAAGTGTACAAAATAATTGGATTAGAAAACGTTAAAAAAATGAAATGTAGACAAAATGTTTATCATAAGGTAAAAGTAAAAAAAAAAGAGTCCATAATGTCGAGTTCCAGTTTATATATCAATTGGACAGGTCTTTTTATCACACCGGAAACAATTTGAATTGCACATGATTTGACTTTCGAATCTCTTCCTAAAAAGAACTTTGTAATTCGACAGCGTTCCCACATGTGCCTTGGAGTTTTATCTTCTTTAAGCAATGCAACATCACTGATTTCGAATTTAGTCGGAGCTTTGACTAGAACTGAAAAATTGGCAGAACGGGGTTCTAGCAAATATTCCTGCCTCCAACGCTTCCAGAAATGATTTAAAATTGGATCTCGATATCTCAATATTTTTGTTGGTGTTCTTTATTAGATTTAATTTCAGTTACACAATGGATGTCTGGTAGAGAATTTATTCGCTTGCCGATCGGGAAATGTGAAGGAGTAAACGGAAGCCGTTCATTGTTTTCTTCATATACGTACGTTAATGGACGACCATTAATTATAGCTTCGATTTCAGTTAAAATGGTTTGGATTTCTTCATATGAGAGGCAAGATCTTCCGAGAACTTTCTTCAAAGGAGTTTTCACCGAATGTACGATGCGTTGCCCAAAAACCACCCCACCAACTGGCTCTTGGAACTATAAATTTCCAAACTATGCTATTTTTATTAGACTACCTTAAATCTTCCTCTTTCGATATTCGGCTTCAAACTTGTCTAAGTAAATCATCAGTTTTGATAAACGTTTTAGCATTATCACTGTAGATTGTTTTACAAATTCCTTTACGAGATATAAACCTTTTAAATGAAAAAAGGAAAGTTTCTGTAGCTAAATTAGTATACAATTCAAGATGTACAGCTCTAGTGACTGCGCACGTGAAAAGAACTATATATGCCTTTTCTTGGCCAGTTTTTGCTTTGTCATAGATAGGACCTGAAAAATCCACAGTACAGGTATAGAAGGGTGGGGATTCTGTATTACGATCTTTTGGTAATGGTACAATTTCTTGCTTCCCAGGAGAAGCTTTAAATTTTGCACAAATAAGGCAATGTTTCAGTACAGATTTTTTAAATTTTCGTACTCTAATTATAAAATTTTTTTCTCGTAAATGAGCTAAAGTTATTGCAATTCCATAATGGAAAACCTTTTGATGGGCATTCTGAATCAACAACTTCGTATAAGTACTTCCAATTGAAGTATAAAAGGGTGCTTTTCCCTTTGATATAATTCTGAAAATTGCAATCTTCCAGATAAAATTAACAAATCATTCTCATCTAATTTTGGGTTCAGACTATACAAGGCTGAATCTTTATCGATAAGCTTTCCCCTTTTCAGTAAATCAATTTCACGGTTAAAGACAGATAACTGGGTTTGTTTTAACCAATAAAATTCTGTCTATTCAGTTCCTGGAGCTGTGAGCACACCTGAAATTTTAGTTTTTGTTTTGTTAATATTATTTAGTAATCTTAAGATCCAGGCAGTGATGTTAAGTAATTTGGAAAGAGAACTGAAATTTTGTAATTTTAACAGCGACTCTGGAGATGCAGCACATACTGCACAAGATAATTGAGCAGAACTCAAATTTGATGATTTTCTTTCATTCAAAATATTTTCCTTAAATGGTATCTTTCCAGGTTTTCGCCAATTGTACTTTGGTAATGACAACCATTCAGGACCGTAATACCATTATTTATATTCCAGGGGGTTATGTAAGTTCTCGCCTCTACTAAGAAGATCACTCGGATTATCCTCACCCGGAATATACTTCCATATTTTAGGATCAGTCAAAGATTGCATTTCTACAACTCTATTAGCCAAAAAGGGCCTCCAATCCATGGCTGATCCCTTAATCCAATATAACGTAATAGTGCAATCTGGCCAGATATGAATTTCCAAATTTTGAAAATTAAGTGCATTTTTCAGATATTTAGACATCCTTGCAGCTATAAATGCCCCCATTAGTCCAAGACGAGGAATTGTCAAACATTTAATCGGGGCGACTCTACGTTTTGCCCAAATAAAACTGGTCATAATTTCATTATCACTTGTGGTACAACGAAAATAAGCTACGACCCCATAAGCCTTAGGGCTAGCATCGGAAAAATATGAATTTCGATTGGGTCCGAAAATTCTGGGCCCTGTGAAAAATATTTGCGGGGTACCTCAAATTTATGTAAATGTTCGATTTCTGCACACCAATTTTTCCATTCAATTTTCAAATCATTAGAGACTTTTTTTTTAATCTCATTAAAAACCCTTTTTCTATGTTTCCTATAGCAAACTTTTCATACGAACTGAAAATGGTGCGATGAATCCGGTAGGATAAAAGAATTTTAACATGGCTTTAAGAACAATGCGTTTCGATGGATTAAATTTCCAATCATCAGGAAAGGATTAGCGTCAAAACGTAAAATATCCCAATTACACTGCTCAAAACAATTAAAGGATATTGCAGTTTTAGGTGGATTTTGTATCTGGTAAACTGTTTAGCTGATTGATACATGGTCGACAGACATAGTAGGTTATATGAGAATAAATTACACATGTTTGGCAGAAAAAATGCATTTTATTGCCCATTTGTGTACTAAAGGAAAAAAAACACAATTTGTGCATATGAGAAAAAAAAGAATAAGAAAAGGTGTTTTCTTCAAAGAAAATCATTTTCAGTAGGGGGTATGGTTTCCACGGGCGGCCAGCAACGTTGAACACCTTTGAGGCATGGACTCAATGAGGCTATTAATGACGAGTTGGGGTATTCTGCCCCACTCTTACAGAAGAGCTCTTTCCAGTTCTTGGAGAGTTTGTGGGGGTTATTGGCGGCCAGAAACTCGTCTTCCTAGAGCGTCCCAAACGTGCTCGATTGGATTTATGTCTGGAGAACACGCTGACCATTCCATTCGAACGATTCCTTCCTCGAAAAGGAAATCCTCCACCAGGTTTGCACGATGTGGCCTGCAGTTATCGTCCATTAAAATGAAGTTATCTCCGATTGCTGCAGCGTAAGGGACTACAATAGGTCTGAGGATCGTATCCCTATATCGGCGACCAGTCAGAGCTCCATCTCGAATGATGTAGAGGTCAGTGCGCCCGTCAATGGAGATGCCACCATACACCAACCTCCTCCACCGCCAAATCTGACACTTTCGTGCACGAACGCAGGATTATTCCTACTGCCACGGTCCCTCCAGATGAAAATACGCCTATTATCCGGATGCACAGAAAAACGGGACACGTCAGAAAACAGAATATTGCTCCATTCATTTCTCCTCCAGTTGACATGCTCGGTTGCCCACTCCCTGCGGTCGCGACGATGCCTTGATGTTAATCTAACACATACCATCGGTCAGCGAGCATACAGACCTACAGCATGGAGCCGGTTTCGGACAGTTTTAGTTGAAATCGCGGTGCCTGTAGCCGAGCGAAGGTGTTGTTTGAGAAGAGTAGCGTTCATGGTTCGGTGTCTCCGAGCTGTTAACGCTAAATACCGATCTTCTATGGGCGTTATTGCCCGTCTACGACCTTGCCCTGGTCTTCGGCCTGCACATTCACTCTCCAAAAAACGGTTCCAGATCCTGGAAATGACACTTTGTGACACTCCAATGGCTTGCGCTACTTCGGCTTGAGTTTGGCCCCCTTCTAACCTACCAACAATTCTCAAAGCTTCTGAATCTGTCAAATGACTTCGCTGAGACATCGTACTCATCGAAACAAAGCAATCACTGAATGCCGATCATCCTTGTCTTCATTCTCTTTTATCCAGTTGAAAGTCAAATTTCATTCGCTGCCGCTGAAGCGACGTTTTTGACGTCGAACTCAAAATTTGCATACTCCACAGTTTGAAAACCAGAAAAATTTGCATTTGTGATTCTCTTCTTCTATTTTCGGCAAAAAAAATTTCGTTTATATCTTTATTTTATATAAAACTTCAAATATCCTTTAATTGTTTTGAGCAGTGTAGTATTACCCTAATAATCCCAAAAATTTTAAAGAATTATTCGAATTTCCTTCTCAGTCACATAATTTATTTTCCTTCCACAATTTTCTAAGTTTAAAAGAATTAGTATTGAATTTTCGCAAATTCATGCCAGCCTCTTTAAAAATATGCGAAGTTGTTGAGGATAGATAATAAGCGTCTTCATGAGATTTTGACACCGTTATCAAATCATCTACATAAAAAGAAGTGTTTTAAAATCTTATCAACTTCAGGATGATCAGAAGAGTCCAAAATATTATCAACTTCAGGATAATCAGAAGAGTCCAAAATCTTATCAACTTCAGGATGATCAACATATTTACATATATGGGAATTAATCGTTGCAGTCAAAAGAAAGGGACTGCAAGTTACCCCAAAAGCAGCTCTTGTAAATCTAAAAAAAAAATTAAAGCATCCTTTTCGTCACCAAACCACAAAACTTTTAAATAATCCCGATCTTCTTTTGTTATCCAATTTGCAAAAACGCTTCCTCTAAGTCAGCGCTAAATGCAACATTAAATTTTCTGAAATTAAATATTACATTAAGTGTGTTCGGATTAAGATTAGGACCTGGATATAAACAATCATTTAGAGAATGTAAATGTTTTCTTTAGAAGAAGCATCGAAAACCATCCTTGCTTTGGTAATTAATTTATTCTCTCTTAAAACCGGTCTGTGGGGCATAAAATATCCACTCCTAATTATTTTATCAGGACATTCTTCTACAATTCCAGCAGTTATTTATTCTAATACAATAGCTTTATAATTTTTACATAAGTCATTATCCTTCTGTAGTTTACGATTTAATTCCTCAAAGCGACTTCTAGCTATTCTAAAATTATTCCCGACTTTATTTTTCTCATCCTTCCAAAATAAACCCGTTTCATACCTATTATTTACGAATTTTAAGTTATTCTCAAATTTATTCACGATTTCCTTATCTACATCAGAAATATTATTATTTGATTGAGTAATACTCAAAGATTCAGTTTCCATAAAAACTTCAAATCTTCCCCGACTGGAGTTGCAACCGACAGATTTAAAACAGAAGCACTTTTCATTTTTCATATTCATAAAATCCACAAAGAGAATATCCGAATAAACTATCACTTAAAAAGAGAGATTTAGTTATTTTTTTTAATTTCCCCACCGTAACAGATTTGATAAAAATAATCCGCCCCAATAAGCACATTTATTTTAGATTCGCATGATGCAACAACATTCGACAATTTAAAAGGCGTCAGTTTATTTCTTATCTGTCTGGAAAGAAGGGGGGAATAAATCGCAGAGTTAGAAATTACATCCGTGACTAATGCCTCAATAAATATGAAACGCGATTTGTTTTCAATATGGGATAATTTTAATCGCACAACGTCAAATATTTTTATTTGTGGTTTAATAGCTGCAAAGGAATAAATTTCAAGTTTTTCTTGACGAATAATTCGATGATTTAATTTTGAAACTAATTGCTTTGTAACAAACGACCTTTGACTTCCTAAATCATATAAACTTAATAAAAGCTCAGAATTTATTCCAGATTCCACAATTACGCAAGTTGTTTGTAAAGTCACTTCTTCAAAGGAATTTTCATTTGAATGGGCTTTACAGTGAGATATCGAATTAATAACAGAGTCAGCTGATTTGATTTCCCTGGGAACTGTATGATTAGAATTTTTTAAACAAATCGAAGATTGATGAAAATTTCCATTGCAAAATTTCCAATGTTCTGAATTAAATTTACAATTGGCCGACCGATGAAATTTCCGGAAACAGGTGAAACAACGCCCCTGTATGCGCAATTTATCACGTTTTTGAGGAATGGTACATTCTTTACACATTTTTTTGTATCATGTTCATTTTCGCAAAATATACCAACATTTTTTACATTAGTAGCCAATGAAGAGGCTGAAGGAATGTCGCGTTTATAATTGCTAAATGTTTACAATTGTTATTATATTTGATGTTTTTTTTTTAGCACTAAAACTATTTTTATAGCTGTGCAGTGACATCGTAGATTCTCGCGATTGATGATTTTAATGAAGGACCGAAACTCTCCGACCTCCATTTTTTCACCATCGGATCTTTTACGATTAAAATCTAACGCCATTTCTGAACGTATTAACTTTAATAAAATAGCACATAGGAGATGACCACAACTTCTTGCTGTAACATCGAGATAATTTAAATTTCCAATTTGTATTTCACAGCTGTCATACAACTCCCGAAGTTCTCTAACTTTATAAGCGTTCTTTACCTGTTTTAAATTTAACAATTTACTCATATGTGAATTGATGACTAGGTCTTCACGACCGTAGCGAGTTTTTAACAAATGAACTGCAGCTTTAAAGTTTTCCTCTGAAAGTGAAAAACCTGCAACAGCATTATATGCACTAGTTCCAAGGAGAGATTTTGGATACACAAACTTATCAATAGCAGTTAAATTAGAATTCATTTCGATTGCATTGAAATATTGCCCCCAAAATTCTAACCAGGAATAGCTGTCACGAGAAAAATTGTTTATAGTGAGCTTCGACAATTTCATAGATCTCTCTAAATTTCCGTTTTGAGAACCGCATTCATTTTTCATAAAATTTTGAAAAGCGTTATTTTGTTTTTGGGAGTTATGTTCATTTACGAACTTCGCTATCTTATAACGCGATTCAATTATTTTCTCACTATAGCTTTCAGAACTTTCGATTTCTTTCTCAAAATCGTCGTCAGTAATAACATCTTGAATATCGGAATTTAATTTTTTAATGTTTCATATTTATCGTTTAACTGATCTAATTTAATTTTTTACTGTTTCATATTTATCGTTTAACTGATCTAATTTAATTTTTTAATGTTTCATATTTATCGTTTAACTGATCTTTACAAATATTTAACAAATCAAATTTTTTTTCTAATGGCATAGAATCATCTTCAAGCGTTGTGCACATTTTTGTACACAACTTAGTTGTTTGAGTGCGTAAACCTAATCTATTCTTTCTTAATGTTTCTTCAGCATTCGTGTTAGTCGACATTTTTTATTTACAATCAATCAACAATAAAAATTTAATTATACTGAGCTTACCTCAAGTCTTCAGAATCAAATATAAAAAAAAAATCAAACATCAGTCCAGACATCGTGACGCGCGACGCCAACATGAGAAATTTCAAAGAAGACGGTAATAAACTATTTTACTTCGAATCAAATTTTAATCACATTAATTCAATAAAATATGCTGAACGACTTTTATAAATGAATATGAATAGTTTTTATTATGTCCAAGATAAGCCTGGTTCAGATCAGATATAGCGCTGATCATCGCTTCCAGAATTTAATTACATCTACGTAAAAAGAAAAAAAAATGAAAAAAAGTAAAGTAAAAAAAGGGTTGCAATAATTGTTGGCGATGACTATTTTTCGCCCAGTCAAACAGAAAAACGGGGTTTTAACAAGTTGCAACATAACTGTCATTATGTGAACATAAAATGTTATAAAATAGAAAATTAACAAAAAATAATATAAATCTCTTTTTTTCACACAAGAAGAAAATACATAAGAAACATAGAATAATTTAAAGGTTTATGATCCAAAATATATGAGTAATAAATGATAAGTATGAACAATGTGAGGAATTTAATAGTTAATTAACCATCTAGAATTAAAATATTTACTTCCTCTATATTTAACACAAGATTTGAGGGAATTCGACTACTTTAAATCCATGTTTTTAGTAATAACTTTCGGTCATTTTGAACAAATAAGCGGAATTAGACAGCCGAGGTAGAATATGAATTAAATATATATGTATATATATATATATATATGCGCATGATAATATATTTAAATTCCTATTTCTGTAAAAATAAGTAATATTTTCGGATGATCTCAAGAATAAAATTGGAAAACCGTTGAAGAGATTTTTAAATATAGTGTTGAACAACATATACCAGAATTAGCGTTCTTTCTTATATGGATGCATTTAATAAAATGAGTATATGTTTTTACTTTCTTCTATCTTCAATAGAAGAAAGTATTGTAATCGAAATTTTTTTCGACTTCCGGTTTTCGACGGATTTACACGTTTTAGAAGTCAGAGATCCCAAAAAACATGTTTTTAGAAAATGTCTGTCTGTCCGTGTGTCCGTGTGTCCGTCTGTCCGTCTGTCTGTCGCCATTGTACCATCAAAATGTGTATGAAGTTATGCATAAAATTGAACCAAATTTTTATTTTAAGTTTTTGGATATAACAAGTAAGTGCTCTCTGAATTTAAAAAAAAATCGCCGATAGGGGCGCTGTAACAGCGATTTTTGTGCGATTTTGAATATTGTACCATCTAAAAGTGTATGAAGTTATGCATAGAATTGAAGCAAATTTTTATTTTAAGTTTTTGGATATGACAAGTAAGTCCTCTCTGAATTTGGAAAAAATTCGCCGGTAGTAGGCGCTGTAACAGCGATTCTTGTGCGATTTTGAATATTGTACCATCTAAAAGTGTATGAAGTTATGCATAGAATTGAACCAAATTTTTATTTTAAGTTTTTGGATATGGCAAATAGGTCCTCTCTGAATTTGGAAAAAATTCGCCGGTAGGGAGCACTGTAACAGCGATTTTTGTGCGATTTTGAGTATTGTAGCATTCAAAAGTGTATTAATTTATGCATAGAATTGAACCAAATTTTTATTTTAAGTTTTTGGCTATGACAAGCAGATCCTACCTGAAATTGGAAAAAAATTCGCCGGTAGGGGGCGCTATAACAGCGATTTTTGTGCGATTTTGAATATTGTATCATCCAAAAGTGTATGAATTTATGCATAGAATTGAATCAAATTTTTATTTTAAGTTTTTGGCTATGGCAAGCAGGTCCTTCCTTAATTTGGAAAAAACCACCGATAAGGGGCACTCTAATAGCAATTTTTGTGCCATTTTGAATATTGTACCATCGAAAAGTGTATGAAGTTATGCATAGAATTGAGCCAAATTTTTTGTGTTTGTTTTTGGTCATGGCACGAGGGTCCTCCCTGAATTTGGAAAAATTACTCCGGAAGGGGGTGCTATAATTGCGATGTCTGTACCATTTTCATTATTCTACCATCGAAAAAAGTATGAAGTTATGCATAGAATTGAACCAATTTTTTTTTTGTATGTTTCTGGCTATGGCAAGCAAGTCTTCCCTGAACTTGAAAAAATACCGCCAAAAGGTGGCGCTATAATTGGATCTCTGCGCCATTTTCATTATTGTACCTCGAAAATTGTATAAATTTATGCATAGAATTGAACCAAATCTTTTGTGTACGTTTCTGGCTATGGTAAACAAGTCCTCCCTGAATTTGAAAAAAAATCTGCCGGAAGGGGGGCACTGTAATAGAGATATTTATAACATTTTCTTTATTGTACAGTCGAAAAGTGTATAAAATTATGCATACAATTGAACCAAATTTTTTGTGCATATTTATGACTTTGGCCAACAGGTCCCCCTTGAATTTGGAAATATCGCGCGGTAAAAGGGCTTTGTGATAGCGATTTTTGTATACTTTTCTTGATTTTTCGTAGTTCTGTTGTCCATCGGCGGCTCGTGCAAACGCGGGAACTCGCTTCCTGCTAATCCGGCTATTGGCAAACATCTGATAACAACAGAATAAGGAAAAACTATTAATTTTAAGAAATATCATGATATAGATTAACTCGTTTTTAGTTCATTTAATTGACTGAAGCAGGAATTTAAGATGAAAATCAAAGTTGGTATAATATTGAACTAATAATATTGAAGTAGTAACATGTGTAACTTGTTTTTGAAATATTATGATGTATAAGATAGAAGAAAGTTTTGGGATTGGCACATCCAACTAGTTTTTATTTATAATAGTACGATGGGTGTTCAAATGAAAATGTACAAAACGTCTGTCGTAACAACCAAACCGGTTAAAATTTGGATATGCCGCTTTGGGGATAACGTAGTGAGACATTGTGGGACGCGATTAAAGTATATGGCGTGATTGTGCGCATGCGCGGGCGCCATGTGTGAAAGAGGAGAGAAGCAGGCAGTTGTGTGCTACGTCCAATTGATGCGGCAGTGCGTGTGAGGACATCATGGCTTTCTCATTGCAAAATTCGACGGCTGAGGAGAAGCAAGGTGTTATGGAGTTTCCCGCTGCACCAGACTTTGGTCAGACACCTCGCTGCTCCTCAATCGTCGAAGTTTTCAACAGGAAAGCCATGGTGTCCTCATATGCACTGCCGCGTCAATTGGACGGAACACACAACTGCCTGCTTCACTCCTCCTTCATGTCTTGATGTCTGCGCATGCGCACAACCACGCTGGACACACCAATCGCGTCTCTCGAAGTCTCACTACGTCATCCCAAAGCGGCATATTCAAATTTGAACCGGTTTGGCTGTTACAAAGTTTCGTACATTTTCATCAGTGTCGTAGCCAAAACTTGTTTATTGAATCATGGATACAACAGTAAAAACGGCTAAAATAGAATCACAAGGAATCTGGTAAAAAGGCTTTAGGCAGGTGTTCGTCTTAGAAGGTGTAATTCAAAGTTATATATTTTGCCAGGTCTGTGAACTTTTCTGTTTTAGACAGGTTTCTGTTATAAACTATCTCCGTTTTCACAGTATCCATTAAAACTGCTAGAACGTACTCACTCTATAGTACACCTCTGAAGAGCATAAAAATATTACAGAAAAATCTGTGAATATGACCTATTTCAAAGGAAAACAATTCAAGACTCGACGAAAACACTATATATTTATGCTTGCTAACGTTTGAAACCTATGTGAAATGGAACTTGTTCCAATTGTGATCCTTCTTGGCGGGTTTTCTCTGAACGCGGAATCCTCTCGTAAACGGAAACATTTTAATGTCTTAAAACGGAAGGATAACTATGTAAGTATACCTGCTACTTTGTTTACACAGATTTACTGTAACTAGACTAAGAGTAAAAATTCTTTATCTTGGACTTCGATGGGACCAACTGTTGCCGACACTTATGGAAATAGACGAGTTTACACGAATGCAATAACGGCATATTGGTTGAGTTTCGTGACCCTTATCTTTGTTCACTTTATAAAGGACAATATTATCATTTACTTTAAATCTGCTGCCTGCAATTAATAAAAGTAACTTTGCTTTTGGACTGGTTACTTGCTATCACTTTCAAAGTACACTGGCGAGAAAAATTAAAGAGACAACCATAAAAAATGCTTTATGTTAATTCTGTTAAGGGAACTTCAAAGAATAATGAATGGTGATTGATTGGTAACTTAATGTCAACGTTATCACTTAGTCTAATGGGATTAACCTTCGCTAAAGAAAAATATGCAAAATTTTCAGTCAGTTCTTTTGGTTTACGTGTCAAAAGGAGGGCAAATGGGTAATTTGAAATCAAATTCCAAGGACTGTACATGTAATTGTGTAAAAGCATCACTTGTAGTAGGTGGCATATGGTCGAGAAGACATTTGACCAATTGTGGAGAAATGACGTGCGATAGGGAGAAAGTAAGCAGAACCAACACTCTCAGGGGTCTGTAGAGACTTAAAAATAACCAAAAGCGTCGTGTCAAGAATTTGAAAATGGTTTAAAGACACTGATAATATGCACAGACAACCAGGTCAAGGACAAAAACGTACAACATTCGATTAACAGGACCGTTATCTGGCGACGATTGCTAAAAAAAAGGCAACTGACGTCAGTTCATATTGCAAGGGAGTTCACTGCAGCAACAGGAACTCGACTATCTAAATTTACTGTGAGTGACAGTCTACATAGAAAAGTGTTGTATGCAAGGAAACCCATGATTTGTATTCCACTATCTCCGGCAGCGAAATGAGCCCGGTTAAAGTGGTGCATAGACCATCGTCATTGGAGTACCACGGGCTGGAGCCGAGTTCCGATGAATCCAGATTTTGTTTGCAGAGATATCAGATGGAGGGAAAAACACACGCAATAGAGCTGCAAACATCCGTGAAAGGCATCGATTCAAAGGTCGTGGAATCATGGCATGGACGGGCATCAATTTGAATGGCCGCACTGACCTATACATTTTTACCAGTGCAACTGTAAATATACAGATATACAGAGATTAAGTTCTTCATCCTCATGTCAAATTGTTTTAGGGTACAATGGAGGATTTGGGATTTTATGCTTATTAATGGCGTAGAAGTGCTGCCCCCCCCCCTCCCGCCTTCATGCAACTCCAAAGTTCCGTTTCCAGAGCTACAGAAATCCCACCCGGAAAAAAATGTTTAAATTCAATATTATCTTTGACCCCAATTACGACTTGTGAATGTCCAGTTTAACATTGCTTCAAGAAATTTCATAGTGGCAAAAAGAATTTTGTGTATGGAGAAGATTTTGTGAAATATTTCTTTTTTAACAATGAGAAATCGAAATTATAAATTGAAGCTAATCCACGTACCATAGTCCGGAATTTACTGTTAAACTTGGAGAATGTTCTAAAACTGTTTCGAACCATCTAAAATAAACTAGTTGGGAAGTACAGGGTGAGTACAAATGATAAACCCGATTTAAAAAAATCATATTTTCGAAACTTCTGCACATATTACAATAACTGATGCATGAATTATAAAGAAATATACCAAGTTCTTTTACGTTACAAATGTTCGATGCCTGACCCTTTTGTTACACGGCATACGTCCAATCTCTAATCCAGTTCGTTCCAAACATTTTTTAGCATCACTTTGTCAATGGTTCTGAATGCTGCACAAATGCGTTCTTTAAGTTCTGGCATGTTAAGTTTCAGCAAAGAAAAACGGCCCATACAATTTTTTCTATGGCATCGCACAAAAAACATTCACTTTTTGTGAATCTCTATGAAACTGCACAATCTCATGAGGATTTTCACTTCCCCACACTCTGATATTATGACGATTTACATGGCCTGATAAAAAACTTGGTATATTTCTCTTTGCATTCACGTATCATTTATTGTAATATGTGCCTTAATTTCGAAAATATGATTTTTTAAAAATCGGGTCCATCATTTGTACTCACCCTATGCAATAACAGAAACCGCCATGATTTTTCGCAGCCTTCGTTTAAAGAAGTGTAATTAATTGTACTTCTAAGATACACTACCTCAATAAGATCTATTATTCGTTTCATAGAGATCCTGAAACTCTTTCGTTTGAGACAGTATTCCGTTACATAAAGATTCCGCTTTCACAGGTTTAATTGTGTTTTACTTAAGAGCGGTGAAAACCCCTTTAGAGACAGATGTTCAGCAAATTTAATTGTCTGGCAATTCATATTAAGACCATGTAACGCTACCGTTTAAAGCAGGATTATGTTATGGATTGTAATTACTGTTTTGACAGGTTTTGCTAATCATATAACATACACAAGTGTATTTAAATAGCTACGCAAAATGGAAGGCAGGTTCCCTAAAAATCGAACCTGACCATAACGAAATTCTGTCTTAAACAGAAATATTCCACAGCGCTATCGAAAATGATACTATGCAATTACATCTGCTAACTCCAAAACCTGACTAAAACGGAAAATTTTACCAACATTTGCGATAACATCTTGGCAGGTTTTACTATATATGTAACCTGAAGGAAAATTTCTGGACCCCTCCCGAAACGAAATCCTGGCTACGCCACTGCTTTTCAATTGAACACCCTTTATATATTTAGATTTCCGTAAAGTTTGGGCAACATATAAACATTAAAATAATGTTTAAAAAAGTGTTCGAGCAATTTAAATTCTATTTATAAAAAATTAAAGCATTAAGGTTTCTGCCTACGTTCGAAGCTCTTGCTTTTTAAATGTGCAATATTGAATAAATACACATATTTTTAGTTCAATTATAATACAGAATGGTGGAAAAAAGTAAAATCATACAAACATCTTCATAATGTTTTTTTTTTTTTTTTTTAATGGGGGGTTCTTTGCCATGGTTCTAGCAAAAATTCATTTTTAAGCCAGATAGCGTATATTAATTTCAACTGAGTGTATTTTAATTTCCTTTGTCCTACATACAACTATTACACTTACCTGTGCAATGAACATTAATAGTTTTACAATACCTTCAAAATTAACTGAAATATTTCAATATATGTATTTAAAATTACCATATTTTCATATTTGAGTACTTACAAAATATCCACATTATCACACAGAGCTCAGATTCTAGTTCAGTACAGAGTGAGTAATATGGAAAGCTTTAAGACAAATTCTCACTGAAATATGTTTAAAACATTTTATGTAATGAAGTTTATCGTATAGGGAGATAACAGAGAAACTGATTTTCCTAAAATCGCATTTAAAGATTTCTTATCTATAAAACTAATCTAGAAGTGTCAATTAAGATCCATTAGTGTTTTCGTGTAAAACACGTAAGAAAATGATTCATAAAAGCATTGTTTATATTTATCCTTCTCACTTCCGGTATTTGACACATTACTTCTTGTTTATTAATTTTGCCATAAGTCCTCTTCTAGTAATCGTAGAAATAAAAATCAAAACAGATTTGGAATCATAAAACATTGATACTAGAAATAAAAAAATTAAAAAAAAAATTCCAAAATTCTGACCAACAGTGCCATTTTGATGTAGGCAGATACCTAAATGTATTTAGGGTCAATTAATGTTTAATTATGTGTAAATGTTAAAATGCTGAGGTAAAGTTAAACTAAATACGCCAGATTTTATATTTTTACTCATGTATGTACTGTACATTTAACATAGTCATCCTCAACAACAACAACATCAACAAAAACAAGAACAACAACAATAAGAAGAATTACAATGCTACATTTTTCAGTTAAATCAATGAGCATATTTGCATTTTCTTAAGGGAGAGATTCTCCCAGAAAACTTTAACAAAATCAGTTTTTTTTCCTTTTGCATTATTTGAAGCTTTTATAGTATCTAGAAAAGCCAGCAAAACCATCTTTTGTTTAACAAAATATATATATCGTGACACCCGGTTTAACGGACCGAAGTCACAACTGACAAAAGGTCTGATCAGAAACTTTAATTTTTTTATTTCCTTAAGCAACTTATATATATTAAAAAAAAAAAAAACATTCGTGGTAAGTTCTCATGATTAAAGGTTAAGGTAGGTACTTATGTTTAAATTGTTTAAGCTAAGGACACTTTTTTTGTGAATTAAATTTAAAATTTTAACTGAAGGACAATACTTTTAAAAAGTTCAATTTTTCAAATAGTTTCGAAAATTTAAAATTTTTACTCAAATTTAATCCCAAATTTCAAACAAACGCCATATTGTGAAATTTTCATTTAACTTATCGTTTTAGATCTGTCTTCAAAGTAATTTAATAATATTTTATGAATCTGTTTGATTGGTTTTTTTTGTTGTTGTTTCAAATGATTATACAGACACTGGGCTAGTTGGGTGAAGACAACTGCAAAGCTAATTTTAAACCAATGCCAATGCTTTTTTCAAGTTTATTGCTTCTATTTTATTCTTTTTAAATGAGTTTTTAGTTTTTTTCAAAGAATGGTTCAGGTACATTTCTATTTAGAGACATTCGTAATTTTCGATTTTAGTAGCTTTTTTTTTTTTGACACTTTTATTTTAAAAATTGGTTCCTAAAGTGAAGTGTCCTCAGAATATATATACAGGGTGTTTATACTGTCTCGGAGCCATTTCATGTTCAATAACTCATAAAGTAATAAAGATAGATTAAAATTAATAACATAAATGGTTAGATAAACTCAAAAAGTTTCATGACCCTTGTCACTGAACTTCCACGTGTCCCCCCTTCGTCGCACGGAAAATATCAAGTCGATATTCAATTTCACGCCAGGTAGCGGCAAGCATGTCGGCATCCACAGAGACTATTGCGGTTGTAATTCTGGCTTTTAAGTCATCAATGTTCGACACTCTCCTCCTGTAAACATTGTCCTTTACAAATCCCCAAAGGAAAAAGTCCAGCGGCTTTATGTCAGGAGATCTGGGTGGCCAAGGAATTGGACCTCCTCGCCCAATCCATCTTCCTGGAAAATGGTCATTCAAAGAAGTACGAACGATGGTACCCCAATTAGGTGGTGCACCACCCAGATCACCTGATATAACGCCGCTGGACGTTTTATCAACGACGATAAAATTAATTAGCATTAATTATCCTTACAGCATAAGTAATGAATTAAAAAAAAAACTACACATTTACGATGATTGATAAATATATATATATATATATATACAGGGTGTCTCAAAAGGTCGTTTACAAACTTAAAATGCTGGTCTGTCATATCAGGATAAAGAAGATTTACATAGGAACTTGTGTTCGAAAATGCAAACTGCGACCGTTAGAGGGCGATGAAAGCAGGCTTACTGGAGAGTGGAAAGTATAATAATTTCAGGCAAGGGCATTGCAGGAGAAGGATGAATCGGTTTAGTAACGCAGAATTGGCCGATATGCAACGCATGAAGTCCATGGTGTACGAGACGCCAGTAACATCGGACATGGATCTCGTCGCCAGGATAGCGGATGCGGCGACACGTGTCTCTGACACACCAGCCCATTTTAAACGGGTCCGAGAATCCATGCGTCGACGTTGTGAAGCATGCATTGCGGTGAACAGAAGAAATTTTGAACACCTTCTGTTAGTTAAACCATGTTCTTTAATAAAAGTCATATTGATACCTCTTTCAATGTTCTTTTTTCTTCCTCTCGATACCTGCGCTCATCATCCTCTAGCAGTCGCAGTTTGCATTTTCGAACACAAGTTCCTATGTAAACCGTGTTCCTCATGATATGACAGACCAACATGTGAAGTTTGTAAAGGACCTTTTGAGACACCCTGTATATATATATTTTCTTTTTTTTTTTGCTTTCAAATTTAAAACAATTTGAGTATTTTACATATTATTAAAATGCGTATCTTAAAGTGTTACTTACAAAACCTCTGATAAACTTAAATAGTAGAAAAAAAACAAATATGAATTGAAAGAATGTATTGTAAACAAATAAACTAACACCATGTTTACTTGTAATACTACTTTTAAGCAGTTCAAGCTAATGGGATTTAAATCATATAAAACACTGTAAAATCAAAACTAATAGTATTTCAAAGCTCTATACGAAATAGACCTTTTTATATGTTTACCATTATATTTCAAAGTAATAGTAGCATTTCAAAGGTCTATACGAAAGTGACATTTTTACATGTTTACATTATAAGTAATTTTTATTTTAAAAATATCGAAATAACTAGTCTACTAAGTCACATTTTACAAGTATTATGTATCAGTTTAATATATATATATATGTAAAGCAAATATATATATCACAAAATCAAGAGTTTCAAATGCGAGGAAAACATATTTGGTTACATAGACATTCCGGTGTATATTATCAAACGAGCAATAAGTACGATCAAGTAAAGGGCTATATTCTTAAAACTTGGACATATGACACAATATACGCATAACATATATTTTAAAACTGTTTTTAGCTTTAAAATTGTTAAACACGATTAAAATTGCTAAATACCATAAAACCAAAATTAATTATACACAGATAGATATTTATTTTAGAGTTTGTAACAAAAAAGTCCTTCCGGCGAGTACCGGGAGGAAGAGGTAGCTTTCATATTCCTTATTTTAAAAAAGCCAACTTATATCATTCAAACACACGAAGCTCAATTTAGTGGAAACCGAATATAGGAGATTCAATACTAATTTTTATCAATATAATCAATGAGAATTTCGCGAAATTAGCCAGCTTTATCCAAGCTGCTTTTCTTTAAAGTAACTTATATTTGGCTGCCAAATTCGGCGATTTCTTAAAGTGCCTGCCATTTTAAGACAACATGGTGGATGAGGCTAACCAGTGAACTTGGTCGAGACCTTAGTAATTGCTGTGCACATGCTCACTCACATCGGAATCGGTTGATATATACGAGTGCTGTCGCATGCAAAAAATCAGATTTTTCAAAATGTCACCCACACTAGAAATTGGAACTGCTATATCTGAGCCATTTTTTAAGGTAAAGGGAAACAAAAAATGCTCCCGAATCCTTATATCAATGTCAAATACTTAAGAAAGAAACCTTTTTCAATTTCTAATTTTTTTGCACCTCACTTTAAATATATATATTTTTCTAAATTTAATGGCCGCCATTTTGAAACAAGATGGCTGATGAATCTGGCCAGCGAACTTGGTCGAGGTATTGATGTATACTATCCACATGCCTTCTTACATCGAAATAGGCGAATACGTGTGTTATCACGTGACAAATACAAGATCGTTTCAAAATGTTAGCCATGCTAGAAATTCAAAGTGCTATAATTCAACCATTTTTTAAGATATAAACAAAAGAACAAATTTTCAGAAACAAAAACTGCTCCGGAATCTTTGTATCAAGGCCAAACACATAAAAAAAATCTTTTTCATTTTCCAATTTTTTAATACCTCATTTTAAATTTTAAATTTAATTTTTTTAAAATGGCAACCTTTTGAAACAAGATGGCGAATGAAGCTGGCCAACGAACTCGGTCGAGACATTGGTATGTACTATGTACAGACCAAGTTACATCCAAATCGGTTCATAAATACGCCTGTTATCGCGTGACAAAAATCAGGTCGTTTTAAAATGTCAGCCACAATAGAAATTCAAAATGCTATTACTCAGCCATTTTTTTAGATATAGACGAAACAAAAACTGTTCCAGAATCTTTGTATTAAGGTCAAACACATACGAAAAAAATCTTTTTCATTTTCTAATTTTTTTGTATCTCATTTTAATTTTTTAATTTTTTAATTTTTTTTTAAATGGCCGCCATTTCGAAATAAGATGGCGGATGAAGCGGGCCAACGAACTCGATCGAGACATTTGTATGTACTATGTACACACCGAATTACATCGAAATCGGTTCATAAATACACCTTGTATCGCGTGACAAAATCCAGGACGTTTCAAAATGTCAGCCACGCTCGAAATTCTGAATGCTATAACTCGGCCATTTTTTTAAGATATAGACGAAACAAAAACTGCTCCGGAATCTTTGTATAAAGGTCAAATACATAAGAAAATAATATTTTTCCATTTTTAATTTTTTGGTACCACATTTCAAATTTTAAATTTTTTTTTTAAGTTTAAATGGCCGCCATTTTGAAACAAAATGGCGGATGAAGCTGGCCAACGAACTCGGTCGAGACATTGGTATGTACTATGTACACACCGAATTACATCGAAATCGGTTCATAATTACGAGAGTTACAGTATGACATAGGTCATATATATATATATATATATATATAAATTTTGAACGGAGGGTGGTTTCGGGCTCTGGGGGTCATGATCGATGAAAATATACCAAAATTTTTTGAAATCGCTTTCCTCCGAACGGCTGATGACTCTTTGATGTCTCTTTTCTATTTTTACCCGACTGCCAAGTAGGGTTATGTGTTTGACGCGTATCTGGGTAAGTGGATTTCTTTATACCCTTAAAATATCCCAACGGCTGGATGGATTTTAATTAATGTGGTCTCTATCAATTCGTCTTAACCGTCCAATCGTTATAAGCTAGGTTTCGTTTTTATAAATTAAAAATGGCGACCGTAAAATACAAAATGGCGGTAGAGACGAAAACAATTGCGCACCATATTAAGTAGCATATCATTGGATAGGTCTTTCAAAATGAAGACGATGTTTCATTGACTATTTTACAGTCAGAAGCTCCGCTTAAATATTACGCAATCTGAAAGTTGCATAGGTAGGATCTATAGCTTTACTGCAACTCTAACCATCAAAGACATCTATAGGTCTCAATAAAACTGTTTTATAGATAGGTACTAACAATTAAACGTAACTTAAAGTCATCAATACAAGTAAATAAAAAAGGTAAAAAATATAAAAAAATAGTTTCACACTGGTGCGAAATAATTAATTAGTTCGCTTTATACGCAGTCGGGTTTTTAAATTTTTTAAATGTAATTTTTACTTGTTCCTTTGATATTTTATGCTCCGGCTACTTATCGTTCCGTTCAGTGTTGAAAGGAAAGAAACATCTGCGGGCAGAAGCCGTTTTTCCCGAGAAATAACGTAGGTCGAATAGTTTGTCATCTATTTCAGACGACTAGAAAGTTTTCATGAGTTCAGGCGGACCGGGCGTACGTTGGACTACTGAGGCAACTTCGCCGAAATATCCGCGCAGACGCGCAAACGGAGGTCCTTTTCCTTAGTTACCGACCGGAACGATAGAAGACCGGATCACAGAAGATTGCTACCAAATTTGTATTTCATAAGCTTTTAAATTTTATTAAAATTTTTAAATAATTTTTTAATTATTTAAATTTTATTAATATTTTTAAATAATTTCTTAATTTTTTTAACTTTATTAAAACTTTTAAATAATTTCTTAAAATTTTATTATATTAGAATTTACTTCGTACGTAGTTTTAAACTACACTTTTTCTATTACCAGTGGCTCACAGTATTACAAGGTGAATATAAAATGGCGGCCGTAAAATACAAAATGGCGGTAGAGACGAAAAAAAAAATTACACACCTTATTGAGTGGCATATCATTGGATAGATCTTTCAAAATGAAGACGATGCTTCATTGACTATTTTACAGTCAGAAACTCCGTTTAAATATGATACAACCTGGGTGTTGTGTAGGTAGGTTCTCTAGCTCTACTGAAACTCTAACCTTCATAGACATCTATAGGCCTCATCAAAACAGTGTTTACAGTTAGGAACTAACAATTAAACACAACTTAAAAATCATCAATACAAATAAATAAAATAAATAGGTAAGTAATATAAAAAATAGTTTCACATTCATGATAAATAATTAATTAGTCGCTTTTTACGCAGTGGAGTTTTTTGTTTTTTTAATTTAATTTTTACTTGTCATTTATTTATTTATTAGGGATTTTCAAACTGCTACATCAAAATCTGTTTTAAATTCAGATTTTGAATTTAAATCTGATTTCCTTTCTCTTTTATTCCCAGGTGAATTCGGACAACACAGTCTGGCAATAGCCTCAAAAAGAGAGGAATTTCCCCAAATATACAAATCGTGTAATAGTTAAAGACGAAAATTAATATACTATTGAAAAATATTCAATAATGTTTCTTAATGTAGTTCAATTTATTTATTATTAATTAAAAATTGTATTGATATTAAATTTACTTTCTTTAAAAAAATTTTAATCTTTAATTTACTTGATTATAAATACACGATAATATAAGTAGTAATATAAAAAGTCACTATGGTAGGGATAAATATTTGTGGGGTTTAAAATTAAATAACAGTTTTGTAAACCTCTTTTTCTCCCTCGGATAAGAAGTAAAAGTGTCTTAAACATATGATAACTTACACAAGATATATGAGCAAGATATATTAATTATGGTCAATAAAATATAATTTTGATAATTTTGTGGAAGTAAAGTTTTAATTATGTATGATCAATTGAAATTGGTACTTCCTCAGTGTTTAAACAACATACGCCGTAGTTCGAGTTCTTTTTTATATGAGTTCATTTAACAAAATAAGAAATTGTGAAATTTTCTTTTAGAATATTATATTTACATTTATGTAACGTACAGATAAATTTCACCAACAAAAGAAAAATAAAGGAAAAAATGTAACTTATTGGCATATAATTTTTTTTTATATACAAGACATTCACATTGCTGATTCAAAATCTGATTTGAATTCTGAAAACGTTTCAAGTACTCCACTTTGCTTTATTCAAATGGCTCTGTTTCCCGACACAATGATGGTGTTTTCCAAAGGTGTTGTTTATCATTTTGTCTTATATTTTGCTCGTATTTCAGAAAATGTAAATACTGTACAATTTACGTTGAATTTAGACTGTGTTTCAAGAAACTTCTTTTGTCCTTTAAGTTTGTTCTTTTAAAATACGGGATTCCATACAGAATATTAATTAAGTCAACTTTTTTTTTCAGCGAACTTTTGCTACGTTATTTGGCAACAGTCCTAGGAAGTATTACTTCATTGCACGCCAACAAAAGCTATACTACTTTGTGACTCATGCGATATTTATAAATGGGAATAAACATAATATTTCATAATGTTTGGAAAGTTGATAAATTGTTGTTATATTATTCTCTACCCCCCCCCCTATTTTTAAAATATTCGGTATTTGTACGTCAAACGTGATGGGGAAAATTAATTTAATCTTGGTGCATTAGCTGTTGCACTTTTATGCAAAAACGAATGAATACAAAATTTATTAAAATTATATATATTAAATTCAGTAATAGAAAAATAATATGACTCTATCCTAAATAGGGCGTAATCACCATGGCAACTTAGAATCCTTACCTATCGTGGAATATCATTGAATTAATTACGATGATAGGTTTTAATGGAACGAAGAAAACTATTATTAATATCTTTTTAAGTTTTTATTTAAATCGAATCAAAACTTAATGCCATAAAAAATTAAATGACTCAACAAAATTCTGTAACGATTAGACATAGTATTAAATTTCAATCCCCTCGGTTGGGTAGTTTTTGCTCTATTATATGCGGACAGACGGATAGATCAGACGGTGACTATACATACTTATTTAATTACAAACGCACCTAAAAATTGTTAAGCCTAAGGATTTTTGCCCCTTTTCTAATAGCAATTTTCAAACTTAAGAATAAAAAACGTTATAAAGAATATACTTAAGAATAGATATTATCCAAATGGATTTATTTCTCAACCTCACATAAGGGATTTCGTTTTACTAAAAACGTTTTTATTTATCATTCTGTTTTATTCGATAGAATGTAAATACTTGGATTCATGTTGAATTCAAAATGTGTTTAAGTAATTGCTTTTGAATTTGAATTTTGTTCTCTTTTATTTCTCAATTCTGTAAAGAATATTAACGACCTCAGCTTTTTTTTTCCAGCTAAATTAAGCCGATGCCATTTTGCAACAGTCTAAAAAGAGGTATTACTTTTTTACTCTATTCTATGTCGAAAAAGATTCTATATTTTATGACTCGTGCAATTCTAAGATGCCAAAAGTACCCACAATATTAAAAAATAGGTATTCAATTACAATTCTTAAAGCTCTTAAATCTCTAATGTACCGTAATTTAAAATAGTTGGTTTATCTGAGTTTTTCTATGGTAAAATTAAATCATTTTTAGAAACATTTTAGAAACAAATCTTGAAAGTTCATATTATAGAACTTTAAAAGAAATATGCATATTATAAGTATTTGAATTAAAAAAAAATATTAAAATGTATAACAATGTTTGGAACATTTAAAAAAAAATCAAGATGAAATATTCATTATATTAATGGTTTAATGTTCTATTTATGGATATGTTTAATAAGGTTACAATTTTTCTTAAAATAATTAGTGGGAATTTTGGCAATAGTTGACACATAACAAAAATGTATTTTGAGTTTAATGTATTAATAAAGTCTAGCATTTTATGTTCATGTTACGGGCAATGTAAAAAGGGCAGAAATTGTTTAAAAGCCTCCGATTTGTTTCGCCAAAAAAAAAAAAAAAAGGCGGGGGGGGGGGGGGGTAATCAACATTTAAAAACTTAATGAATAAAAAGGTTAGTGCAAATAATATATAATAAAATTAAGATAATGCGGTTCGAAATGATTAAATAAAAGGAAGCTCCGACAGTATCTAAAAGTAACAAAATATATTTTTAAAAATATATAAACCGCATATATACATATATATATATGTATGTATGCATTAAAAATAAGTCTCTTTTTGTTTTACAGTAAAAATTTGGCTTCATGTATTCATACTAATAAAAAACATTTTTCGTTTTCTTCAATTTCCGCATCCCTAGCGGTGGAGAAACTTTCTTGTTTCATAGTTTAGAGAAAATTTCATGCTGCAAAACTGCTATTCAACTTCTTTTAAAGTGACTTTATATGCTATCTAAAAATAGCGTAATGTTTTCGAATTTAAATTTTCATGCCGTTTCAAATATTTCCCTTCAAATTATCAAAAGCGTCTCGTGTTAAGAAACATAGAAGGCGATTATTTTGCATAACTTTCTCATTTATATTTCTTTTGTAGTCTTTTATTTTTCCTTGAGCTAAAGCATAAAACGAAACATATATGGCTATGTTTAAAAGACATTTGTATTTTTATATAATTGCTTTAGATATGGCAAGAACATTCGTGATAAAAGAAACTTTATTACTCATTTAACTTCAAATAGCCCGATGAATTGAAATATGTAACGAATCTAATTTTTATTTTTCACAGTCTTATAATTACAAACTATGTGAATAAGAGTTAAAATATATAGTTTCTTGATCTTGAAAAAAGTATTATCGTATATTCTGGTATATAATACGTAACGCTGTTTAAAATTCGGCTATAATTTGAGACTGCGTTTTAACACTTTCCAACAAAGTTGAAAAGCGTTTATGCAATCCGTTTTTCTGTCCGTCTGTCCACGCTCTGACTCCCGTAAAAACTCCCGTTGCCAAAATTTTCATGCAATTGATAAACGTTATTTAGGGTAACCATGGGTTGTTTGGTACACTTTAAAATTGAGAGGAGTGAAATGTTCACTCTTTGAAACAGGGACAGGCATTTTCACTCTTTTTGGAGTGAATTTTTTAAAAATACACTCCTTAAGAGTGGAATTTTTCGCTTCCTAGAAATGAGTGAAATATTGCTCTCCATCTAATCTCCTTCCGTTGAAGAGAGTGAAAGACTGGCATTATACACTTTAAAAATTTTCCGATCAACTTTGAACTAATATATATGGAGTAAATTAATGAAAAGCACCAAAATATGTCACTTCTTAATTTTCAAAAATTACATTTCATAATGTAACCTTGGAAATTACGCTCATTTGGTACTAAAACGCACTCCTTTTTAAGAGTGAATAGTCACTTCTTCTTAGAGTAACTGTTCACTCCTCCTTAGAGTGAATAGTCACTCTAAGAAGAGTGAGTATCGCAGTATTGGTATTACCCATCTCCCAATCAGAACAGCGTCTACAGCGATTGTTTTAAAATAAGAGAAAGACGACCGCCATTTTAGGATTGAAACACGGATATTACACATGCATTGTTAAAGTGATTGTTTATGGAACGTAAAAGGTAAGTCTTATTTAATTTTAATATTTTATTCATGTTGTTTTTTATATTATTATCATGAGTTAAATAGTTTTATGTTATAGGAAAAAAGACTGATCTGGAATTGTTTTCAGAAGCGATGTTTTCCTATTCGATACTGTGATGTAAAATATCTTAATCTGTCATCTGTCAAAAAAAAACATGCTGCAGAGACTAATTCATGCCTACATTCAAATAAAATGTAAACATTAATTTGCAGTTACTTGAGATTGAAAATGTGTTTAGACAGTGATTTGGATTTTTTTCGGTTTCTTACTGTTTTCTGATTACTAGCACTTACAGTATTTATCGTCATTATTATTTTGGAGTTAAATATGATATTGCGAAACGGTTTCAGATTAGAAATTAGCATTATAATGGGAAAATGTTTTTTTTATATATTACAGTAGTGAAATTGTTGAAAGAATTTTTTTTATTGCTAATAATATTTTTAATTATTATTTAAAATCCTATTTCTTCATACCAATGTTTTCAGAGTTAACATTTGCCAAATTTAAAAAATAATAGGAATTTCTTATAACATATGGAAAGATTTTTGAAAAATGGCTAAATCTAATAATGCATTTAATTAATCTATTGTGGTTTGTTGTTGTTTAATAGTACTACAATTATAAAATACTAATTACTATTTATAGTGCTTTTCAAATTGCATATTTATTTTTTAAAATTGTATGCAAGCATTTTTTTTTTTTTTGCTGCTTGTGATTTTAATCGAATCTTTAATTACAGACATTCTGAATCAGTTATTAAATTCCCTTCTATCGTAATCGCATTTTCTACGTTTTTGATACACATAATTATTGGCACTAAAAATAAATCATTATATTTAAGCATTAAGATAAATTGTTTTTTATGCCTGATGTTTATCGATAAAACTGCCTTAGTATATATTTTTTTAAGTTCATAGTATCACTTATATAAGATTGAATATATTTTAAAGAGATAAATAACTACTTTTTACGTTAAAATTGTCTTTCAAACAATAAGAACAGTACATATGTAGTCATTTCTTTTCTTTTTACTATTTCCAAGATCAATCTTTTCCTATAGAACATATCAAATCTATTTAGCTCATATTCACAAAATACAATATATACAGGAATAAAAATAAATAAATAAATATGACTTACCATGTCGTTCTATAAATAAGAGTTGCATTAATATCCATTTTTCAGCAATAGCGAAAGAAAATTCGAAATCCTAATTAAGTTAAGGAATATGTTTAAGAAAAATATATATACATATCCCAGAGAATATAAAATTCTAGACCCCATGTTCACATTTAATAAAGGAATGATAAATCACAACACATAAAAAAACTTACACATTTTTAATATTTAGATCAAACTTAGAACTTATTAATAAAAGATGTCAGTTCATAAGCATTGTGTTTTAAGTGGAAAAACTAAAAATATTTTAGAAGAATAGGACTCTAAAATAGCAATATTTTGCTAAAAAGTACAGTAAAAAGATAAGATTTTTTTATATAAAACAAAATTTTATTTTAAAATTGGGCATTTTAAAATTATCATATATTTATAGGACATGCAATGAAAGCAAACACAACTGATATTATTGTAATAAAATATTTTATTTTTTTGTGTTGTAATCTAATTTAATTCACATGTAACTTGAATTGAATTTTTCCTTAAAAGTTCATTAATTTTACAATCTATGAAGTAAATACATATTGTCAATAACGTATTTTATTCCAATCTTTACCACACTTGTATTTATTTTCATTGTATGCTCTAAATGATGTGTTTATTTTAAAATGCCCATAAAATAGCATAAAAAAAGATTTCCCTGCATAAAAATTGTACAAAACTCCTATGAAAGAATAACTATTGACTCTTACCAGGGGTGAAAAAATACACTCTTTTAGCTAGAGTGAATAATCACTCTTCCGAAAGAGTGATTATTCACCCCTGTTTAAAGTGACTATTCACTTCTCAAGTGTGGGTATTCACTCTTTCAGAGAGTCAAAAATGCCACTTTCGTTTATAGTAAATACAGTCGAACCTCTATTTAACGAAGTCACTAAATCCCGGAAAAAAGTTCGTTATATGGAAAATTCGTTAAATAGAGATCCACCTTTTAAAATACTTTAAACTAGATTTCAAATTCATAAACACTAAATATTTTTACTAAAAGTAATTAATCACATTTTTTTAATAAGTTATATCGATTTGTTTTATTTATTTTACCCGCCAATATCCATCATCAATTCATTTTTTCTATGTGTTTAAATCTTTGAAATCTGCAAGAAAAACAAAACATTGTCCGGGAATACACTGTATTTTCTGTTTAAAGTAAATAGTTATACATCAAAATTAACGAATTTTAATGACATTATCGTATTTATTATTGTTATAACAAATAATTTTTACTATACATTAACATATGCGTCCTTAAATTTAATTTCTGAAAAACTGTTAATTTTGCCTGACTTTTTTATTTTTAAAAGTGCTTTCTTTCATAATACGTCTCACATCTTTGCAATGCACCCAAAACCACTTCATGCGTATTTTGTTCTAACTATAATCCGCGTCGGATTGTTTCAAATAATTTTAGCATTTCATCATATGAAGTTTTGTTAATTCCTGCATAATGATCATTTCCATCATCATCATCATATTCGTCTTCATCGCAATCATCGCGTATTGTTTTTATTTTTCACACTGTCGAAAATATCCAATTCGGATAGTGTTTCCGAGGTCTCAATTTCAGAATTAAGTGAAATACAATCATCAATCAGCACATCATGGTTAATTTCTTCTATTTTTCTCATCTGTATCCACATTTTTTAAAGTTGCTCTAAGGGATTATCGTCTTCGTCCTCCGTACTTACCGAATTCTCACTGCTGACAAAGAAGGCGCGTTGTAAAACCAGTTCAAGGCCATTGAACATCATAAAATGTGTTTAAAGAAAGAATAAGTTTGAAATGTCCAGAAATATTTTGAGAAATGGGGAGAAAAAAAAATTATATCACAAGAAAAAGTTCGTTAAATAGAGAATGCATTGAGCTATTTGGAGGTTATTTTACGAAGAAATTCGCAAAATGTTCTTGATTCCAAGGAAAAGTTCGCAAAATAGAGGTTCGTTAAATGGAGGTCCGACTGTAGTCTTTCTAAAAAGGTTGAGCATATTTTGACTCTGCGATTAAAGTGAATATTCACTTCTCTAGAATAAATAGTCACTCCTTTTTATTTAGAGTGTATTGTATATGAAGTAAGTGGTATTAATCGTTCATTTACGGCATTTAAAAGAATTCCTTTATATTATGGTATATGGGGAAAAATCGTTTGCAGAGTATTTTAATGCGATTACGCTAGATCAAATGTATTCAAAATGATATGAATCACTGAATTTCATAACCAGTACATTACGATAGAATGGCGTATTCATCGCATTTGTCTTTTATTTACTAGGACACACAAAAGAAATCGGTTACAGAAATCCGTCTTTGAATAGTAATTTCTGAAAGTGCGTTTTAAAATTCGGTATGCGCTTTTAAATTTAAGAATTCTTTAATGTTACTTCTTGTATATAAATTCTATACCTCATATACAGCGCTGCACAAAAGAATTCACGTAACATACTTCTTATTAGCAGAAATTGCTGAAGGGAGATTTTCAACAGAGGTATATGTATTTCTTAACGGAACTACATTTTGGCATGCAAGTAGTTATCGGATAGAAATCTATATACAGGGCTGCTGAAGAATTCGGATAATTTTCCGATTGCAGATGGGAACAACTGAAATCGGGTTTACGGATGTGTTATTCGTTTCCAAATGACTGAATTAGTGATAATCTTTTAACTTATTAAATGGTGCAGTTTTGTTACATTATTCTGAATGTGTTGGAAATTAATTAATAATCTATGCTTGACGCATGATTTTTTTTTCTTATTTTGTATATGTGTCCAATTAACAAAATAAATAATGATGACTTTTTCATTTAGTACAGTATATTTACATTTCTATAATGTCTTGGTAAATTTCACCAACAAAAGAAAAATAAAGGAAAAAATACAGTCTAATGGCATATCTTTTTTTTTTCTTTAAATCCAAGACATGCAAATTGCTGATTCAAAATCTGATTTAAATTCTGAAAACGCTTCAAGCAATCCACTTTACATTATTCAAATGGTTCTATTTCCAGACCCAATGTAGGATGTTTTTCAGAGGTGTTATATATCATTTTGCATTATTTCTTTCTCCTGTTTCAGAAAATACAAGTACTTTACGATTTATATTGAATTCAGACTGTGTTTCAAAAAACTTCTTTTGACTTGTAAGCTTGTTCTTTTTTATTCGGGGATTCCGTACAGAATATTAATTATATCAACTCTATTTTTCAACAAAATTTGTACTACGTTATTTGGCAACAGTCCTAGAAAGAGGTATTACTGTATTGTACACCAGCAAAAGGTGCATTACTTTGTGACACATGCAATGTTTAGAAATGGGAATAAACATAATATTTAATAATGTTTGTAGAGTAGATAAACTGATGCTGTATTATTTATTCCCTCTGATTTAAAAAATGGTTAAACCAGAGGATTTTTACCTCATTTTAAGAACAATTTTCAAAATTTGGAATAAAGAATTTTAAAAGGAATATGCTTAAGAATAGATATTTTCTATAAATGGTTTTTTTCTCAACTTCACATAAGGGGTTCCGTTTTAAGATAGAAAATTTTATTTATCATTTTGTCTTATATGAGTGAATATAAGTACTTGGATTCATGTTGAATTTAAAACGTGTTTAAATAATTTCTTTTAAATTTACATTTTGTTCTTTTTTATTTATCATTTGAGTAAAGAATATTAATGGCCTCAGCTTTTTTTATTTTCAGCTAAATTTGGCCAGTGCCATTTGGCGACAGTCTATAAAGAGGTATTACTTTTTTACTCCAGTGTATGTAAAAAAAAAAAAAAAAAAAAAAAAAAAAAAAATATGATATTTTAAGACTCATGCAATACTAAATTGCCAAAAGTATCTACATTTTTTTTTAAGTAATTAATTACGCTTTATAACACTCTTAAATTTATGCTGTACTGAGTTAAAAATAGGTTGTTTTTATTTGCGGCTCTCGGTGGTAAAATTAAATGCTTTTTAGAATAATTTTAGAAGCAAATATTTAAAGTTCCTACATTCGTTTATATAAATAATTAAAAGTTTACAAATAGTATAATTAGTTACATTTAATGAAACATTACATTTAAGCGAAACAACTTTATCAAATTTCACTTTCCTCTTTCAAACAGTAAAAAGTTATTTAAAGTTTGTTTTTTATATTTAATTTTTTAAGTAAATGCATACTTTTATGTGTATGTAACATTAATTAAGTGTATTTTCTAATAGTAGTTCAAAAGCAATAACTTTAACTGTAAAACACATAAAAAATAATTTTGTCCAGAAATGCGTATAGAGCGCGATTGTAAATTTAGATATATTTTCTAGTAATTAAAAGTACGCGTTATACGCCGAATATTCAGTATTTATAAATAAAAAAAATGTATTACTGGAATATTTTATTAACATACTAAAATGTTTGGAATTAAGGTATCTGCCTACATTTGGAAATGAGCACTTTTGCGAAAATTATAGATTTTATTTTTAGCCCCCTATTTCTTTCTCCCAGCTATTAAAGTGTCGTCTTCAAAAAATAACGTTGCGTTGTATAAGTCAGTGGTAAAATAAATCAGATGTATCAGTATAAGCCAGCCGTAAAACAAATCAGATGTATCATTGTACTGTTAAATACTCTACAACAATTTTTTCAACTTCTAAGCATCGCACATTTTCAATTTTTATACGGTCGTATTTGAGAAAAATGTACTTTTAAATGCAATTTGAAAACTGCATCTCAATTAATTTTTCAGATATTATTTTTTTTGTAGTTTTTAGCACCTTTTGTTTTTTAATGGTAACTCAATTACTCCATTTTTGTAGAAAGTAAAAGAAAAATATTAGGAAAATAGTAATTAGATCTTTTTGTTGTCATTTTTCCACAAAAACTGAAAATAAACTGTAATTAAAATACGTGCTATTTTGAAAAAAATATAAATGAATTATTTCTGATAAAACATTTAAATATTATATACTATATTTAATTTTAAGTATCTATATTAATATTACAAACAAATGAAGACATGTGAATCATTAGATAGCCGATTTTTATGTTGAGTTTCTTAAATGACTACATCTCTTTTGTGGATTTGAGTATTATTTAGCAAAAGTGATGTCATATGCATATTATATTGCAGATGTTGATCAATACTAGATCATAAATAAGGAATCTTCCTCTGGATGCGAATGACGTCATTTTATATAAAATAAAAGCGTGTGTTTTAAGTGTTAAAACTGAAAACTGTTTTATACTATCTATATTTATCAACATATATGTTTTTTTTTTCATCGGAGGCGACACTAAATTCTGAAAATTTCTGTTTTCTAGTTATTGTTTTATTTGAAAGTACGACTTTTTATGACTCTAAAACTGTTTTTTTTTCTTACCATGTTTTAGAACAGACGTTATAGTATAGGTGCAGATCTCTAAAATCTGGAAGGAGCCATTAGCTCATAAATCTAAAAAATCCAGTGGCTACATTGTGAAACAAATGCATAAAAAAATAATATTTATATAGTGGGAAAAACTATACAAAAACGCTCAGGAAACTAAAGTTATTTAAATTAAATTTATTTAAACAAGTTCACGTTTTTTATTTTGGTGCCATTATTTATAAATATTTATTATCTCCTTGTTTAATCGCAGACAACACTTCGATAAAACGGAGGTTTCTCTTAAAAGTTTAAAAAAAAAAAAAAAAAAAAAAAAAAAAAAAAAAAACACTCAAGGAATGTAAAACCCTGCGGGTAAACTTTCGGATTTATAATGATAACCTTTTATCTGACGATACTTATAAGTACCATTAAAATAACTTTCTAAAAAATTCATTTAATACATCGATTAGTTGTAATACAATTTAAAAGGAGTTATAGATACATTACTTTATCTTGTTCCAAAAAATAAAATAAAATAAAAAAAATAAAAGAATGTTTTTTTTCCCTTTACATCTTTTCATTTTTCTTGGCGTTGGGGGGGGGGGGGGATTTTTCAATTCGGAAATATTTCTATATTTCTATTGTAAGAGCATTATATTTGTACATTTCCTACAATATATTCCTACAAAAATATTTAAAATAAAATATTTGAGTAGGGTTATAAATCACGCATAAAATCCCTATAACTTCAAATTTAATTAATCCTCCTTCTAAAATCCTTCTAAAATTTATTAAATGATTATGTAAATTTTCTAATGCAGTTTAAATAATTCACGAAAAATGCTTTAGAAGATAAAATTTTCATGACTTCATAATTCGGTACATACAGAGTAAATACTGAATATTCTATGCATACCAAATTAGTATACTACATACATATTAAATATAAGTAATTATGTTCTTACATACTTCCGTAGGTTTTAACCTACGGACGTTTGTTTTACTCAGTAAAATGGAGACAGCATAGCTGCCACCAATTTTATAGAGTAACGTTACACAATTTTTTTACAGTGCATAAAGCAGATTTTAACATGTAATCTAACAACAATTTTGTCAACAAATAAAAGTAATTGTGACTAAAAATATATCTTCCATAAGTCTTATTCGATTAAAACTAAATAAATCTATCAGTGCAAGTGTTAGGAGCGTAGTGAAATACTACATAGGAAAAATACAGTAATACTTAGTTCTCTACAATACAGAGAGTATGGCACATTTTTTAGACGATTTTTAAGGTCAGAATTTTTAAGATTCAGAACTATTTTACATAAAATGTTTGTGTTGCAAAAATCCGTGGGTGATACATGGAGATACATCGTGGGTGAGAGTTAGCTGGTATATTAGTGAAGGGTATGTCCCAGATACCCGTTTTTCGTTCCATTTCTTTCAGGAAATTAACAATGGATTGTTATGTGTAGCTGCTTGCTTTATCATGACGTAGATCTACAGATTGATAACAATGGACAGAAAGAGGTGCTATTTCATGTTTGAAGATGGGGAGTAAAATATGTTTCTTATATTATGTGGAGTTGATTTTAACATTTTTCTCCGCTGTCATATTTTAATTTGCCGTTATATGCAAAGTCAGTAACAATCATAAATATTTTTCTAAAACTTTATTTAGATACATTTAACCATATTTTAAGATTATTTCTCCTCTTTGATGACAATAAATGTATCCCTTTTCTTTTACAATAATTTAAACTGACCCAAGCTTCATATGATGTAAAAACAATTTTCTATTTTTCTCCGGATAAATGCTTCTCATAAAGAATTCTGCATCTTGTTCTATGTTCGGCGATATATCGTGAACGAATACATTTTTTTCTCACTTTTTACTTTCTTCAATCTTTACAGGAAGAAAGTATTGGATTCGTGAAAATTTTCGACTTTCGGTTTTCGACGGATTTACACGTTTTAGGGGTCAGAGAACCCGAAAAACATGTTTTTACAAAATGTCTGTCTGTGAGTCTGTGAATCTGTTAATCTGTGAGTCTGTCTGTGACACAAATTTTGTGGGCGCTCTACCTCAAGAACTAATGCACGGAATTTAATAAAAATTGATATTCAGTTAGTCCCTGATATAAAATGGTGCTGATTAGTTTTTGGTGTATATCGCTCAACAGATGGCGCTGTTATGCAGCCTTTTTCACGATTTCCGCAGTAGCTCAATCTCCAGAACTAATGCACGGATTTTCATCAAACTTCAGATTCAGTTAGTCCTTGACATGAATTGATGTTTTGTACATTTTGGTGTAAATCGCTCAACAGGTGGCCCTGCTATGCTGCACTTTTCAAAATTTCCATTATAGCTGTATCTCAAGAACTAATGCAACAATTTTCAGCAAACTTCAGAATCAGTTAATCCTTGATATGAATTGACATTTTATACATTTTGGTGTAAATAGCTCAACAGGTGGCGCTGCTATACAGCATTTTGCATGATTTCTGCAATAGCTCTCTCTCTGAAGAACTAATGGATACATTTTCATCAAACTTGAGATTCAGTTACTCTTTGATATGAAATGATGCTGACTACGTGTTGGTGAATATCGCCTAATAGGTGGCGCTGCTGTGCTGCATTTTGCATTATTTCCTCAATAGCTCTATCTCAAGAACTATTGCACGAATTTTCATCAAACTTCAGATTCAAGTACACCTTGATAAACGTTGATGCTAATTATGTGTTTGTGTAAATTGCTCAACAGGTGGCGCTGTTATGCTGCATTTGTCATGATTTGCGCAATAGCTCTATCTCAAGAACTAAAGCACGGATTTTCCTCAAACTTCATATTCAGTTAGACATTGACATAAGTTGATGATAATTAGGTTCTGGTGTAAATCACCCAATAGGTGGAGTTGCTATGCTGCATTTTTATGGATTTACACGATTTCAGGGACAGTAATATGTCAAGAACTAATGCACGGAATTTCATCTTTTTAGAATCCCCATGATGAGCACTGTGATAATGAATTTTGAAGTATTGAAAAGTATGAGATAGAAGAAAGTGTTGTGATGGCCACAACATACTAGTTAAAATTCAAATCAGTGCTAATGATTTTGTTAACAGTTCACATGAGCACTATAACGATTTAGCAACAATCCTTTCATATGGATGATTTTTTTACCATAAAATATCTGCCCTTTGCAATACTCGAAGATTTCTTTTTTCTTCTTGGGCATATATTTGGAATAATGTTTCCACTTGCAGCCAGACTTACACGTTTTATTCTTGTCTTATTGGCAATATTACTCTGGCTTTAGATCAAGCAGGACGGTCGTTCTGCCAAGCCAAGCTGAAAAAAATGAAAACCCCGCCAAACAAACAAACGCCAAGAGTAACGGCAAGACACCGTAACTGCTTATTATACTGCAGACAACTTCTCCATGTTAAATGGACGAAATAGGGCAGCGTAAAATTTCCCATATCAAAAGAAGCAATCATCGCACAAAAATAAAACCAACACCAGAAGGACCTAATAAAGAAGATCTTCAATTTGAGATCAAATGCATCCTCATAAATTAATTATAAACAGAGATACAAATTTTTTAAAATAACGTCGAGATACTGAAAATGACAGATTTATTTTCTTCGTCACAACTTATGTTTAAATCGAGGTAGAGACTTAAATAATGGACAGAAAAAAGTAAGGATTGAATTTTTGGATAGATATTTACTCAATATACGTGCTTTTATAAAATTCAGGTTTAAAAACATTAATTTTCTATACATAATTAGCGAAAAACTGTTAATTAGTTCAAAAGTTTACAAATTATGCCAAATAGCGATAAACCCGCCAAAATATTTTAGAAATCTTATACTTTTCTTTTATATTATCCTTTTGCATTGATTTCATCGAAGATAACTATGGCTGGGATTCAGATAGATTTTTCGCTGTTACCGAAATGAGTTTGACCAATCAGAAGCCTGCATGTTTGAGAATATTTGCTGTTTCTGGATCCCGGCCTATGTCATGAAAGTTTTGAGTCATTTTTTTAGTGCCGTGGATGAAGTGCAATGTTTGTAGAAATGTAGGCTAGGATCCAGATAGATTTTTCGCTGTTAGCGAAACAAGAATCACCAATCAATACCCTGCATTTCTGCAAACGGCGAAAAGTTCACAAAAAGGCAGGCTTCTGATTGATGAATCTCGTTTCTCTAACAGCCAAAAATCTATCTAGATTGCGCCCAATGGAGGATATTCCAAATATGGGTTCGAGGCTGAAAAAAGTCACGTGATACCGGTAATTTATCCAAGGAACTTCTAACTGATAAGAAGGGAAGATACTACTACTTTGCCTCATGAACCGTTTCATTGGCTAGCGGGGATTTACATTACACGTCTACGGAGCCTTCCCTTCCTTACGATAGAAGTTTTTACCTTGACCACGTGATCACAATGTAGATGGAATATCCTCCATTATGTTGAACACAATTTTGCATTTCCACATCCAGGAAGGGTATTGATTGTCATAACAACAATACATATTCGAAACTATTTAAGGCACTGATTCTGAATTCCTTTGCTATACATTTCGATATTAAAGAAGTTGTTGTCTCCATAGTAACAGTACTTTTCTGTATTGCTTTCTCTAAAACACAAATATAGAAATTTAAGAAAGAGCGCTCAGAATCAACACCATAACAGAGAGCCTTTATACATAAGAGTAGTGATATATGCACAGGAAGCATGCTCATTTCAAGTTTTTGCCGAAAGTATGGCTAGAGCGTCTAGAATACCTTGTGTGGAAATATGCTATCCAAACAACTCTAAAAATTTGTATCCCTTAAATGTGCGACGATACTGCTAAAATCCCAAGTATCGATCACAGCGACATCTGCGGGATTTAGTATTACATTGTATAGACTAGCAATATCTTGCAGTTTGAGAAAATATCCTCCAGATGTCGCTGTGATCTGTATATTTCAGCAGCATCGTTGCACAGTTAAGGGATACAATATTTTAGCACTTTTTTAAGTATTACAGGGATAGCCAATTTCTACACTATATATTCTAGGTGCTATAGTACGGCAATCCACTTTCTTGAATAGAGGCTATTCTATCTACGTTATGTTCACGTGGTCAAGGCAAAAACGTCTAACGTAAAGAAGGGGAGGCTCCGTCGACGTAATGTAAATCCCGCTAGCCAATGAAACAGTTCACGGGAGAAAGCAGTAGTAGTTTCCTGTTTCCCTTCTCATCAGTTAGAAGTTCTTTAGGTAAATTGCCGGTACCACGTGACTTTTTCAGCCTTGAACCCATATTTGGAATATCCTTCATTAGACGATACGCGCATGGACGAGCTTTATTAGACTAGGGAAATAATTCAATATGCATTAGCCTGACGATAATGACACGCTCGCAAAGACCTTTAATGATTTGTTTTAATCACTTCTACCAAAATAACTTTATTGGCCATATGTCGCTACTTCGTTATAGCGAAAAACTTGTTCCTAATTGGATCCCGGCCTTAATGTATCAAAATATGGAGTTTGCTTTCTGTACTATTCCTGAGCTCAGTTATAACGTCTAGAAATATAGGCCGAGATCCAGGTACATTTTTGCAAACAATGAAAAGTTAGCAATAATTCTGGCTTCTAATTTGTCAATCTCGTTGTGATAATAAAGAAAAATCTACCTACATCATGGTCATGGTGTGGAAACCGGCTATTCCAGTAATACTTTAAAAATTGCTAAAAATTGAATCCCATAAATATTGAAAAATACTGAATGACAAATGTCAATAGCAGGAACATTTTCTAGATCTTCTCTGAGCGAAACGTTTTCTCATTTGATGTCTTTTGAAATAGTTACGTTGGAATGGAGAATATTCCAAATATGGGTTCGAGGCTGAAAAAAGTCACGCGATACCGGTAATTTACCCGAGGAACTTCTAACTGATAAGAAGGGAAGATGCTGCTGCTTTGCCTGATGAATTGTTTCACTGGCTAGCGGGGATTTACATTACACGTCTACGGAGTCTTCCCTTCTTTACGCTAGACGTTTTTACCTTGATCACGTGATCAAAACGCAGATGGAATATCCTCCATTACCATATGTCGCTGTGATCGACATTCATCGTTCAGCCTCGTTCAATATTTATGGGATACAATTTTTTAGCACCTTTTTAATAAGCCGATTTTTAAACTATATCTTCTAGATACTATAGCTCCGTTATAGGCCTAAATTATATGTTGTAGAAATCGACTATCCCAGCAATACTTAAAAAAGCGCGGAAATAGTGAATCCCTTAAATATACAACGATGTTGAATTCCAAACAGTCATTTGCAGCGGCATCTGCAGGATATTTTTTAAAGAAGAAAGAGACACGTGTAATGCACCGCTATAGCGTCTAGAATACATAATGTGGAAATTTGCTATCCAAGCAGCGCTAAAAAGTTGTATCGCTTAAATGTGCACTGACGCTGAAATCCAGGGAACTGATCGCAGCGACATCTGTGATATACTTTCAAAGTAAACATCGTATTATTACAGCGGGCTTGACGCCAAGCACACAGGTCAGATGTATGTTAATAAAATGTAAAAAAAAATATATATATACTACAGCGTCTAAACCAAATTATAGCGCCTAGAATATATAGTGTTTAGATTGGCCATCCCTGTAACACTTAAAAAAGTGCTAAAATATTGTATCCTTAAATGTGCAGCGATGCTGTTGAAATATACAGATCGCAGCGACATCTGCAGGATATTTTCTATAATTGCAAGATATTGCTAGTCTATACAATGTAATACGAAAATCCCGCAGATTTCGCTGCGATCGACACTTGGGATTTTAGCAGTATCGTCGATCATTTATGGGATACAAATTTTTAGCGTTGTTTAATAAAATATTTCTACACTAGGTATTCTAGACGCTGTTACCAAATCGTCATGAAGTTTTAGGAAATATCCTGCAGATATCTCTGTGATCAATTCATTGGATTTCATCATCATTTGAAATTTAAGAGATCCAATATTTTAGCACTTTTTAAAGTATTACTGGGATAGCCGATTTCCACACTATATATTCTAGGCGCTGTAGCACCGCGGTAGCATGTCTTTTTCGTTTACCTCGGAGTAGATATAGATGAAGTTATTTGTAGCTGTTCCTAAACTGTGGCCAACAACACATAAGGCCAGTTCATAACGTCACACGGAGTTGATTATCTGTACACGGCAATGGACACAAAAAAAATCGGCGCGCAGCTTTGTACTAATCATCGTGTAAAGATGATCCAACTCTGAGGCTAACGAAAAAGACAGGCTACCGTGGTGGGTCCGATTCTTCTTTTTTTACAGACCGCTGGAGTCACGTGATGCTCGAATGCACCAAAGAAGGTGCGTGAAAAGAGCATCACGTGACTCCAGCGGTTTGTAAAAAAAGAAGAATCGGACCCACCGCGGTAGCCTGTCTTTTTCGTTAGCCTCGATCCAAATCCGTGTGACTTTTAAACATCATGAACTGGCCTATTATGTCATTGGTCGCGCTAACACCCTCCCTCCTGCGTCCACCGTATATAGCGGCATCTTGTACTGGAGACCGCTAAATGGGCTGCTATCGGTCAAAATCAAGAGAGAAAAGGGCAGAAGAGAGGGAAAGAACTCTTTTTTTTTTTGGTAACTAGTTTTTCACACGGGAAGATTGACATGTCTGTTCCTCTCCTTTCATAACTTCATGGTGGTGAAATAAGCCAAAGCCTCCTAAATATTTGAGAAATTCTTGACTCGCGTCAAGAAAACATCACACAAAGCAGGCAAAGCAAAGAAACAAAATCATTCATTGGCTCGTGAATATGAACGAGCCAATGAATGATTTTTCTTCTTTGTTTTGCCTGCTTTGTGTGACGTTTTCCTGACACGTGTCAAGGCTTTCTCCAATATTTAAAGGGCGTTGAATAGGCCGGGATCAAGATAGACTTTTCGCTATTAGCGGGGTGAGATTGATCAATCAGACGTCTACATTTTTCCGAACTTTTTGATGTTTGCAGTAAATACCGAAAAGCCTGCAAGGATGGAGGCTACTAATTGGTCAATGTAGTTTTACTAACAGAGAAAAATTTATCTGGATCCCGGACATTAACTTTGGTTGGTTAAAACAATTTTGAATAAAATCAAATCAGGAAGCCAATATTTGTTAACTTTTCTGGTTAGTTTAATTGAAATCTTCCTCGTCTATTACTGAAAACTGAGTTACCGTACTTTGGACAAAAAATTGAATATGAGTACACGACTTGTGCATATGTCACCACTCTAACACAATGTTGCCAGATGGGCTACTTTTCTTAATTCAGATACTTGATTGGCACCACTTTTTTGAAATCGTAAAAAGTGCCTTATTTAATGACATATTAATTAAGGCGAAAACAAAGGGAATTTTACCGTTTATAATAAGTGCTGGCAATCAAGAAATCTGAATTTAAAAAAAAGTAGCCCACTGGCAACACTGCTCTAACATATAAATGTTCTCTGTTATGACCGTGATTCTAAGTGCAGTTGGTTAAACTTGAGTATCTGGGCATTAAAAAAAGCAATAGTGGCCCACTGTGGCTGAGTGGATAAGGCACCATGCCGCTAATCGCTTGAGAGCGTTGGTGGAAGCAGATTCGAATCCCGCCGTGATCCGCATGTGATATGATGTATGTGTTCAATAAATCAAACAAACAAACAAGCAAGCAATAGTGAAAGGTACAGTTGGCATGGAAACATAAACTTCTTTAATTCGTACAGAAAATTAATGAATAGTAGTAAATAACTCAAGTTTAAAATGTAGGCAAATGGTCTGGAAATATCAATGGCTCCCATCTAGTATTTCACAAAATTAATTTAATAGATTCACATGATGTATAACTTGATGCAACTCTTAGCTAATGAAAATTCTGCGACAAGACTTATGTAGGTAGATCTTTTGAATGAATAATTCAGAATTCTGAGAACAAAACGAAGTTCTTAAGGGCTCTTCCTCACACCCCCCCTCAAAAAAGGAAATACAATAGAAATATATGGGAATTTGGATAGCTTCAATATGTCTGTGAACTTTTGTCAGAGTTCAGAAAAAGAGTCTGGGCATAAAAAAAAACAAATTTGACGAACGATATGACTATAGATTTCAGGCAATTTTTAACCGAAAAATATTTAATTCTAATGTATATGCGGCTTTAATAATAGACTATTAAAGATAATCAATTTAGGGGAAATTTTATAGTAAATTAATATCCTCACATTTATGCAAATAGGTATGGATAAACAGACTTGAGTAAAATTACATATTTATTCTTTCTTCTCTATAACACAATCTAAATGAAGATGAAGTTATATGTATAGTTTATATCTTTAAATTTTTAGATATTTTTTTATCAAAAATGTTCCTTTATTATGTCTAGAATTGCTAGATTTACAGATCTTCGATTCTTTAGATGCCTGCGGGGTTTCATTCTCGGATTAACCGTAGGTATTTGTAAAGGTAAATTTATTTTGCAAAACCGTCAGCAAAAAAAAAGTTAGAAAAAACAATTAACTGACAGACTAACTGTAAATATATATTTTATTTCGACTCTGTTTTTTACTAAATTTTCATCTTTCGTAGAAAATTTTAAGGAGATATAAATTGTGAAAGACTGATACTTTGAAAGAAGAAATTGACTTTCCTTACTTTTAAATTATTAATCACTATAAAAAATGAATGATAGGTAAAAAAAAATGAATAATATTGTGTTTGCTCGCTGCTTATAAAGGCTATACTAGGACTAATTTTAATTTGAGCTAGTAGAATTATTTCAATAATGTATCATTTGTTTTAAAAAAAGAACTGATATCTACTAAAAAACAACTTTTCAAAAGTAAAAAAAAGCCAAGCAAAAAAAAAAAAAAAAAAAAAAAGGTGAAAGTTGTGGCTAAAAAATAGTGTGATATCAAATTTCCAAGCTTATCTTACGGTACTTATTTAACATTTTTTGATAAAAATTTACCATATGTAAGTCGAGTACCTAAGTATGCGTTTATAGAAAGCCTTTTCTCCTTTACTAAATACATTATAACGTGTTTCTGAAAATTAATTTTTTTTAATTATGCATGATGGGCTTGGCGGCCATCTTTCCATATTTTACACAAATTTCTAAGCACTCAAGCTCGTAACATATTTGATTTATTAAGAATTTCGAACTTCTAGTTTTAGCTACAGACAAATAAATTAAGAAAGTTTTTTATTTTGAAAAAACAAATTGATTTTTACTGCTTTAACTAATTAATTAACCCCCCTCCGAAAAAAGAGAATCATAAGATGAAACCTGTACTTACTTCAGCTTTATTTTTAGACACAAATTTTTAGGCACTCATTTCCATAAATTAAAAGAATAAAATGTTTGCTTTAGTAACAATTTCGAACGTCCAATCTTAACAGTGAACTTGTTTGCTTAGAAATTTGTGCAAAATATGGATAGATAGCCGCCAAGCCCATCATGCATAATTAAAAAAAATTTAATTTTCAGAAACACGTTATAATGTATTTAGTAAAGGAGAAAAGGCTTTCTATCAACACATACTTAGGTACTCGACTTACATATGGTAAATTTTTATCAAAAAATGTTAAATAAGTACCGTAAGATAAGCTTGGAAATTTTATATCACACTATTTTTTAGCCACAACTTTCACCTTTTTTTTTTTTTTTTTTTTTTGCTTGGCTTTTTTTACTTTTGAAAAGTTGTTTTTTAGTAGATATAGATATACCATGCACTTCACAACGTATTTTATTAACCAGATAAGAATAATTCTCTTCGGAAAATGCAGAGATATAGCATTCTATCCATCAATGATTTAAAAACGACATTTTGAATCTAAACAAATTTTCAGTTACCAGACGAGCATTCATACTTTCAAAAACATATTAACTGTGAAAAATAATTTTTCTACGCAGTCGTTTTTTTTACACTAAAACAAACTGCCTCCGTATAACAATGTTTTGTTTTTATAATCTGAGTACTTTTATCATAAATGAAATTACATTTGTCCATATGCTTGCAAAATAAATTGACTATCAAAATAAGTTTTTCTATTTGTAATGTTAGTTAAGAAATATGTTCATTTTACCGTAAACATTTGTCTTTGTTTTGGGATATCTTCTAGGTAACTGTAGTGGTGGTTAAATTTCCTTCTGTTTCATTTCTTAAAATTAGAATTGTGTTTTCAAATGCTTGCTTATGAGGATAAGCATAATTTTAATATAATATATTCTAATGTTACTCCATTTTAAAAAAGAAATAAACTAGTAAATCTGCAGATCAGGAGCCTCAACGTCATCTTTGCAATTCATTATTTTTTAACACTCATTGCGTAATATTCAACTTCCTACAAATCGCTTTTTAAAGTTTTCAAATTACATAAATATTTATAAGCATACAAGATACTTCGTAAAGTTTCAGAAATTAAAAGTGTTAAACAAGTGGTTATACATTGATGTTCTGAAATTCTTATGAGCTACTTATTCTGGTAACTTTTTAAATCAAAAATTGCATTTCTTCAGGGGGACTCTGCCCCCTGAAACCCCCGTAGTCTATTTAAATTTACATTCGTAATTTTTTATTGATTGTGCGGATGGTTATAGTATATCTTAGATTTTTTTTTACGCTGTGATTTATAAGGATAAGCATAAGTTTTTTTTTTTTTTATAAATTAATAAATTTTAAATTTTAAATAAAATATTCATGTTAACCGTACACAGACAATAAAACTTGAAGTGACGCCAAAAATGTAACCCTAAAATCCGCTACATTCGGCACAACACAACGACGTGCTTAAAAAAAAAAAAAAAAAAAAAAAAAAAAAAAAAAAAAAAAGAATATTTTTAGTAATATAGTTTTTAATTCACAATACAATGAAATGCTGCATTAGAATGCTTATTGCTTAAATATAAGCAGATCATTCTCATTTTATAGAAAAAATGCACGCATGAAGTCAAAGAATTCGGTCCCTGTTCCACGTGCTTGTTTTGTTTGGGCCGAATAAGGGCATTTAAATCTGAGCGATAACGCACATCGTATTGCAAACTGTTTTTACGGCATACTGCATCTCCATCTATCCCTTTCCTCGGTGAATAATAGTTAATTTTATTTTACCCAAGATCTTTTTATTCCAGCATCTTTGTTTTTCGATAAATAATGTCTAATTCACCTGCTATGCGTAATTACTCAAAACTTTTCATCTTGTTATATTAAGAAATACTCAAGAGTTTTCTTTTTATTTCCAATATGCCGCCATATTAATTTTTCTATTCTTAATTTTATTTTTCATTTTCCTATTTCACGACAAATTATTCCGGGTTTTGATTTTCTTGGCAACAATTAAAGAAATATTGGTAAATGTTATGGAAAAATGTTACGTTATTCTCTATGAAAATAATGAATTTTTGTATTTTTAAGCAAAATATTTGAATAAAATAAATAAAATAAATGAAATATTGCCTATTTTTTTTATTTCTGGGGTAAAATCCATCTATATGCAAAGATACTGAAGAATAAACTTCATATGTTGCACGAAATTTCACGTTATCACAATTTAAATCCAAGGTTGGGAGAGCATAATTCTAAACTTCACGATTCATGTAAAATCATATTAAAATAATAAAACATATTTCACAACTGAAAATGGCGCTGGTGTTGTTCAGTATAAGTCCAAGTCAAGCACAGGATGATTAAAAACTTTGTTAATTCTATTTACACTTATAAATATTTACAGTATTTACAATGAAAAACATTTGGATAATATTTCTTTAAAAACATGTAAATATTCCACACTGGGAATTCAAGATGATCATATTAAAATTTCACCAATTATATTCTTCTATAAAAGAAGCCACGAAAATGGCATTATTTAATATTCGGAAATAAATTTCCCCTTTTTTTAAATTAAACATCATTTCTTCTAATAGAAGACCACGATAAAAAACCTATACGCAGCTTATTACCTGCCGCATTCAAGATTCACATTCACAAAACAAACTAAACTAAAAAAAAGGAACAAGAAAGAAAAAATGTTTTTAATATCAATTCTCTAGTCAGACCACGTGACCTGGAATGGCTGGCGCCTAATCAGTCTGGCTGAGAAAAGAAGAGGTTTGCGAAATTTCACAAACTCCCCCCCGATGAACAAGGGTTCATCAAAATGGGGATTCAAAATAATTAAAGTAGAATAAAATTATTCTAAAAAATTATCAGATACACTTTACATAAATACAATACAAATCAAAATATATACTTACATACTGGACTTCAATCAAAATAATAAAACAATTAAAAATATTTGGTTGGCAGGTTTCTGCTACTAAAAATAGAAAGAACAGTTTAAATCTATACAACCTTTTCTAGAATATTCAATACAGAAAAAATTAAACTAAAAATTATAAATATTATCAAACAAGAAACATTTTTTTTTTTTTTAAGTGAAAAAAATAAAAATCTTTTTTTTTTAAAGTCAATAACAAAAGAGTTCAAGATTTGTTTTAAAAATCAAATGTCAATGAGAGTTTTTGAGTCTCTAATAATATCAGAGTTTTTTTTTCAGTTCTATTAATAAAAAAGTTCAGAGTTTTTTCACCTCTAAATTATACACAAGAATCAATAGGTCTTTTAATGATGGAATTATTTGCCTTCAGTTCATAAGACCTCATTTTTTTTTAAAATCTCTGTCCACAAATACCTAACTTCCAGAAAGTTCTTGATACATGTTCATATGCATAAAAATCACATCATATATTTCAAAGTCAGAAGTTTTATTCTGGTCCGTGTAGTGAGCAGATTGTAAGTTGAGAAGATACTCATTTTTCAAGCGCTACCAAAAATGATTCAGAAGAGTCTCGCGCAAACGGAAGCGTTTCACTAAGGATTCCTTGGTTGCAGGTAAACACAAGATATGCTTTAAAGTTGCTATAACTAGTTGACCAGGGCGAACACTAAAGTTCTTGGAGATTGCACATTTGTTTAGGACTGATATTATGCACTGTCTAGATTTTAAAATCCAAAACTTTTCATGAGTTTGTACTAATGTACTGGACACTCTGGAATGAAAAACTTTTTCATGTGCATCTTTCACGACTATTTCAGTAAGTTTGTGTTTTGCAGGAATCGCAACAGGATGTTTATCATAAAATGAGGAATCAGACTTTTGTAACCGTCCTCGTACCAACAGCAAAACTTCATCTGACAACATAGGAATTAACTGTAGAAGATTCAATTCTTTAGGGATACTCTTGCTACATTTCAAGTATTTTACAACTTCAGGGAATCTTTCTTCCTGCATTAGCTTTAACCAAAAATTTTCAGCATGTAACATTTTGTCAGCTGATAATTGTGAAAATTTTCTTTTCTCTACCTTTAATTTTATATTAGAAATAAATCTAAATACCCATCCAGTTACTCGATACAATTTCTTTAGGGAGCTATACTTTTCAAGATTAAAAATGGGAATTTCATCAGATTTATTTGTTTGAACAACACAAGAGATGGTGGCTGCTTTTTTATACTTCTCTTCAGAAACATCAGGTAATCGAGATGCAGCAATTTTAACACTAGGCCACTGATTTTCAGGCAAGGAAAGAAATTCAGGAACATACACATTAGGGTTAGCATCAGGATAAATATGTAATTGGAGATGCTCCTTTTCCATGATCGGGTTTCTAAAATACTGCCAGGGAATTTTCAAGTGTGCGAGATACGGGATTTCTGAAAGCCAATTTTTCCAATCATTTTCTAGTTCACCAGAAACAAAAGGGGCAATAAATCCGGCTGAATCAAGGTACATAGTTGCGATTTTCAAAACATTCCGTTTAGTAGAAGAATCATTATTTAATTTTTCTAACAAGGGTCGCAATTCTAGTCCTAATTTATCTTCTGTATTGTTATAGATCAATCCTAAAATTTTCAAGGAAGTATTTGGGGGTTCGAAACTCGAAACAGGAATGTTTTCATCATCTAAAACATTAGAATTCAAGTTAGGGACATGATACAAACATTCGTTTAATGATAGAGAATCACCATATTTGGAAGAAGCATCATAGACTATGCGCATTTTTGTTGTAGTTTTGTCGTCACGGATAACAGGTCTGTGGGGCATGTAATAGGAATTATTAAAATGTTTCTCGATGCACAATTCTATCACATCCTCATTAAACTGCTCTTGCAAAATGGAGTTATATTCCTTAATTAAAGAATCGTTTTTCAAGAATTTATTTTCTAAACTAGAAAACCGCTTCTTTGCTACTTCAAGATTATTTCTAAGCAATTCACGAGAATTTTTCCACAATAATTTTGCTTCATAACGCCCATTTACGAATTTTAAATTTTCTTTAAATTCTTTTATTACCTCATGATCGGTAATGTTCTTTTCATTGCTTTCAGCAATGCCAATTGATTCAAGATCCCAAAATGCTTTCAGTTGGGTATTTATATTTTCAACTGAAACACGCAAACAAGCTACTTCTTTTTTATTCGACTCTATCTGCCTTTGCACCGTATGACCGAAAATAGTTTCTGCAACGTATAATTCTTTTGTCAGTTTTCCCTCGATTCCCTTTAATATTTTCCACAAAAAGTCAGACCCTACACTGTTAAAAATAAAGGTTGAACTGTGAACCAGAAAGATAGTTAAACCATGGACCTTCAAGAGAAAGCACCATTGCTTCGGTTATTTTAGAACGAAGGCGATTAGCGAATTCCCCAAAAAACCTGTATCGTGGTTCAACTTCTAAACCTAACTGTTACTGTAACTACAATAGCGACGCGAGAGAGAGGGGGAAATCCGTCCGTGCATCGTGCTCGTGCTCATGAATTCAACACTGAACACTGAACACTGAAGCATGTTGTTTATTTCTGAAAAAATGGTATCAACTGCTTATGAGATTCCTTCTAACGTCGTAAAAGGTGAGTAAATTTTCTATTTGTTATTTTTTTATATGGGCAATTTGATTAGTATGATTTCGCGATTTCTTACTTTTATGGAATTATTTTTTTTTTTATGTGGCCAATTTGATCAGTATGATTTCAGGAGTTATTTTTTCTATGGAATTTTGTTTTTCTATGTATTATAAAATTAGTGCCTTTTTTTTAAGGTATTAGAAAAACATTTCATTATATGTAATTATTGTTAAACAACCTGTATTCAGCTCAGATTCTCACTGTTTTTGCTTATTTTGTACATACAATCGATAAAATCTTTTGCTATCTTTTTCTCGCGCTAATATATGTATTTTTAATATTCATTTTTCGCGCATAATATTGATCCTGGGGCTCTTTCCTTGATCCTGACTGCATTAAGCACGAGTGAATAAAAATTTCAAAAACTGAGCTTTAAGCTCAGTCGCATTTGAAGGAGCCTTCACTTTCGCTCTAAATTCTGCTTGCATTTGTATAGTGTGTTTATCTTATTATAACGCTTATGTTAATCTCGAAAGAAAATGCTTAGAAACTCTATCTGCTGTCGAAAACTGCAATGTGACTTGCTGTATGTAAACCTTCTCCATCTTTATTATTAATATAACTAGAATCTGTTGATATGCTTACTTTATTAATAATATTACAGGTAAAAACAAAAGATGCAGTATATAAATTTATGTGATGATTTTTATAGCGATTTGCCTGAAGTGTAACACATGTTCTGTTCAAGTACGTCATTAGAGTTACAAATCCGTTTATAAGGTTTATTGGATTTAAAAAACAATTTTAATAACTTTAAAAAATCAAAAATACCAAAAAAAAAACTGTTGTACAGTTTAATTTCAAGTAATATATTTTTACAATTAAAAATGTAGCAGTCTGAATGCTTGAAAAGAATAAGATTAAATTAATATGCACCAAACGGCATAAGATTAAAAAATTACTTTCACGAACTACTATTAATTATATTATACAATAAAATAACAATGTAAAATCCAGTTAAAACTGCAGGAATTAAATTATAAATGCCTCTTTGCTTTGCTGTAAACATTTAATTTTCTTTATAAAAACAAAGATTTTTAGCGCCAGGTGAGAAAGGATTGTAAATAATGAGGATCTAAAAGTTTTCCTACAATCTGCCGATACGCTGTAATTAATGGTGCAAGTATTTCATTTTGATATGCTGTTATTTCACAATACTTATAAAATAGGTAAATTTGATAAATATTCTAATCTCAAAATATGCCGCTGTATAATTCATCCTGTAAATGCATCAGTTTTGGATGTAAACTGTACAATTTCCAGTTATTTAAGTTCTTAAAAATAAATGGGATATTTAGTAATTTCAAAATTTTTCTAAATTGACTATTTTAAGATTTTTTAATTTTGTATTTAACATAATTATACTTTAGTCCCCCTCCCCCTCCACAAAAAGTACAACCAAATCTAAATTTTGTTTTTAAAGCTTTGTGCATTTATTAATAAAAACACTAGATTCAGTATTCTTATGTGACTGGAAAACTGGGGATTGTCAAGAAAAAATGACATGTGCTCAAAACGTCAGAGAAAATTAAAAAAATTTTCTCAAAGCTGGAAAAATCCTGGATTATTATTATTATTTTTTTAATTCTCTGTTAATGTGTAAGGATTCTCATGAGGTCCGAGCTCAGTCTACAAAAGAAAGTTGATTTGTCACCTGCAAGTTGAATTTTCGCTAAATATTTTTAAAATAAAGATGTTTTAGCTAATATAAATTTCTTGCCAGATAGCCGATACCTCTGCAAAAGAAATTATGAAGCATGCAAAAAAAAGGGGGGGGGAAGCTGTAGCTGAAATTAAAATGTTTTTAAACACAAAAAATTGAAACACTCAAAACACTGCTTCTAAAACAATATCAGTAAATGACATGTTTGTTTCTAATTTATCATTTTTTAAGTATGAAATGATATAGATGTTCAATTTTATGATTTATTTTCATTTAAGAGGCAAGTTTACATTTTATTCTTATTAATGCATGAACGTGTATTATCTTTTACTGTATAAATTTTAATCATTAAAATCTAGAATTGTAATTCATATATATTTCTAAAAATGTCGTGAATTGTGGTCCGGGAATTGTAGAAAATATGATCTGGGAAAACCTGTAAAAGCCACAGAATTTTATTTAGAGTATGAACATTGTACATTGTTGGAGAATGTAATTTAATAGGGAATTAGTCTAAATACCAGAACTTAAAAAAAAAAAAAAAAAAAAAAAAAACATTGTTTAGTCTTTCAAATATTTATTGCAATTAAATTTTCATTAAGCCACATTTGCTAAAATGAAATATTGGCTGCAATTTGATCCTACACAACTTAAATTAAAAGTAACCATTAGGCTTAACACTACTTTTCTGTTTGTTTTTTTATGAGGAGGGGGGAGACCCTGGTATTTTTCAAGAAATCTTGATGCAATTCTGGCTTGAAGTGAGGTTTGCCAAATGTTAATGAAAATTAAACTGAACGGTAATTTTTTTATACGGTCCTTGACATAAATAACTAAATCTTAAACTGATATTTTACCAAATGTTATAAACAGAAACCAATTGGGGTAGGGGAAAAAACAATTATTTTTGTCGTATAACAATTTTATGGCTTATTTAGGTATATATTTATGCTTTTCAGTACACATATTAAATGATTTAAAATTGCTTCTGATTATGTGCTTTAGATAAGTTCCTTGTTTGTATATACTAATGGATAAACTGCCTCTGAATATTAAATACAGCTATTTTTATGTAGAGGCCAATAGAGTATTCTGCTGTTAGTTAAATTTTGACTATGTACTCTTACAATATAGATGTCAAATTAAAGTAGATCAAAATTTAATTTTTAACAAATAAAAATGTCATCTTTAAAACTGATGTAAGACTAATATTTGATTAAAAAATAATTTGTAGAAACAAAACAATAGTTTAATGATTAAATTTGTTATGTATCATAAATTAATATAGTGCAAAAACAGAATATTCTAATAATTTGTTCACTATTATTATTACTAAATAAGTTTTCCTCTTCTAAATAATCAAACTTTGTTGGCAAGACTTAACCATGATTTAGTTACATGGGTAGTGTTAACTCTAAGCCGCTTTAGCAGGGCACAATACCCTGCAGCCTTTATTTCTTTTTTGCACCCGGCAGCTCTTTTAAACCCTCCCAATGCACCTGTTTATATATATATATATATATATATATATATATATATATATATATACTTTTTGGCCGAATTATATTAATGAAGTAATTTTTAGGCCGAACATAGCCGAATATTTTTTCAGAGTGAAATGTTTTAAAAAATTAAAATAGGCTGAATAATTGGTATTCGGTTATTTGGCCAAACCACTATTCTTTGCATCACTAGTATCAAGAATCTTAAATTTTATTGCTATACCCCTCTTCCAAAAAATGTATAATGCCACACTATATCCAAAGGTCAGTGTTGGTTAATTTCTAGAAAATCTTATCAGCCAAGGATTTATTTCCCCAGCCAGTAAAATGCAACATACAGTTGAAAATTTTTATGATAAAATTTATGCAACTCAAAAATAGTTGATGCCGTATTTTGTGGAAGAAATGCCGCACTCCTCAAATTGGCCTGAATAACCTTAAAAATGTCGTAATCTCCGCACCTGTTGTAAACGCCGCATCCATCGGAACGCCACTTTTGTCGACAGCGTCACATTGACCTAACTTTAATCAAAGTTTTCTGAGTAGTGTAGGATGCCTCGTTTTTAATATCTTAAGATGTCTGAAGCTTTATTTAAAATATTTAAATCCAATTTTAAATATTTTTATGAATTTTTAAATTAAGGAAACTCTGTTGGTATTTAAAAAAAATCGTAAACACCGCACTTAGAAAAAAATCAACTTTTAAACTCTTAAATGCCGCGGCGTTTCTTCCATACAATATGGTACCTGCATTTTCATATATTTTTTTCCTGTAAAATTAACAAATATGAACAAGAGAGGAAAGTTTAATATAAAATAGAACTTAGTACCATGTTTGCATAACAGTAATTAGGAAATTTGAAAAATGTAGCTAATACTAAGAAAAAGTTTTTGCGTATCTCTATAGTTTGCAGTTTTCAAAGACTATTAAAAATTCACTCACCCTGTCAGAAAATTCACTCGCCAGTGACAAGTAAAGTGATGCATTTCCCCACCTCTACCAAAGGTTAATTTGTTTGCTATTTTTTTATTTTCTAATGCACTTTCAGTCACAAGATATTTTCTAAACTAGGCTTATCTCTGATTGTATGTAAAAGTTTAAATTTCTTTCTATGGACATAATTGTTTAACAATCTGTTTTGTATGTATATTAGCTTTATATAAAAAGAAAAAATAAGTTAAACATTTTTCTAGAATCCAAATGTTGTTCAATCATGTTTTACACTTTCATAAGTTTTTATTTTGTTTAAATGATTAACACAGAGATAATGTGTTTAATATGTAAGCATCCCCCTCGCCCTTAACAGCGTTCGAAATCCTTGGTGGTCCGCTGGTCCGAGACCACTAAAAATTCAATCGGACCACTAATTAAAAAAATTTAGTGGTCCGCAGGGCAGGGTTGGGTTTTTGACGTCAAAAAGTGGTTTTTGACATGACAAGCGTCAAAAACTGGTTTAAACTGTCATAAACTGGTTTAAACTGTCGAAAACTGTCATAAACTGGTTTAAACCGTCGAAAACTGCCAAATACATGTAACACACTAAAACATTTTAACAATAGGTAAACATTAAATAAGTCAATGATTTATGTGATCTTTTATTGAAATTTAATAATTTAAAAAATATTATTTGCAATAAAATATTTTTTTTGGACTTTTCAAACAGAAGAAAATAATTTTGTACAATTAAATAATCCGAAGCAATTTTACCCTGCAGCATGCTACAGCACACCACGTGTTTCACACATCTATTTACACCCAAAAGATTTTTGAGTTTAGAGTGTATGAAGTGTTAGAAAATAGTTTGTCTCTTAATTGATGCTGAGCTAGTAGGACTTGATAGCAAAAGCATTGCTAGATGAGCAAGTTTTGAAGCAGACTCAAAAAGCTGTTGCATTTAATGATACCTTTCCACCAAGCAATGGAGTCCTCTCTATAGCACTGAAATAAGAAGACGGGAAAGGGGATTGTTTAGCTTCATACACAATCAGTATGGGTAAGGATCCATAAATTTTCTCTGAAGCTCAAGTGCGAGCTGAATCAACTGATACAGCAGTCAACCCTTGCTCCTGATGGTTGGGATGCAAAGTATAAGCCAAACAATGGTATGGTTTCATGATTTGATCCCTTCTATTATGCACTTTTTCAATATGGGCTTAAAGGAATTTCCTTTTAGATGATTGGCCAATTTTGTTCAGTTTTAAAATCGAAAACATTTTTATATATTGAAAGAAAGCATGTTTTAAAAAGATTTTGACTTTAAGCTTTTTTTTTTTAATTTCTTCTCTTATTTTGTAAATGTTTAAAATTAATAATCCAATTTCAATTTTGAATGGAATGGTTATTGCCTAGACTGGAATAACATCGGTGCATATTACCTTGTTATATATACAAAAAAATCTGCACTTTTCTAAGTTTTTTTTTTCCCCATAAAAAAAGCTAGCTAATGCTTTAAGCTCTCAAAAGTAAGAGAAATTAAAATGATTTTAAGTAAGAGAAAAAATGTACAGCTCAGGTGAGCTTAATGTCTACTTTTTAGAAAAACACAATTTTACAAAAAAAATTTAAAAATTTTACCCTGTGAAAAAGTTGTACTTAACAATAATACTTTACTATGTACTAATTACTAATGTACAGTAAGAGTGAATTTAAAATATTACATGTAATGTTGTCATGTGTGACATTTAATTTGAATTTTTACAGATCAATTTAGTATTTGAGGTTTTTGACATGAAGGTTTAAACTATGGTTTAAACCCGACATAAACTGACACATGTCAAAAACCTGCCAACCCTGTAATTATTACTAATACTAATTACAGTAATAGGGAATTTTAAATATTACATCTAATGTGACATTTAATGTGAAATTTTACAGATCACTGTAGTATTTGAGGTTTTTGACAAGGGGTTTTTGACATGACGGTTTGTCAAAAACTGACACATGTCAAAAACCTGCCAACCCTGCCGCAGGGCCAGTAACTTTTTTCCCTCTCTGACAGGTAAATGTAAATTTTCCCGTCCCTGAGAAAACCGAAACCAAACACCAACCACTGAATTTTATTTTATTTAAAAAAATAAATATATAAAAAAATGCAGTAAAACTTAGTCAGTTGAAATAAATAGTCGAAAATAAAATACATAATTAATAATTTTATAGTTTTTGTTTATGTACTGTTTATTTAATTTTTAGCAAATCATAATTTTATATTTTATTATGCTGCCGAAAATTTTGGATAACTAAAGTTTGGTTTATGTTCTAGGAGGAGGAGGGGAAGGGTGTCACTCAAAGGGTTAAAGGTACTTAGAATTTTATGCAGCGGGCCAGTGACGATGTGTGCGGACCAGTAAACTCTGATGTTTACTGGTCCTTGGGACCAGTGACTTTTTTTTTGCGAATTCTACCGCTGCTTAACATATAAAGATGGAAAGGATATTGTTAACATCAGTGTTCTGTCCAGACTTTTCTCACAGGGTCCTGTTTTTGTGAAATTGTGAAGTTTTTCTTATTTTTGTGAAAATTCTAGTCATAATTTTGTGAATTTTAAATTATCGATGTCTTCATGTTCCATCCTTCATATATAAAAAAGCTAAGTAATATGCTCTTTGGTGAGTTCAACTGCTTACTTGCAGGCCAGATTTTATTTCTAAATGATTAAATTTGAGAAAAGTTCAATTTGAAGGTGAAAAAATTCTGTGAAAGGTCTATTTAAGAGACAAATAATTTTGTGAAGGGTCCTGTTTTGAGATAAAATCTTTTGTGAAGGGTCCTTTTTGGGGATAAAAAATTTTGTGAAGGGTCCTTTTTTAAGATAAATTATTTTGTGAAGGGTCCTTTAAAGGACCTAAAATTTTCCTAAACATATCCCTGAACATGGTTACAAAAAGAGATGAGAAAATATGGTGTAACATAAAATTGTAACCATGAAATGCAGTTTGGGCCCTAAAAAAGAAAAAAAAAATGCAAGTATGTCCTCTTACGCCTTACCCAGCAACAGAATTTTTTTCTGCAGTCTGCAACACAAGTAGAAACTTTAAAAACAGTCTGCAGAACTTAAGGACAAACGCCTTCTTTCCAATCGCTGATGCACTCTCCCTCCCTCCAGTATTTGCAATTAACATAAAAGGAAAGTACTTTTTTAAATAATTTACCTTTGTCCTAAAAATTTTTAACATCACTATCTGAAAAATCTTTCGTAAAATTTGTCAAAATTTCTGTGAAGTTAGAAAACAGAATAACAGTAAAAATAACATATGAACACCATTTTCTAAAATTTTTGAAAAGATTGATACAATGTGATAATATCAAAAATTATATATAGATGTGATAATACAGGGATGAAAGTGCACTAAAGCCACTTTGATTCAGCAAAAATCTAATTTTGTAGCAGCAAAAATCTAATTTTTTAGCAATAAAAGCTGTTATTGGAGCAGATTGAAATTCTTAGAAAATCAAATTTGAGTAATTCACGCAAATACTATAAGTAACTCTAATACAATGTTTTATTTAGCGATCTTAGCTAGTTGCGCAATTCAAAATTTAACATTCTTTCACTCAAAACATGGCTAACGAATATTTAACCTGCCACTCAGCGGTAAAAAAATCTCGTGAAAACATCAATGTTGCAGCAAATTTTTCCGTGAATTTTTGACGGAATTCACTTTTTTTCCCTCGATGCTTTTGTACGAAATTTTGTGCGTTTTTTCGCAATCTTTCGACGATGTTAGCATTTTTTTTCGCTACCTTTCGACGATGTCTGCCTTTTTTTATTGTGATCTTTCAATGATGTTCGCTTTTATTCGCGATCTTTCGATGACGTTAGTGTTTTTTTTTTGCGATCTTCAGACGATGTTCGCGTTTTTTCGGGATCTTTTGACGAAATTCTCGTTTTTTGCCGATTCTTTGAAAAAAATACGCTTTTTCTCCACGATCTTTTGACGATATAAGTGTTTTTTCGCGATCTTTTAGCGAAATGCATGTTTTTTTTAGCGATCTTTGCGCGAAATTAGCTTTTTCCCATGATTTTTCGATGAAATTTGGATTTCTTCCGCGATCTTTTGACAAAATTCGCGTTTTTTCCGCAATCCTCTAACAGAATTCGCGTTTTTCCTCGTTCATTTGTCCAAATTAACGTTTTTTCCCCGATCATTTGACGAAATTCTCGTTTTCGCCATCTTTTGACGAAATTCGCCTATTTTCCACGATCTTTTGATGAAAATCTCCTTTTTTTAACCATCCTTCGATAAAATCTGCATTCTTTCCGCGATCCTTTGACGAAATTTGTGTATTTTCCGTATTCTAGAATTTCTTTTTCCAGACTTACTGATTAGTTGACAATATAGAGAATCACCTATTAGATTGGCACATGGTCATTTGACACCGTCTGCATAACCCTTACTGTGGCTTTGGCTAATGCTAAATCGAACTGGTGTTGGGTTACTATTTCACGAATTTCATCGAAAGATCATGGAAAAAGCACGAATTTCATCGAAAGATCACGGAAAAGCACGAATTTCCTCGAAAGATCATGCAAAAAGCACGAATTTCATCGAAAGATCACGGAAAAGTACGAACTTCATCGAAAGATCACGCAAAAAGCACGAACTTCATCGAAAGATCACGCAAAAAGCACGAACTTCATCGAAAGATCACGCAAAAAGCACGAACTTCATCGAAAGATCACGCAAAAAGCACGAACTTCATCGAAAGATCACGCAAAAAGCACAAGCTTCATCGAAAGATCACGCAAAAAGCACAAGCTTCATCGAAAGATCACGCAAAAAGCACAAGCTTCATCGAAAGATCACGCAAAAAGCACAAGCTTCATCGAAAGATCACGCAAAAAGCACAAGCTTCATCGAAAGATCACGCAAAAAGCACGAGCTTCATCGAAAGATCACGCAAAAAGCGCAAACTTCACCGAAAGATCACGGAAAAAGTGCAAATTTCACCGAAAGATCACGGAAAAAGCACAAATTTTATCGAAAGATTGCAGAAAAAAACACTACTTTCATCAAATGATCACGGGTGAAAAACTCTAATTTCATGAAATGATGTGGGGGGGAACACTAATTTCATCAAAAGATTGCAGTAAAGGCGTGAATTTTTGTCAAAGGATCGCGGAAAAAACGTGAACTTTTGTCAAAGGATCGCGGAAAAAATGTGAACTTTTGTCAAAGGATCGCGGAAAAAACGTGAACTTTTGTCAAAGGACCGCGGAAAAAACGTGAACTATTGTCAAAGGATCGCGAAAAAACGTGAACTTTTGTCAAGGATCGCGGAAAAAACGTGAACTTTTGTCAAAGGATCGCGGAAAAAACGTGAACTTTTGTCAAAGGATCGCGAAAACGTGAACTTTTGTCAAAGGATCGCGGAAAAAACGTGAACTTTTGTCAAAGGATCGCGGAAAAAACGTGAACTTTTGTCAAAGGATCGCGGAAAAAAACGTGAACTTTTGTCAAAGGATCGCGGAAAAAACGTGAACTTTTGTCAAAGGATCGCGGAAAAAAACGTGAACTTTTGTCAAAGGATCGCGGAAAAAACGTGAACTTTTGTCAAAGGATCGCGGAAAAAGCGTGAACTTTTGTCAAAGGATCGCGGAAAAAGCGTGAACTTTTGTCAAAGGACCGCGGAAAAACGTGAACTTTTGTCAAAGGACCGCGGAAAAACGTGAACTTTTGTCAAAGGACCGCGGAAAAAACGTGAACTTTTGTCAAAGGACCGCGGAAAAAACGTGAACTTTTGTCAAAGGACCGCGGAAAAAACGTGAACTTTTGTCAAAGGACCGCGGAAAAAACGTGAACTTTTGTCAAAGGACCGCGGAAAAAACGTGAACTTTTGTCAAAGGACCGCGGAAAAAACGTGAACTTTTGTCAAAGGACCGCGGAAAAAACGTGAACTTTTGTCAAAGGACCGCGGAAAAAACGTGAACTTTTGTCAAAGGACCGCGGAAAAAACGTGAACTTTTGTCAAAGGACCGCGGAAAAAACGTGAACTTTTGTCAAAGGACCGCGGAAAAAACGTGAACTTTTGTCAAAGGACCGCGGAAAAAACGTGAACTTTTGTCAAAGGACCGCGGAAAAAACGTGAACTTTTGTCAAAGGACCGCGGAAAAAACGTGAACTTTTGTCAAAGGACCGCGGAAAAAACGTGAACTTTTGTCAAAGGACCGCGGAAAAAACGTGAACTTTTGTCAAAGGACCGCGGAAAAAACGTGAACTTTTGTCAAAGGACCGCGGAAAAAACGTGAACTTTTGTCAAAGGACCGCGGAAAAAACGTGAACTTTTGTCAAAGGACCGCGGAAAAAACGTGAACTTTTGTCAAAGGACCGCGGAAAAAACGTGAACTTTTGTCAAAGGACCGCGGAAAAAACGTGAACTTTTGTCAAAAGACCGCGGAAAAAACACAAACTTCGTTAAAGGATTGCAGAAAAAATCTAATTTCGCCAAAGGATTGCGAATAAAACCCACAAATTTTGTCGAAAGACCAATGCAAAACCGCAAATTTTTTCTAAGGGCACAGAAAAAACCCATAATTAGTGCCGGGAGGAGATCTCCCCTGACCTTCCCCTCTGCTGTAACGTTTCAGAAAATTTACAGGGTTGCCATGCCACCTGGAAAACTGGGAAAACACAGGGAATTTTAAATTACCCTCCAAAAACAGGGAAAATGCAGGGAATTTTGAAAAATTCCAAAAACTGGAATACACAGGGATTTTTTTTTTCTGGTATTTTCAAACATAAATTATTTTTTCTCGGCTTTTTTTTTTCTTTTTTTTTTAAACTCTGAATCATCCCAGATTTAGTTATATATTGGAATTTAGATTTTTATGTAAAAGAACAGTTGAATTTTTGTTTGCAAGGTATTCTCATAGACTACTTTCTCAAAAACTCAATTTAATTTTTTTCGATCAGATTTTTAATCTGTGTAATGTAATAATTGATTTGATATCAGAAACAATACTACAACCACATATATTCTACAAATCCAATCTATTCTGCTTTAATGACCAATCAGTTATCCAAAATATATCTATCTTCAATTTTTTTCCATGATCGTTTTATAAAATTCGTGGTTTTTTCATGATTTCTCCCCCCCCCCCCCCCTGAAATTAATGTTTTTTGCTTCGCTTGATTGTTGATTCTTTTTTCAACTGATTTATCAAATTGGCGATATTCTTTCGCGGCCGATCAACAAAATTAGCTATGTTTGTTTGTGCAATCTTGACGAAGTTCATGATACTTTTTATGCAATCTTTTGACGAAATTTGCGTTTTTCCCACTGACCGATATATGAAATTTTTTTTTTCTTGCAATCGATTGACGATTTTTGTGATATTTCCCAGCAACTTATTGGGACATTTTGAGGGATTTTTTTTTTAGATTCATTGAAGAATTTCGAAGGGGCTCCCCGCGTTTGATCGCTGATTTTTGCGGCTATTTCCCCGCAGTTGATTAACATAATTGCCGATAGTTTCCAGCCACCTATCAGCGATTTTTTGTAGGTTTTATTTTTTGGACTGATTGACTAATTTCCGAAGTTTTTTTCCACTCTGTGTACAAATTTCGCAATTTTTTTCCTTGCGATTGATTAACAAATTTCGTGAATTTTTAATTTCTTTTCTTGCGACTGATTGATGATTTTCGTGTTATTTTCTAGCAAATGTTTGTCGAATTTTGTGGAGTTTTCCCGCCACCAGCCGACTATTTTCGAGGTTTCTCCCCAGTGACCTACTGGAGAATTTCGTAATTGTTTTCCTATGATCGATTAACATAATTGGCAATATTTTCCTGCTACATTTTGAGGGTTTTATTCTTGAGACCGATTGGGTAATTTCCAGGGCTTACTGGCAGAACTCGCGTTTTTTTTTTTTTTTTTTTTCATGCTAACGTAAACGATTTACGCAATTTTTTTTTTCTGTGAACGATGGACAGATTTCGCAATTTTTCCCCTGCGAGCGATTGGAGATTTTTTTTTTTTTTTAGTTTTTCATGCATTAGATTAAAGAAATTCACGATTTTTTCTCGCGTCTGGCTGAAACAGTTTGTTTTTTCCGACTGACTGGTGAATTTTGCAACATTTTTTTTTTACGATCGATAGACTAATTTTACGATATTTTCCCGCAATCAATTCTAGAATTTCAGGTCCAAAGACCAGTTTCAGAATTTCGAATTTTTTTGCGACCTATTGTTAAAATTTGTTAATTGGAATATGCCAACGACAAAATTTCGCACATCCAAAATGGGCAGGGTGCATTAAAATAATTACCATTTAAATTAAATATTAATATTAAAGAATAATTATTTTGGTTAAAAAAAATAAAGCTAAAAATCCATGGTCCGAAGGGGAATTCTTATCAATTATTTTGTCAATGAATTTACAAACAGCCCAATCTTTTATATTGTGACCTCTTCGCTCAAAATGCCAGTCACTCTGTTCACAGAAATAATGTGGCATTGCTTCTGAAACAACTGAATTGCATTTTGTAAAGAGAGTTCCATTCATGGGTATCATCATTAACACGTTAAGCGCCACGTCAGCCACTGGTGACTGACAGCAAACTTTCCGCTTAAAACTAATCATTCACTGATGGCTGACGTCTAAAATATGATACAAAACTGAAAAACTATACATTGTTTTAAATAATTACTGAACAAATATTTAAAATTTACCTACCTTTTATTTATTATAGGATTATACTTTCTTAAAAATTACTTTAAACATTGTAAGTTTTCAGCGCTTCAGTGTCGGTCATCGTGGCACTCAATGTGTTGAAGCCAGTGAGTTTTTACCGCGGTCCTTTGACGAAATTCTCGTTTTTTCCCCATTCATTTGACAAAATTTCAATTTTTTCTTGCGATCCTTTGATGAAATTCATATTTTTTTGCAGAGCTTTGACAAAATTAGTTTTTTCCTCTATTCTTTTATGAAAATTGGATTTTTTTTCACAATCTTTTGACAAAATTCAGGCTTTTTCCGCTATGTTTTTGAAAAATTATTTTTTTTTCTTGCACTCCTTTGAGGAATTTGTATTTTTCTGCAAGTCTTTGATGAAATTCTTGCATTTCCCGCAGCACTTTGACGAAATCCGTATTCTTTTTTGCAATCCTTTGACAAAATTAGTTTTTTCACACAATTCTTCTACAAAAGTTTTTTTCCCCCCCCATCTTTTGACAAAATTCGAGTTGTTTTCACTATGCTTGTATAAAATGTGTTGTTTCCCCATGCACATTGACGAAATTGCATTTTTTCTACGATTCCTTGATGAAATTCTTTTTTTTTTATTTTTACGATCCTTTGCGGAAATTAGTGTTTTTTCTGCAGTCCTTTGATGAAATTTGTGTTTTTTGCACGATGCTTTGATGAAATAGATATTTTTTCTGTAAACAATTGACGAATTTTTTTTTTTTTTTCCCCGGGGAGATGATTTGTAAAAATTCGTAATATTTTTAACACTAGAACCGCGGTACTTTCGGTATACCTATAACCGCGGAGCGGGTCAGTTTGACGCAAGATAGAAAAAATATATAAATATGCATAAATGTATCTTAATTAACTAAAATAGTATATTTTCATATAATAATCGATTTTTCAATACGTTTACATTATATTTAATAGATTTTTCCATGCATTTACATTACATTTGATATAAAAAATCAGCTCAGATTACCAGTTATTTTAGAAAGTGATTTCTTCCACATTGTAGTTTCTTAAGTATAACATATACTTTACCCAAAAATAAACGTAGACTTCATAACTTTAACAGAAAATAGATTATCTCATTAAAATAAGTTTAGACATAATTTCTAATAATAAAGATACATAAAAAATAGATATACGAGTTAATTACTAGTTTAACAGATTTGTTTAATCCAATTTATTGTGTGCATCGCATGCAAAACTAGCAATAAATTTTATATGTTTACCACAAATGGGTGCATTATATTATATAAAAATATCGTCAGTTTTAATTTCACATTTTGAAGTGTGACACCGGGCTCGTTTACACTAAGTTTGAGGTTTTCCGTCGTTTTCAGTGGTTGCTTCTCACCCAAATGACACCTTTTTTTCACCTACCGAGAACACACTTTTCTCCTAATTATTCAACAAAGTCCTGAATAAATTACCGTCTACAAATAGAATGTCTAGTTACGACTTTGTATAGAACCCAAGCTTTGATAGCTGCAAGAATCAAAATATTATAAAATACATGCACCGCCCACCTATGTGAAACAGTCTTGACAGTATACATCCTGGTCAATCTGATAAATCACATCTACACCGAATATAGTTGCTTTGCAGTAATCAACTGCATTTTTTAGAATTATCTAAAACCAATCTTTGAATGCAGTGTACTGTTCATCAACAAAACATATTTATATGCTTTTTTCTGGTAATCAGTATGGGTTAGTACAATAGTCGCCTGATATTTTGATTTTGACATTTTTACAGAGAACTCGTATTTCTTTTCACGAAGGTTTTGCAGTTCCTACAAAGTTGCTGTTTTTGGATTTCAATGCCTTTGCAAGTTTTAGAAGTCATGGTGTATAATTAGTTTTCAGTGGCATGATTACAGATATCAGAAATCGTGTCAAATTTGTCTTTAGATGACTTGATCGGTTTGATTTTATATCGAACTTATGAGGTTCCCATTATTTCAAGAAATTTGTCTTTTGGTATTGTAAGCTTACGATTTCGTGACATCTTATCTATACTTATAATAAATGCAGGATAAAACTAACTTCAAGAATTCTTATCTGTTGTAAATTTCCATTGCATTCGAATACTCCTTTACACTGAGGATATATGTGGGACTCACAACCATTGTAAGACAAGTTCCCACTTTGAAAAAAAGTAAGATAGCCCATTTAGAAGGTGAATAAAATCTGTTTTATCTACTCCCACAGTAAACCAATTCTGTAACTAGATGACATATATGAGAAAGTATGTGAAAATAGACTTGGTTCACTGTGGGAGTGGATAAAACTGATTTTATTCACCTTCTAAATGCACGTAGATTGTTTTTTAAAAATGGACTTTGTTTACTATGTTTGTGAGTCCCTCATATGTCGTTACTTCTGAGAAAATGCATCTCTTTTTCCTCATTTATGCGAAAAAACCTATAACGGGTCAAATTGACCCGCTTCGTGGTTCTAGGTATAAATGGTTATAATTGGGAATTTATTTATATTATGCGTTTTTACATTTGATAAGTCGTTGCTTACCTTAAAATATTAAGTCAGAACATTAAATGTTTTTCCAATTACTATTTTTGGCGCGATGACAAATTAAACATCGATTCGGGTCAAATTGACCCGCTCCATGGTTCTAGTGTTAAGTGATATTTTTATGGTTGAATTTTCTGACTGATGGCCGATTTTAAATTTTCGGAAAATTCAGAACAGAATCACCTCTGGCAAACAATAAATATATCGTATACATAAAATTGGGGAATATTTTTAATTTTTCGGTATATTTTTAAAAAAAAATTTCTTTTTTTTCTAAATATTTTCCCGCAAAGTTCCGAATTTTGCAGAAAATTTTCTGTGTATGCATGCGTCTATATTATACAACTCTGATGTGAATTAATAAGAGCCTTTTAACTGAATTGCAAAAAATATTTTAATGTTTTTGAAACAGGAAATATGATAAAAATTGGAAATTGTGAAAACGCAATTCTAGGCACTTGTAAAAATTGTGAAAAAATATTTTGTTGCTTTAAATTTTTGAAAATTTTATTATACGAATAGAAGTTTAAAACAGTTTTGAAATTATATATTTAAATATAATAAATTTAAATTTAACAGAATTTATAATTTCTTCTTTTAAATTTCCATAGGATTTATCCAACTGTGGGACACCAGCCACCTTAATTAAGAAGCTGCAGGTTTATCAGGGCTGCTGAATTGTGTAATTAATGTAAGTACATTTTATTGTTTTTTTAATTAACAGTAGAGTCAGGTGGGTATAAAATAGTTATAAAATGAACTTTTTTATTCTTAGTTTGCCAAGAATATATTTTAATCTGCAAAAAAATTACATTGAAAGTGCTAATGTGCCAGTACTCTCAAAAAATAGTAAACATCAGCAAAGTACTATGTTATTAGAAACTAGTCATCCTTGGTGACCAGTTTCGTCTCCCTTAAATTCTTGCTAAGCATTGTATCATGTTACTTTTATTCATAATTTAATTTACATGATCAAATTATATGAACTTAAATTAATTAAATGATATGTTTCTCACAAATTAGTTTTTAACATAAAATGTAATTGTTAATTTGCATGAAAGTAAATAAAAGGTAAAATTTTGATCTAGTTAGAAATTTTATTTTCATGAATATAGTTGATTTGAATTTTTTTATATAAAGACATTCTTATCATATGCCTTTACTATGTACTGTCTGTAGCTGAGCAATTTAAAAATCTTAGGGGAGGCTCAAATAGTTTCTAACTCAGTATGATCAAAACAACAGTAAAACAGAAAAAAAACAATCAATGATAAAACATCTCATAAGTAATTACATAGATTAATTAATAATTAGTAATGTGATAAATCACGTATTATATATTTAATAATTTTGAGCATAATTTCACTGATGAAAATTAATTGAAAAATTAATTAAAACTATCAATAGAATTTTGTAAATTTTTTGTGACCAATTGACTTTCTTGATACCCCCCCCCCCCCCCCCCCCCCACACACACACACATGATTGATTGATGAATTCAAGATTATTTTCTGTGACCTATTAATGAAATTTGTGATAGTTTCCTTTTGACATTCGGCGAATTTTGCAGTCTTTTCTTGCAGCCAAATGGCAAAAATCAGTTTTTATCACTATCTATTGTCAAATTTTTCCTCTCAACCAACTGATGCTTTTGAAATATTTTTCCACACATTTGACTTAAGAATTTCACAATATTTTCCATCTACCTAACAGTTGGAGAATTTTCAACGGATTGGCAAAAATTGTGTGTGTGTGTGTGTGGGGGGGGGGGGGGTCTACAAGCAATCAACAAATTTCGCTCTTTTTTTTCCGTTTATTTCATCCGATCGACTAACGAATTTAGTTTTTTTTTTCCTCGCTTTTGCCGTTTCCCTGTCGACTGATACACAATTGTTTGCTGCTGAACTGGGTATTCAGCATGAAATAGTGTGGAAGGTTTTGTGGACAGAAAACATGCCTTCCTTAAATGTGTAGAATATCGAACTCCTACTCAATCCTGATTACCCACTTCAGGTAGAGTTCATATTCTGGATGCTTGATGTCATACAGAATGATTCAGTTTCCAGCCCCTGTTTTATGAGCAATGTCGTGGTCAGTGTGCATATGTAGTGGTCCAGAAATCCCCACTGCACTGTCTTGTCGAAAGTGTGCCACAAGTTCGGCAACGTCTGAGGAGATAATCTTGGAGATCATCCGTTGGGACTGTACCTTCTGCCTGAATTCTTCAGTAGTTCAAATTACTTTGTTTTTCTACAGCACATCCTCCCAGATTTTATTTTGAATCAAAAATCCTTACCCAGTGAATTTAATCATTTTGCAATACATTGATTCAGTGGTAGAATTGATTTTAAAAAAAGTCACTGGTCCCAAGGACCAGTAAGCATGAGAATTTAATGGTCCGCAGCCATCATCACTGGCCCACTACATAAAATCCATTAAGTCAACCCTTTGAGTGACCCTTCCCTTCTAGAATATAAACCAAACTTCCTTTGCAGTTAACCAAAATTTTCAGCATAATAAAATGTAAAATTATAATTTACTAAAAATTAAATAAACAGTACATAAAGAAAAACTATAAAATTATTAATTAGATATTTTATTTCTGATTATTTCAACTTACTATGGTTTAATGCAATTTTATTTTTTTAAATAAAATAAAATTGTGTGATTTGTGTTTGGTTGCAGTTTTCTCAAGGATGGGAAAATTTAAGTTTACCTGTGACCCTGTGAGAAAATGAAAAAAGTTACTGGTCCTGCGAACCACTAAATTTTTCAAATTGGTGATCCAATTGACTTGGACCAGCGGACCACAAAGGATTTCGAAAGCAGATTGATTTTTCAAATGCTGAAGCTTTTCCTTGTAAATGAGAATTTGAAATGCTGTTTAATTTTTGAAATATTTTTCCTGTGTGAAATTATTATTATTATGCCTGCACAAAAAACAATTTTATGTCTTAAAATATTTACTCTTTCATTTTAAACAGGTGGAGAAATTAACCTATGCTTGGAGCTATTCCACTTTGCCTGACTTGAAATCCTGTTTCAGAACTAATAAAAATCTATACTAAGCTTCAAGAATTCTTTATATTTTATGACCTCGTCGTATTTGTGATCCTCATTTGGGCAAGAAAGAGGCTATTTTTTAAATGAATGGTCAGACTGGGTGCAGCACCCTCCTAAAACTGTCTGGGAGGAACTCTGTATGTAAAATGGCATTATATTTGCAGTAAATATTAGTCTGACGTACTATATATATATATATATATAATTTAATGATTATATAATTTGTATTTTCAATAAATGGAGCGGCATACCGCAAACCAACTTAATTGTGTTGTTATTTTATTGTGTCTGTGACCATTTCTTTTTTCAGCTATTGCAAGGCTGCTGTTGGTGAATATTTTCCTTTTCTACTACTATTATTTAAAAAAAATAACTTCGTCATAGATTATTGTTTAGGAATACTGAAAATGTACATATATAAGTAATAATAATCACTTTTGGCGACACTGCTGTTATTAAATTAACCCTGTAAAGTAAGTACTTAATATACTATGGAAACACATTGTGTATTAGAAAAAAAAAAGAGCTTTAAAATTTATTTAAAGCAATACTTTTCTATTAGCTGATATTAGAGGTTAAATGAAGGATTCTGCTACTTATAGCTGCCTTTTTTATGCTGATTATTTCAGTGTTTACGCATATACAGTAAACTCTGTGTAAAATGGAAATCTGTCTAGCTCGGAAAGATTTTCAAGTCCATGTGAATCCATGGACATTGAATAAAATTTGTCTAAGGCAGAATATTGTCGACTATGGAAAATGTCTTTGGTTCCGATCGATTCTGCTTTAGACAGAGTTTACTGTACTTAGATTATGTATCCATTATGTTTGTGATTTATTTATTGAAAAATGTTATATTCATTATTGAATGTTAAGCAGAAACAAATGCTGAACTTTTTGTTGTTTTTTTATATTCAAATGAGTTTATATTGCATAATCGAGCTGTGTGCAATATAAATTTTTAAAAGAACCGTGCTTGAAAAATCAGTAAATTGAAATGTAGATTCAATTTAATTGCATTTGAAATTAAAAATTTCCCCCTTTTAACGACATAAAAATGAAAATTATGCGACGATAGTTCAATTTGAGAAAAGGGGAAATGGATTGCTTAGATTATTGTTACTGTCAATATGTGTCAGCAATAGTGTAGAAAAATCAAATTTTTATTTAATGCTAATTTAAAAATGAATGTATTAGTAATAACAATTTTTCATAATTGGGATTTTGGACAGGACATGTCAATTTTACTGTCCAGAAGTTCAAAAATGGTACTGTCAGAATGTATATAACTTAAAATATGTGAAACAATTGAACCTTTTATATTAACTATACGAGGAAATGTCTAAAAATATTTCTTGCTAATTAAAATATTTCTTGTTTTGTAAAAAGAAAGTAAAAATTTGAAAACACTATAATATCAATTTCAGCATCTATAGATTCACAACAATAAAACAAACAAAAAAAATCTACAAATCATAAAAGTAGCAGCTAAGTGCATTATGGAAACACTTTTTTTAAACCTGTGCAAAAATTAATATTGTTTAAAGAAATTCTTTCAGCTTTGTTTAAAGTAATGTTTAGTAAACATATTTTTTTATTTTCTGGATTTTAAATTAAAAACATAATGAAAACAGTGTATGTATTTAAATCTAAGAAAAATATTTTTAAAAGATATTTTCATTATGAATGATTTGTGAGTAAGCAAACACTAAATGGATTAAGTGTAACTGAGTGCAGAGAAATATTCCAAAATGTACAAGGACAGAATGGTAATATTTGTGAAAGAAAAAAAAATGCGATTATTTTGTGAAATTGGATCAAACTGGTTTACATTTGTTTTTTAAATATATTTCAAAGACAATAGAATCAATAATTAAAACTAATAATTTTCAGTTTAATGAAAACTAAAAAAATTATGCTTTCGTACTGCAACATAATCTTGCATAATCTGAAATTTTGTTCATTATTATACCATAAAATGATAAATTGAAAACCAAAGTCCTAGTTAATTCACTCCAAAGTGAGGGGGAAAAAAAGAAAACTACAATCTGGTGTAGCCTTTCCCCATAAAGTTGAGAGAAAAACTTGGATCGTGGTTCAACCTTTTACCAAAAATTTGGAATAGAGAAAACCTTGAATCATGGTTAAACCTTTTACCAGAAAGTTCGATTAAAAAACCCACCGAATCGTGGTTAAACCTTTCACCAGAAAATTGGATTTAAAAAATCCTGATTCATGGTTCAACCTTTCACCAGAAAATTTGATTTAAAATAATCCTGATTCATGGTTCAACCTTTCACCAGAAAATTTGATTTAAAAAAAACCCTGATTCATGGTTCAACCTTTCACCAGAAAATTGGATTTAAAAAAATCATGATTCATGGTTCAACCTTTCACCAGAAAATTGGATTTAAAAAAAATCCTCAATTATGGTTCAACCTTTCACCAGAAAATTGGATTTATAAAAAACCTGAATCATGGTTCAACATTTCACCAATATAATGGTATTTGTGAAAGCACCAATAAACTAGTGAAACATATCACCAGTATCTTGGTTGCAGCTAAATTTCAGCTACTTTTCACCATTTTCTTGGTGAAACATGGAACTTCATTTTTAACAGTGTAGCAAAATATTTATTTCCTGTTCAAGACCTGTATCAGCAGGCTTAAAGCCTCTTGCTCTCATTATGTCTAGAGTTCTGGTTCTAGTGTTTTCACAGAAGCTCCAGTTATATTATCAACCACAAGTGCTTCGATATTTATCGAGTTAATAGGTTGCACAACACTGGATAATTCAAGAGAAACTACTTCATAACAAGATTCATAAGGGCGTCTCCGCCCAAAAGGATAAACTAATAAATTTTCTTTTCGCAATGGCTTCAATTTTAATTTTTGTACTAGCGATCTCTTCACGAAGCATTTTTCTGAACCACTATCACATAAAACGCGAGCCAACAAGCATTCCTTACCAGCAGACACAGAAACTGTACAAGTCTGCAATAATGTAGATTTATTTTGTTTATATTTTTGTTCCGACATCATAGATACAATTGCACCTTTCATTTCTTTTTCAGGATTTTCTTTTGCTGTTTCTTTAAAACAAAACAAAGGACCATGGGTAGTGTTACCACATTTGGAACAAGGGTTAATTTTTGTTCTACAGTTAATTGATAAATGCGACTTAAAAAAATATTTGTAACAGCGACCTTCTTTCTTTAATTTATATCGTTTCTGCTCATCAGTGAATTTCGAACAATTTAGTCCTACATGATTAGAAGACTTGCAAAATATGCAAAACTGTTTTGTAGATGTATTTAAAGCAGCAGCTGAAGGTATATTTTTCTTTTGAGGAAAATTTTGATATTTACTTGAAGGATTTTCATATTTAGTTTTAGAATTTTCATAAGTCTTGCTTTGGGAATTATTTACTAAATTAGTATCTTCACGACATCTTAATTCCGTTTTAATAAAATTTATTAAATCGGTGACTTCACAGTCCTTATCGGGGTCACGTTTTCGATGGAAATCTAGTATCAAATTTTCGGGTAACAGTCTTAATAATATTGGTAGTAATAAATGGCCGTAAGAGCCTGATGTTACTCATAACGCATCAAGATTTCTCATACAAGTTTCAATATTATCATACAACTTTCTTAAAGAAATAACATTGTTAGAGGATTTCACTGGTTCAAGATTCAGAATTTTGTTCATGTAACAGTTTATGATATTTTCCCGCTTACCATACCTCTCTTCTAACAACTTCAAACACGTTGAATAATTTTGATCTGTCAGTTCAAAACCAGCTACAATATTATATGCAGGTCCAGACAACAAGGATTTAAGATATTGGAATTTTTCAATTTTTGATAACGATTCGTTTGAATCTATCGCACTAGTAAATAAATTAAAAAATTCTAAGAACTGGCTTGCATCACCAGAAAAATTTTCTATGTTAAGTTTAGGAAGCTTCACTGCCGAAACTGGTTTACTACCGATTTTTGAGCCGTTACTTGACTCTAGTAAAACTTTTGGTTCAGTTTCGATTTTACATTTTTAAAGCCTCATCTTAATTTTAAATTTCAAACTTGATATTTTTTCAGAATATTCTTCTACCGATTTTAGTTCTTTTTCATATTCAGTTTTTTCCTGAATTAGCTCATCCATTTCGGAATCTAACTCCTTTAGTTGAGCTTCCTTTTCATTTACGAGCTCTAACGATTCCATTAAAGAATCGCAATCAGTCTTATCAATATCAACAGATAATAATGTATCACATTTTGTGATTAATTTCGTAATTTCTGCACGAACAATAGCTCTTTTACTTTTAAGTTTATCTGTCTTATCCATGTTTAAAATTAAATTCAGTTTTCAAAATAAATTATCATGAAAAATGTATATTTTCAAGAAATCAACAGTCATGCAGAATAATAAAGGTATTTCTTACCTTTTCTCCGGGTCTTGAGGCACCAAAACATGAAGAATAAACTTCATATGTTGCACGAAATTTCACGTTATCACAATTTAAATCCAAGGTTGGGAGAGCATAATTCTAAACTTCACGATTCATGTAAAATCATATTAAAATAATAAAACATATTTCACAACTGAAAATGGCGCTGGTGTTGTTCAGTATAAGTCCAAGTCAAGCACAGGATGATTAAAAACTTTGTTAGTTCTATTTACACTTATAAATATTTACAGTATTTACAATGAAAAACATTTGGATAATATTTCTTTAAAAACATGTAAATATTCCACACTGGGAATTCAAGATGATCATATTAAAATTTCACCAATTATATTCTTCTATAAAAGAAGCCACGAAAATGGCATTATTTAATATTCGGAAATAAATTTCCCTTTTTTTAAAATTAAACATCATTTCTTCTAATAGAAGACCACGATAAAAAACCTATACGCAGCTTATTACCTGCTGCGTTCAAGATTCACATTCACAAAACCAACTAAACTAAAAAAAGGAACAAGAAAGAAAAAATGTTTTTAATATCAATTCTCTAGACAGACCACGTGACCTGGAATGGCTGGCGCCTAATCAGTCTGGCTGAGAAAAGAAGAGGTTTGCGAAATTTCACAGATACAAATGCATTAATTCATCCGTTTTGACGTTGGCTTTACTCAAACATTATACACGCAATTATACTAATATTATTAGGACCAAATACGTTGCTAGGCAACAGATGAAAGAAAAGGAAAAAAATGAAATATGCATTATGTCAAATTGATAAAACAAAATCCTTTATATTATTGGAAAACATTCATAAAGCCCCCCCCCCCCCAATATTATAACCCTAATTAAAAAAATCTCGCAAATATATTGACAAAATTTCAAACTAATTGGAATAATTTAATAATCTTATTTAAATATTTCAGCATCAAAAATTTACCATTTAAATACATTTTTCATATGAACCATTTCTTTCAACAAATGAAAATCTGAAAATCGTCTGACTTGCCATAGAAAAGCATTATAGAGCAAAATAAAATGTTCCATATTTCCCGAACGAATGAACCAAATTTAACCAAAAACTATGCAGCTAAGTCCGGGTGCCTCATCAACATGCCCAGTGAATTTCAAGCCGATCGAATGCTTTTTGCGGCAGTTATCGCGGAACAGACAGACAGACTAACAGACAGACTAACAGACAGACTAACAGACTGACTAACAGACAGACTAACAGACAGACTAACAGAAACCAAAACTTTTCTTGTCTCCACAGTAAGCCTTCACTGACGTTTCGGCAATTATTTCCAAGTTAAAACTGTAAACCTTATAAATATTATCGCATTATCAAAAAATGTCCGGTGTTATAAAGCATGGGATATGATTATTTAAATTTTTTTTTATTTATGTATCTGTCGTAGTCATTTTCTTTGCATTAAGGCATGGAGAACGGAACGTGAGACACGACAGAGACATAAAATACATTTAATATTTTTATGCCATTGCTTTAGCTTCGCGAATATCATCTGTTGTTAAAGAAACATCGTTACACATTTAAGAACCGAAATTTTCCAAGGAATAATGCTTTGAAAGTAAAACTTAATATTTGTATCTATCAGAATTACAAACTGTAATAAAAAAGAGATAACATTTTTTTTCTTTTTATTCTTTTCTTAAAATAAATATAATTTTGAAAAGAGTATTATTAATAATATATAAAATACACTCTACAATTTATCTCGTTTATAGCAACTTTGTATACACAAAGAACTCTATTTTAATTTGCAAAATACAAGACATATTCTGGTTGATTCAATACACATACGCACCGCATAAAAGGAGCGTAAAACACTGAATATAACTTACCAAGGAAATTAGGATACATGGCGTGTTCACAAATTTCAAGATTGGTCTAATAATTCAAAATTTATTAAACTTTTTTGTACCGCGAAGTAAAATTCTTCGAAATATGACCCTTGGGTATCAACGCACCGCTGTCAGTGTTTTTCTCCATTGTTCATAGGCCCCAGAGAAGTCTTCGCACGAGAGGTTGTTAAGGGACCTCGTCGAAGCTGCCTGGATCTCTGGAATCCTGACAAATCGCTTCCCTTTCAGGTCTTTTTTGATCCGGGGGAAAAAATGTCCTGGGAGCGAGGTGGGGCCTGTAGTTGGTTTGCGGCAGTATTACCATGTTAAAGATAGTCAAAACCTCGGCGGCAGCGAGCAACGTGTGAGAGGGTGCATTATCTTGGGGAACAATCCAATAGTTTCTGATATCTGGGCGGACGCGACAGGTCAGGTCAGTGTTTCTCTGGAGTGCTTCACCAGTTTTGGCTATATTTAACGTGGTAATACTGCTGAAAGCCCCTTATAGCCCCGACCTCGGTCCCAGCAACTTTGTTTTGTTTCCCCGGGTCAAGAAAGACTTGAAAGGGAAGCGATTCGACACGATTCCAGCAATCCAAGCAGATTCGACGAGGTCCCTTAACAGCCTTTCGTGCGAAGACTTCTATGGGGCCTATGAACAATGGAAAAAACGCTGGCAGCGGTGTGTTGGTGCCGAAGGGTCATATTTCGAAGAATTTTAGTTCGCGGTACAAAAATGTTTCATAAATTTTGAATTATCATACCAGTCTTAAAACTTTGTGAACACACCATGTATAACTAGGAAAAGATTGAAAAAAATCCAGTTACTGTTTTAATATTTCCATATAGTATAGGTAAAATAAACCAAAAGTTGAGTAGGGAAAGGAGACTTAAAATGATCGTAGCGGGCAAAATGGTCCACATATGTTTTCTTCCAGAAAGGTTATGCTATCTACAGGGTAACACGTGAACTAGTTGTGCCAAGTGAAGAAGAAGCAATGGCGGCATTCAAGCGATAGCAATATTACTCGTCTGAATAGAATCGTTTGAAAAAGTGCTTTTTATAACATATGTTATAAGATAAGCACTTTCATATTTGTTTACATATGCAGTCTTTCATGTACAGAAATATGACTTGGTTTATTTAATAGAGTATGTTTTTAGACGTGAAATACACTTCCGAAGTTTGTTATGTCTCTCGGCCTCATCCAGTTATACCACCTAAAATGGACAATGATGTTGCCGGGTAAAATGATCCATTATGTGGATCGTTTTACTGCTATTTCATAGGCTGAAGAAAATCCGGCACCAAGTCCTACCCATCATGGGAGCCAAATGTGTGGCTGCCCCATATCTTTCTCTCTCAGTCCACGTGTTATCCTATTATTTTTTTAATCATAATTTTCAAATATTCCACTTTATTTTTTTTTGTAAAGTCGAAAATTATACTTTAGTACATGTAAAATAGGTTTTTAGAGCAACAGCTGATGGCCATTCATAAAAATTAGAAAAGAGCATCGTTTTGGCACTAGAAATAAAGATTCGATGGGTCCCTAAAAGTAAAGCTGTTTTGCCGTGTTTTGAGAGGGAAAAGGGAGCTTTGTAACTGAGAAGGAAAAACCTCAAATTTTTTTCAAATAGGTGGAGTGCAGTATGGTTTCTAATGCATGTTTTAATTCGAAACTGATAGACCAGGAGCCGGCAGCACAGGCAATCACCTCATCGAGTTCACGGCTGATATTCACGAATTAGTTATAACTGGATTCGCATATTAAAACGCAATCGGTCTGCCAAGTCATATTTTGGTAGAAAACACTCAAAAATCCGATTTTAAAAATATCCGATAAAAATCCGACTCGTAGGTTTACCATTGTGTTTTCCTGCTCCCTGTCTTCCATGTTTTCATACTTTTGTGTGCAGGAAAGCACAATGATAAACCTACGAGTCAACCGCTAAAATCGGATTTTCAGGTGTTTTCCACCAAGATATTACTTGGCAGACCTATTGTGTTTTAATATGCGAATCGAGTTTTAACTAATTCTGTAATTTCAGCCGCGATCTCGATGAGGTGATTGTCTGTGCTACCGGCTCCCTTGCTATGAATGACACTATCCGCAAGACGGTTCGATCATTTGTCACAAAGTGACGGCATGTTTTATGAATACAAGTTTCAAAACTTATACCGTATTATTGAGCACAGTTTTGTTACATTTATTTTACACGCCATGTACTCCCATAAAAAGTCATCCTTATCTTTTAATAGTTATTCTAACCGTAATTAATTGATCACCAACAACAGGCTTATCAAAACTTTCTGAAGAGCCTAAAAAGTTGCTTTCGGGTGTTATGGTATTTCAGGTAAGGGAACGTTGGCCCTTATAACTCAGTATTAATAAAACCTGCCGTACCTTTGTAACCAATGATCGTATCGACTTGCGGACAGTGTCATTCGATTCAGAATTAAAAAAAAAAATACATAATAAACGATACTCCATTTGACATTTTAAAAAAACAGTTCAGCATTTTTCCTGCATTAAAATGCCCAGTTTTGAGACCACCCTAAAACACGGTAACATTACTTAAGTTTTTGGAGGACTCATCGGATATTCATTTCTTCAGCCTAAACAAAGTTCCTTCCAAATTTTTGTGAATGACCATGAGTTATTACCGTAAAAAACTACATGCTCTAAAGTATCATTTTCGACTTTATATTCATTAAAGCTACCTTTACATTGTAACAAATGATCGTATCGGCTTGCGGATGGTGTCATTGGAGTCAAAATTAAAAATACATAAAAAATAATACCTCACTCAACTTACTTAAAAATTTTGAGTATCCTCCCTAGCTGAGTTAACCTTGAGTTTCCCCTTAACCCCATTTCTCCCCAATAAAAATGATCTTAAACAACTTAATTTTTGGGGACTCATCGGATCTTCATTTCAAATACCAAAACGAAGATCTTCTCAAATTTTTTTGTGAATATCCATCAATTGTCTTTGAAAAACCCTATTTTAACTGTACTAATATTTTTCTAAATAAACGAATCAACTTGACGGTTCCGCAATTGTAGATGGAGACTGTGACTTAAATGTAGTTAAAACAACGAGGTCGAATCGCCCGTTAACATATGTCATGGCTTTGGACTTATAACTGTAGATAAGGAGGTTTCCTTGAAGAAAAATCTGTAAGTGAAACTCGAAGCTCATGAAGGATCTGTTTTCTGTATAACAGATAGAAGATGTTTTTAATATCTTTAAGTAAGAGAAACAATAAATGTCAAACGGGAGTTGGAACAGAAGATCCGTCACAGTCGTTAAGGAAGTCAACCCTAACATTGCTATTGCGTAAGATCATCGAATATCATTCGAGCAATATCTGAAATATTGCAGCTATCGTTGTCTGCCCCTCGCGTTTTGTAACAGAAAAAGTAAACATGAGACTTGTTTGTGGACGGTGAGTTATGATACTGGTACTAGGACGTTCGCCTGCAGGTTTGTTCACAGTTGGACGGTATGAACAGGTGATATTACAGACCAGATCTAACCCCATATAGCTCACTATGTGTTACCTATATCGTTACCGTTGGCGTAGAAGATACTGAACATGTCTGAACTTACTATGTCAGTATTAGGTTCTTCGACTGACCTAATACTGAAAAAAAGAAATGAAATATTACTATATAATTACTGCACATTAAGTAAGCATTGCATCTCAAAATTACACTTGTGTACAGTAATACACCGACTTATGTCCCCTCGACTTACATCACATCGCAGTTACGTCATATAGGCTGAAAAAAGAATTCCTTGATTAAGAAGCACTTATAACTTTTTGAAAGATCTTTGGAAGACATTTAATATCTCAGATGCAGTCCCAGTCATAGGGGATTCATGAAGTTCAGCAAAAAACAGTGAGAGATGCTGGAAAAGTCTGTGCACCTTTTTCTTCGCAGAATAAGAAATTATCTGAAAATTGTGATTCTGTATCTCTCTTAATTGATGAAATCGTCAAAAACGGAAGAGAACTCAACTTAGACATTGGATGCTGAAGATTTTGTTTAACTCATAAATTCACCTGATCCGGAATTAACCATCGACAAATTTATCGCATTAAAGAAACAAAGTACTGTCGAAAAAATAGATTAATATTTTGAGCCTAGGGGAAAAGTGGAAGGGGGAAGAGTATGACGGTTGCAAAATTAACCGAAGTACTAATATTATTGAAGCTTGAATGACGGTTCTTGTAAATATTGATTCAGACGAGCAGAGTGTAGCAACGACTAGAAAAAGCTTAGAAAACTCCCTCTGCTGTTACAAAGAGCTTCTAAGAGAAAACAGAAAACATTGTCGTTTCAAAATTCATTGCAAGATTTTTTCACATGCTCAATGACTCGAACAGGGAAGCTAGAGGAACAATAAATTGTAAGTAAACAACTTTTTGATTTATTACAAATTCTTGTATTGCAAACTCATTTTTTTACGAATGTTAAATGTATGTAACACAATCCCTAAACACAATAGAATATGTTCATAAGATTTTGGGGGAATTTTATTACTTATTCTTTTCTGCTCATCTAAATGTACCTCAACTTACGTCGTTTTAGACTTACGTCGCTATTCTCGAAACGTATTGCTGACGTAAGTCGGGTATTACTGCATTGTAATTTATGTAAATAAAAAGTAACCCTTGTAAAATAACAATGAAATGATAAACCTTCTTCCCTCACTCACTTTGTTGCATCATAATATCCTTGCTGATAAATAAATCTTTTAACTCCTTTTTCATTCCTTAGCACTAAATTCATTAACAATTTAATATGAAATCAATGTTTCGAATCTATAGAAGTTCCGCTCTTTTCTGAATTTTTTGTTACGTTGGATGCTTTAAGACACCGTATGCAATTTTATTATTTTAATATTAATTTTAGTAATTATCTCATCATATATATATTTAATGCAAATTCTCTTAATGTCAGGAATAGATAAATATAAAAAACAACAAAAACAACAAATCTATACAACAAAGATAAATTTTACTTTACATTTAATGTAATGTATTTTACACTTAATGTAATTACTAACACTTTTTACAGTGCGTAAAGAAACCATAATACTACTTTGACTTTGAAAATTATGAAGTAAATAAAGATTTTAATTATAGTTTAAACACATCAGATATCAACATACAACATATTTATAAAAATAATTTTGCAATAAATTTGAATAATGCAATAAATAAGTATGTTAACAAAAATATAAGCAATGATTGAAAATTACACTGTTAACATATTATAAGACCACTTCTCTAAAAACAAAAATAATATGTAAATTAATACGATATTTGTCCTCCATTTTTCCTTATAACCGCAAACAATCTGTTTTTCATAGAAGTAACCAGGTGATTAGGTACAGATTTAGAAATACTGTGTCATTATTTTACAATGGCTATTTCTAATTCATTGGCAGATAAAAACGGTTTGTTATTAGCATAAACTTTGCGGCTTAATAAGTCCCAAAGATTTTTCATAGGGTTCAAGTCTGGACATCGACTTGGCCATGACAGAACATGATTTTTTCTTTTTTAAACCATCGATTTAGATACGTGACAAGAAGCAATGTCCTGCTGAAACACCACCAAAAAAGGTCCAAACGGTATCAAATGATCATATAAAATAGCCTGATATTGCGCAGAGTTCATACGGCCCGAAATTCGGGTTTATTCGGATAATTCATCCTGACTAAAAGCTCCCCAAACCATTACTATCCCCTCCCATTTGTCGACTGAAGCATTGTTTCTGTTCAAGATTGTTTTTTTTTTCATATGAAAATATCACTTGTTTCCATTTCTTGTCACATGACACATTTAGACCATTTCAGTCTTTCTTCTTTATCATGTTTCATTAACATCGGTTTTTCAGCAGTTTCTTACATTTTGCATTACTACTTGATTTCAGACTCTTCCAAAATGTTACGTGTGAGGTTTTTGTTTTGCTGAAACTGTTCAAAATTTCCCCAGTTGAAAGACCTTTTTGAGTTGATAATCGAAATATTTGTCGATCATCCCATGCTGCAAAACCCCCTATTCTTCCAAATCGTTTAATTTTATTTGAATCCTTTTTTTCTAAATATTTCATTGTGAATGGCAGTTTTAGAACGCCTCATTAACCGAGCTGTTTCTCGTTCAGATTTACTAGCACACTTATAAAACCAAATTTGTCTTACTTCAGTCGCAGACAACTCTTTATCCCGCGATATCTTCAAATATATTGTAAATAACACTATCTAAACCAGCACCTTTGAATCTCGGGAATACATTCACGAAATACAAACGCGTACGTTTTATAATGATTCTGATGTGATGTATGCTAATTTCCTCAAATGGTCATATAATTTCATAACAGTCACCTTATTTACATTTAAAAAAAAAAATAGAAGATTTTAATAAAATGTAACTTGCATTTTAATGTAGCAATTATAACAGAAAATGTTCTACGATCAATTTTAAATACACACGCTGGAAATTTGCATATTCTGTCTTCTTCTTCAGAAGTGTACCAATTCGTTAGTGGTCTTATAATTTCTTAACGCACTGTAGGTGCGTTCGTAATTATATGAATACGTAGCATCTATAGTCTTCGTCTGTCCGTATGCAGGGCGCAAAAGAAAGTCCCTTTAACTTGAAAATACTTGCGAACGGAGAGAGCTACAGCTATGCAAGTAAGATAACGGTATAGTAAAGCGACTACGACCGACCTAAAGCAAACGACAGCAGCGCCCCTCGTTGCAAAATTTGGAAGATAGCCATTGAAAATCGAAAACGAAAAGACATAGAGCAAAATTTACAATTAGAAAGTTTTAGAGCATCAATTAATTAGTACAAAACGACATTTGGTTTACATGGATAAGATAAATCTTCGCCTGTATACCCAAAAATTTCCGAAATCGATGCACTCCATTTTGTGTAAACGTTTCAATGGAATAGCCAGAAGTGTGAAGAAATACGAACAATTTATTGTACAAATACTTACTTATCTCAATACATTTTGATGAAATCACACACACAAAAAAAAAAAGACAAACTACCTCACAGTGATAAAAAGTTAATACTATTCAATATCTTTGAAAAGTTCGGCATTGCTCCCGATACACGTTTGCATTTGTGAGAGTAATTCTGCATGCACATTTCTCAACATGGCACGGTCTGTTGCAAGCCTGTTCAATACGACGACATAGATTTAACCCTTCCAAGGGCGGTGGCTAGACGGTCTAGCCACCTAATTTTAATTCCATAACTGAAAATGGCACCAAGAATATTTTAATAAAATTTTGCTTTTTGTAATGAAAGTGGAAATTAGCTGGTTTTTATTTTCTAAGAGATTCGTTTGAATATTCTGATGTCAGTCAATTATTTCATCAGTTTACGAACAGAATTCTTCTGCCCCTGAAAAGGTTAATCTAAAATTTTAAACTCTTTGGAAATTAAATTTTTACAGACATTAGAGCACAGTACAACGTCACAATCTGCAATTTTGCACTGCTACATTTCCGGAATGTGAATATGCAAAGTAGAATCGTCGCTCATCGATTTCGGACATTTTTGGGTGTACAGGGAACGATTTATCTTATCCGTGTGAACCAAGTGTCATTTCGTATTAATTAATTGATGCTCTAAAACTTTCTAATTGGAAATTTTGCTCTATCTGTTTTTTGTTTCCGATTTGCAATGGCTATCTTCCAAATTTCACCACTACGGGCGGTGCTGTAGTTTGCATTAGGTCGGGCGTGATCGCTTTACTACATCGTTACTTCACTTGCATAGCTGTAGCTCTCTCCGTTTGCAAGTATTTTCAGGTTAAAAGGACTTTCCTTTGCATCCTGTATAAAAGCTCAGAAACTACCCAACCGAATTGCTTGAAATTTAATATACATAATCGCTGCAGAATTTTGTCGAGTCATTTCAAATTTTATGAAAATGGAATCAACAATTAAATATATATTAATAAAAGTTTTCTTCACTCTATTAAATTCGTAATTAATTCAGTGATATCCCATGATAAGTAATGATTGTAGGCTGCTATGGTGATTACGTCCTATTTAAGAGGAAGTCATACTATTTAAATGTTACATTTATTTAATGTATACAATCATAATAAATTTTGTATACATGCATTTTTGAGTAAAAGTGGAGCCGCTATTGAGTCAAGATCTGAATATTTATAAAACTAGTTACAGTACGAACGCACCTCATTTGCTACGATTGACGTCCAATTTCCGCCTTGTTTAAATTATGATGGGTGGACTCATTAGCAGAGGTAGAGTAGAAAGTTACTTTATTATTTAATGTGTTTTATTTCTTCTTTGATTTAGTTAAAGAACCCGTTGTAAACTCGTAATCCTTGATGATTTAGATTTAATAATGTCTAATGCTATTCTAAAAATCAAGTAAGATTTCATCGTACAGAAAAATAATTGATAACGATATCAAAAAATAAAAGTATCTTTTTTAGTTTAAAATATATAAAGAAAAACTTTACTAACGTACTGATTATTGCTAAGTAGAAATTGATTTTAGAAGAGGCAAAATACCATTTGAAAATTGTTAAATATATATAAAAAAAAACCCTAAACCTGTTGCCGTGCGATCCATGAAGGTTATGGACCTACAGTGCCGAACTCTGTATACTTGACTCTGGGCCCCGAGGTGCTATGCAGCATGCGCCTCTGCCAGGTGGTCAACCCAACGCGAGACCCTCGGTGTTAATAATAAAATATTATAACTCGCTAAATATTTAAAATGGAATCCATAAATTTTCTTTCCTTAATAACCTAATACTTTATATAACTAGACATTTTAAATACTTGCGTTGACAAACAAAACAACAGGTAGATCTCATTTATCCTATATTAAAAATATTGAAAATAACAGCTTTTTTCATTACTCATATCTATAGATTCTCAAAATTTATATATGTTTTAAAAAATTATTTTTAATAGTTTTAAAACATTAATGAAACACCAAATTATTATTAAAAACCTCATCTTAAATTAAATAAAATTATGTATATACGTACCTACTGTTGCATACTTCAATCTAAGAGTAATATTGGTTTTCCTTCATATACACATATTTATTCTAAAACAGCGAAAATGGCAGCCTTTAAATGATTGCTAAATAACAGTACTGTAAGAATCTCAAATATTTTCCTTTTATGTTATAAATGAAATGTCGAATCCATTTTTAACCGATAAAAAAGACATGTAATGAGATGTTTGAATGACATTGTAATGGTACACTATTTCAAGATTTGTTCGAAGCGTTATACAAAATAAATAAATGTGAAATGGTGAAAGAAAATCGAATACGTTTTGATCTATGCGTGCGATAATGTACCTTGTTGTATCAAGAAATGTTGTAAAGCATACTAATACGAAATATTTGATATGAGAAATATAATGACACATTAAATCAAATTTCGGAAAAGAATTGATTTCATGCGCTGTACTTTTAAAACTTTTGTTACAATAAATATGTTTAAACAATTATATATTGTTATTTTTAAAATTGTTTTACAATAGAATTAAGTAGATTAGCGAAACGATTTATTAAATGAGTAGTCCTTTAAATATACTAGGGGATCGTACCCGGGCTTCCCGGTTTAAATAATATATGTGGAAACATTTTTTTTTTTATTGAAAACTAATAATAGTTTTATAGGCAATAAATTTTTTAGGATGCCCACTTACATTAAAAGAGCATTTTTCATATGGAAAATACGAATTATACAATCAAATAATTTTTTTAAATTTATCAAAAGCGATATTTTCTTATTAGCCGCATGCTAAGAGTTATTTGTCCAAGATTTTGCTACTTACGGCATCCTTTTATATTCTGATAATTTCAGAGCTTATACATGTCTGTTAAATTTGTGTTTTATTTACATTATTCTATTTATTTATTCATAGGGAAGTTTGTTTAATGGTTATTAGCCGTAAGAAAATGATGAACTCTTTATTTTGTTTTAAGTACAAACGGATTAATCTTTCGTAATCGAGCTCCGCGCGATATAGATAAATTAAAAAATATTTCATGCTTTAAAATTGTTTTTAAAACCATAGACAATCAGTAAACTGAGATGCATTTTGCAAACAAATTGCATTTGAAAGAAAAAAAAATCCTATTTGGTGATCTAAAATTTTAAATTGTACGATTACAAATATGTTAGATTTCTATTTTTTCAATATTATTCTTTTATTTATTTATTAAGAAGTATTAATTTCGTTAATTTGTCTTTCACAAATATGTTAGATTGGTATTTTTTTTTATATTATTCGTTTATTTTTATATAAAGGAAGTGCTAATTTCGTTATGCAAAAATAGTCAGAAACAAATGCTGAAAAATGTTTGTTGCTTTATGTACAAAATGTTTATTATTATTATTTATTGAAACCGCTACGTGATAAGATAAACTTTTAAAAAAATCATGCTTAAAAATTATTTTAGAAAAGATAGCACATCAGTCAATTACGATACAGTTTTTAAACAAATTGCATTTGAAAGTAAAATTTTTCCCTATACGACGAAAATTGAAAATGTACGATAGTCAGAAGATTAAAAAATTACGATAGCGAAAATTTCAAGACCGAAATTTGATCGTGAAGTGTTGCCATTCGCAAAATGACGCCAGCGTTACGCACAGATACTTTTGTTCTTTATAATATAGATACTTAATCCGTGAAATATAATAAAGATCAGTTATTAGGATGTGGTTATCAATTGAGGCTCTTATGCTTGGTATTCCGGAATGTAAAACATCAATTTTCACCTAGTCAAAATTTGCATACGCACTTCTCATATCCATATTCATCATTTTAAAAAATGTATTTCGTTTGATCATTTAAAAATCATTTTAACTCAAAACTTGAAGTCACGATTGTCATCAATATCTTTTATGTGAACAGACGCACTCTTTACTTGAGATTCTAATCTCAATTTTGGAAAGTAAAAATTTCCCTAATTTATGTTTTTTAGATGCATTTGTGTTAAAATGTTTAGTTTTATCTAAGAAAATAATCGTTTTCTTTTAAATATGACTTCATTTTCACTTAAATAAGCACTTCGCATAGTGTCTGAAACTGAGTATCAGTACACATGCAGAAGTAAGGACAATATAGAAAATTCATGAGGAAAAACGCGTGTTTTCAAAAGCAGTATGTCATTTTCCGTTATTATCCCCTTAATATAATATTCTGCTCCTAATAGGATTTTGCGCCAATACAACAATTTTATCAACAATTTTGAATTTTTATCAGAAAGTAGCATGAATAAAGATAAAAACACCCCATTATTTCTCTTTTGTCTGTAATAATGAAGGCTATCTAATTTTCACCATGTTGAAGAAATTTCCTAAAATGCTTTTAAAATTAAAATATAAAATAGGGGATATTAAAAAAAAAACATATAGTGAGATCACATCTACAAATGAAGACCTTTCAGTTTAAAAGAAATGTTATTAAAATTGGTTCAGCAGAAAGATCAGGGCAGATGACTAAAAAACACACTTGTGTTTTAAATATATAGATTACATAAAATTGGGAAAAATTAAATTAAGCAAATTATGTTATTTTGATAAAATTATAGTAGAATGTCCTAAAGAATAGCATTAAAATTTTATTATTCGAGAGAATTTTGGAAAAAAAACTTTGGGAACATGATATTATTTTAAACCACGAATCATTTGTTTGCTTGTCTAACTCCGCGTAGCAAATCCATCCAGGCGAGAATCATCAATTTCCGTAATATAAATCGCTATTATTTGCATGTCACCTCTCTTTTATAAATACACTCTAAAATTTTGTAGAACATTCCGTTTTATCAGTGTGTGATTTTGATTACCTTATTATCAAAAGTGAAGCGTTTTCACTTGGCCTGAATTTCGAAGCAGCTGGGCTGTGAAAACGACGCATTTCTTCAAAACATAATTCAGGTTTAAGAAGTAAAATACACGCTTTTTTTTATAAAATGACGCCTTTTGCATACTCTAAAGTAATCCACTTTTACAATCCAGCATTAAACGTCGTCTGTATGCAGTGAGCATGCAAACAGTATGCATATTACGTCATTATCACGGAATAACAGACAATATTCTTGGCATAGCCAATATTTTAATTTCTACTTTTTTTTCAGGTTTTATGGAAAATGGCAACAAAAAGATACAGTATCTGTTATTTTCGACTATTTCCCGTTTACTTTCAATAGAAATGGGGTGCTTTTGTTGCCACGATAAGAAAAATGATATTCAAAACTACAAAAAAATTAATATCTCCAAAATAAATTGAGGTACTGCTTTCAAACAAATTGCATTTAAAAGAGCATTTTTTCCCTTATACAACGGTTTAAAAATTTAAAATATGCGATATTTAGAAGTTTAAAAATTTGCAGTAGAGAAAATTGAAAAACAAAAATTTTATTTCAAATTGCAAAGTGTTGCCATTCGCAAAATGACGTATGCGTTATGCACAGATATGTTTGTCCTTTATAATGTAGATATACAAAGGGAAGAAATTGTAAAACGAACACATAAATAGCAAATAAGACAAAAATGAAACTTATAGTTCTACTTTTTGACAAAAAATGAAAGTAGCATGCATTTCTTAAAAATATACATGTACATTAAAAGTGGCACATTTAGATGACTGAAGTTAACTTATTAGAGTTGACTGCTCATTTAGAGTTTTTGGGATTCAAGTCGGTTTAAATTGTAAATAATGTCTTATTTTTACTTATGATGTAAATATAAATTTATGGGGCCGCCTTCATAGTGAACTTGTACCAAACTGTGAAATTCATAAAACGAATCCTAATTTTGATATCACATTTGGCCTTCTTCAGTAAATTTTATCTTATGATACCAAGCAAAAAGTCATCGTATGAATACGTATTACGAAAAGCCATTGTATGCTTAAAATCGTATGTAATTGTTGTAAGACAGATTGTAATGTGAGTAGTTTTTTAAACATGACACATACTTTGCGGAATGAGCTTCAATTTTGGGTTCGCATACTTAAAGCCAATAAAAATCAATTTCTTTTAAAAAAGTCATAGGTCACATTTCTTTAATTTTTTATCAGAAATTTATTTCTAATATATAAAGTAGTGCTCAAAAGTATTTTGACAACATTATATTCGCTCTTATTTTGTTAAATACTCTTGTATTTTTCTTGTGTTTCACGTTATTTTCTAGTAAATCATAGTTAATTTGTCGAAATTGTGTAAAACATTGAATATGGTTAAATAAAATAAATGATTGATTTTTGCATTTTATAATTATTTTAATTTACGTCAAATATTATCTTTGTCAAAATACTTTTAAGCGCTTTTCTTTTGTATATATATTGTGTAAAAAAGTAACCGAAATTGTTAAATAAAACACAAAAAAAATTATTCGCAATTTTTTTTTCGCATTCATGGTAGGCCTATAGAATCCAATACGATTAGACCACGTTTGACCCAATTCTGCTTACATTTTTTTATTAGGCTGATTGAAGTAGGGCCTCCACCTCCCTCAGCGAAGTTTCTTGTATGGCCTCGGTTGACTCAAAACGCCTACCTCGAAGCGGTAATTTTAGCTTCGGGAACAGGAAAAAGTCAAGCGAGTACGATGCTTGGTCGGATATATTCGTTGCGTTTTTGGCCAAAACCTTTTCCACAATTATAACTTTGTGCGACAATGTATCACCGTGGTGCAAAATCCATACTAAATTTCCGTGATTTTTAAGATGTTCGCGCACACGGAATTTAATTTGAAACGCGCAATTTAAGCAAAGTCTTTGCTCAACTAATTTTTCGTTTGTCAGAAATAGCAGAGCACTCAAAAGTGAGGACTAAAAAAAAACAGCTGCTGTAAACACAGTAAGTCACAAATGGTGCTCAAAATTTGCTTTATAACTCGGTATAGTTGTGACAGTCTACAAAAAAAATTGTTATCTTTTACTGGCAGCTTTTAAATCATAAATTCGGGGTACTTTTTACACACAATGTCTATATGCAGGGTGTCCAGCGAATAAGACCCTGATTTCAAAATTAAATATCTCAAAAACAAAGAACAATAGAATTATGCGGTAAACGGTTTGTTTATTAGCTAAGCTGTAAAAATGTTATACAGACGTTTTAAAAATTAGTTGCAAAAACCGCTAACAGATGGCGCTGTAATCGCAATGCCTATAAAATGTGTTTTGAAGTCCAGAGCACTAGCGTTTCATTCCTAGATGGCTTCCTATGGAAGAACAAAAATTGGGAAGTACCACTTCTTCGTTTGGAGGAAGTGTAGAAGTGGAGACATCTGGTCACAGAATTATTGCATCAGCTTCAATTTTAGAGAATTTCAATTAATAGAATTTTCAATAAAAAAATTAGCAATCATTATATAAGAAGTTATTAAAATATTTTATTTGGATAATGTGCAGAAGCGGAGACATCTGGTCACAGAATTATTGCATCAGCTTCAATTTTAGAGAATTTCAATTAATAGAATTTTCAATAAAAACTTTAGCAATCATTATATAAGAACTTATTAAAAATATTTTATTTGGGTAATGTGCAGAAGGGGAGCCATGTGTTGACAAAATTGAGATTTGTTTCAAATTTTGTTATAAGCTACTTCGGTCCGGATACCACTGTCTCTGTGGTATGTCTTTTCTCTCCTAATTGGTAGATCGTGAAATCGAAGCCAAGTAGAGGAAGATTTGAAAAAAAAAATGGAAATCTTTACTTTAAAATATTTATTTAAACTATGAAAAAAAGATTGAATAAAAAAATCCAAAGTTTCTGGTTGTAAAATTTAATTAAGCTAAAAGAAACCCCTTTTTTAAAAATCATTGAGCATTTATAATAATGATTCATAAATCATTTTTTTTAAAAAACTGTACAGAATAGTTTGAATGAAAAAATACAAATTTTCTATTTTTAAAAACTTAATTAAGTTAAAAAAATAATTTTAATTTTAAAAACTCTTTTTCATTGTTTTATCACTGAGCACAGAAATATGGTGCATCTTCTAGCGACAGGATCCAAAGTGTTGGAAAGGAATGCAGCATCCAAAATACTTTTGCTTTGACGTTGATAATATGACTTATCATCAATTTAAAAAATAATAATAATTTAATGCATAATTTGTCTCTAAAATTTTGTTTACAAAGAAAAATATATGTGTTGTGCTACAACCAAAGTATTATGCCGTGATTTAAAAATATAAATGAAAAGTGCAAAATTATTTTTTTCTTTATAATAATTCAGGTATAAACAATAATACCAAAATATTATGCCGTGATTTAAAAATATAAAAAATAAATTAAAAGTGCGAAATTATTTTTCTAAATATATGCATTTTGATTTAAATAATTATATGGCATTAAAAATTGAATTTAATAAAATATTTTAGTAAGTTCTTATATAATGATTTCTGAACTTTTTATTGAAAATTCTATTAATTGAAATTTTCTAAAATTAAAGCTAATGCAATAATTCTGTGACCAGATGTGTCCGCTTCTGCACATTATCCAAATAAAATATTTTAATAAGTTCTTATATAATGATTGCTAAATTTATTATTGAAAATTCTATTAATTGAAATTCTCTAAAATTGAAGCTGATGCAGTAATTCTGTGACCAGATGTCTCCACTTCTGCCTATCACCCCAACGAAAAAGTGCTCTTCCCCGATTTTCGTTCTTCCATAGGAAGCCTTCTTAAGGAATGAGACGCTAGTGTTCTGGACTTCGAAGCTCAGTTTACAAGTATTGCGATTATAGTGCCATCTGTTAACGATTTTTGCAACTAAATTTTGAAACTTCTGTATAACATTTTTACAGCTTAGCTAATAAACAAACCGTTTACCGCATAATTCTATTGATCTTTGTTTTTGAGATATTTAATGTTGAAATCAGGGTCTTATTCGCTGGACACCCTGTATATATATATATATGTTATATAAAAATTTTACTTTTACCATTTCTTTAAATTATTTTAAATTGCCGGCATATTCATTATTTCCCTTTTTTTAATACTCTCTATTATTTATTTCTAGTTAACTTCCTATAAATTTAAAACGCATATCTTAATAATAGTCTTATTCAAAAACTTAATCTAAACTTTTAACCCCTTCATTAATTTTTATCGGCTACGAAACTGTAAACTTCTGAGAGCAGTTACTTTATTTTTCGAATGTTTATAAAAGCTATTTTTACATTTCATCTCACTTTCGCGCCAGACGGGTGAGCGTAAGCCTTTTCACATCGGAATCCTTCCATCAGCAGCGCCGGTATTCATTTAAGTGAGGTTTCTCGATCGCTCTCCATTGGTTGAGTAACGGATCGCAGTTTCTTTCAAGTCTCGCTCATGAATTTTTTGGTTAGCCTGAAGCTAGCATTTCAATCGGAATTCATCCGCGTATTCTAATAAAACACATAAGCTCAGAAAAATATTTTTTGTGCTGTTTGATTGTTTACCTTATCTGTTACCTGGAGTCCTAAGTCACGTTGAATATTAAATTCGTTATTTAACATCTTTTTCGCATGAATAACTAGTTCGTGCTCAAGCATGATGGATCTGAGAATTCTCATTCTGTGGGAATTGCTTACGTTGATATGTTCTGATAAAATAAACATTATCCAATGGCTATGTTTCTATGTTTTAATTGGGAAATCCCTAGATTTCTTCATAATCCCTTTTTTACCACTCATGCGGTCTAATCTGCCTTGACTTCATCATGAATCAATGCTTGTTTGATTGGACTTTACCAATCTTATCACTATCAACAATCGATAGAGTTGATTAAATAAGTCAACTGAAGTATTCTATCGGTCCACAGCTGCTAAATTTCAACAGTGTTGACACCTCCAATAGCGAGGCTTGCACTAAGTGGTACGACTGCCATACAACCTCACCAATGGCTGATTAAAATATAGTACTAACCCAGTAATATGTCGTAAAAAGCACGACGCGATTGTTCGACTTAACACACTTATTTGTTACGTAATATATATATATATATATATATATGTGTGTGTGTGTGTGTATGTGTATTCAAATAAGTGTTAAACTATATTTAAAATACTATCTACATTGCAATCTGTTTTGAATGGACTGCCAACGAATTTTACATTTTGAGTTCGAAATTGAAATATTTATAATTCCTAACTACTTCACTAAAGGACTTTCGTTTGTTATTGTAATGTAAAATTTACTAAAAAACCAAAGACGATGCCAAAATTAGGTGTCCGTATTGCAAAGTTTAGACTTTGATACAATTTTATTGTGAAGACGATACCCAACTTTCTATTTTTCGAACATTAATTAAAAGAAGACATCATTTTCTGTAGAATGGCTATTCTAGTTCTTGTCTGTGGCAATTAAGAGTTTAAAATGTATGCGATCTTCTCTTTTTATTTATATATATTTTTTATTTTTTCTTTGACCGGCTGTACATTAAAATTTCTTCCCGTATTTCAGTTACAGATTCTTAAGCAAATCATGAAATTTCCTTAATCGACTTTAAGGGGTCTCAGGACTCTTAAAGCTTTAAAATTTCCGAAATTTTAATTTTTTTTAGACGTTAAACTCCTGTTTTTTCTGTACATTGTGATATAATTGTTTCCTTGAAATTCCCATTAGAACAGAAGTTATGACTTTTAGAATTATACACGATCAATAGCTGTAGCGGCATTTCCGAAACTTTGAAGTCATTTTTCTCCAAATGACGTTTTTGAGCATAACGCGCACGATATCTTAAAAATTTCTGAATATTTTTTCATGAAATTTTCAAAACATAATTTTCATGTTATTCTGTATAAACTGACATTCTGTATCATGTTATGTCTGAACCTAAAATTTCCTTTTTATTATTAAAAAAATATTTTTCTAGGTGATTATACTGTTAAAATTTTCTAAATTTTGCATTAGTTAAATACAACTTTGTATTAAAAATACGAAAATGCTTTAAATACAATTCTATTTATGTTCAGGGTAATTATTAAAATCTTAAGTTTACTTTGGGACCAAAATTTTAATTCTAGTTGCAAAATTTATTTTGTAACCCTGCGCGTAATCTTTTACGCCAATTTTCTGCTCGTCAAAAGTCTGATAGTTTAGAGACCCCTGTAAATGCTTATTCTGCACCTTGCAATATTTTAAATACATGAAATGAAAGAACATACTTATATATTTTATTCCAAAAAAAATGTGTATTAAAATCAAATACTTTTTAATATATTAAATATTGAAAATGGTCTGGTTTTTTTTTTTTACTTTAAGGATCCTGAGACCCTTCAAGAAAAAGATTAACAATTATTAAAAAGCGAACAAATCGGTTAATAAATTTAAGGACATTTTAAGAAAAAATGATATGTTTAGGGGATAATTTATTCTTACGCTGCAAGAAAAAAAATCTGTAATTCTACAGATATAAAATTAAAGAAATCTGTATGCTTACTAAAATTTTATCTGTACACTGTACAAAAAAACATGTAAATCTACAAAACTAGTTTTTGTAAAGCTACATAAATCTATAGCTTTACAAAAGAATCTACTAAAATTACAGTAATCTTATTTAAATCTTACCTGTAACCCGGTTTGCAGTTACATTAAAAGTTCTAGTCATTCCAGTTTTCTAAAATATTCTTAGTAAACTTACAGATTTTTTTATTTACGGTGCAAAAGAGTATCTGTTACATTAATTTTTGTTGTTGCCGTTACATAAAAAGCTCTAGGAATCCAACTTTCCTAGACAAATTTTAGTAAATTTACATTTTTTTTTCTTTACAGTGCATAACAAGATAAGTTGTTAATTACGATATACAGGCCGTAATAAGATTTAGATGACTGTGAGAATCTGTTTTTTTTTTTTCTAAAATAATTTAAATTCTACTTCGCTAAATGTATTCCTATTGTAATACATTTAGTTTCAGTGATAACAGCTGAATATTTTATTTCAAAAATGAGCTTGCATAACTCACCTTATTATCATAATTTAAATGAAATGAATTCCAGTTTTTCATTTAACTAAATTTTTGTGTAAATTTAAAGTCATGCTAACAATGCATCCGGCAAAATTGAGAACTGCTTTATAGTTTATGAAACAAACAAATAAAATAAGGAAATATAACTATCAACCATAATAAATAATAACCCCACGCACTGACAAAAGTGACATCACCAGTACTTATTGAACTCCGATTTTCTAGTATAATTACTTCCTTTTGACACATTTTCCATGTACATGTAAATTAAAATGTCTTCCCGTACTTTACTCTCCAGACTCCAGAGAAAATCTTCATCAGATAATACTAGAACGTGGTAAGCATATTGCTTAAAGAAACACGCTTAGCTTTTAATTAATTTTGGGGGAAAACGTTAACTTCAATAAATAGAATTTTTCTTGTCATTAGTGATGTTAGGGAAAATATTAAATAATTTATAACAACGTAACATTGCTCATTAATATGTTAAGCAAAATTTATCCCAAGGAAATGCAATGTATTTTTCGAGAAAATTAGTGTGCATAATAAGGTCGACTTTTAATAAGGATATATAGATTTTTTTTAAAAATTGAAATAACGTTGAGAAATGTGAAGATTGTGAAATACCTTGCCACTTTCTTCGAAATGGTTCAAATCTCGGCTAAAGCAGAAAAACCATTCTTTACACAGGGATCTGAAAATGCATCTTGGATTGATTGATTCGCAAATTCGTACAATGTAAAAAAAAAAAGAAAAAAGGACTAAAAAACGGAGATTCTACTGGCAATCTAGATGCCAGTACTATTTCCGTATTTTTACGGGGAAATTGTGCTATAAATTACAGAAAATGTACCGTTTTACTGATTAAAAACGGAATTTTTTCTGTAATTTATGGGGAAATGTTTCCGTCAAAATACGGAAATAGTATTGATGTTTAGTTTGCCAGTAGAATCTCCGTTTTTTAGTCTGTTTTTTACAGTATAAAACAAGGAACTATTCGAACATAAATTCACCTTCTAAAAAAATTAATAAAATTATTGACGGTCACATTCTGAAAAAAGGAGTCAAGTTGAAAATTCATAAAATGAATCAGTTCAATTCTAATTAATTTTAAAACAACGAACAATCATCCATCATTGATTATGCAACACTTCCCAACACATGCAGAATGCTGTAACAGAACTTTGAAGTTTATTAAGATGGATGTTGACGTCTAAGTGAACAAGGTAAGTCTGTCTAAGAGACAGCGCATGAGACTGATGAGGAACAAATCTAAGTTAAAGAAGAAAGGATAAAAAATATATGCTAATTATATTAACTGGCTTTAAAAATATATCTAAGTAAACAATTTAGAAAACGTATAACTAACTTGAAAACACAATTTCTGCAATTACCATAAATAGTCGGAAAAATATCCGAATTGTTTTGGGAAGCCCTGTATATGATCAATAGATTTGTATAAGTGCTATACAGTATGCTAAAAGTTAGTTCAATTAAACGTATAGCACAATTGGAAATCCCCATTTAATCGATAATTCCAATTTCCGCCAATAAGCGAAAATGTACATGAGATCGTTTGTGCAGCCCTGTATATGATCTATAGAATACTCACCAAGTAATATGACAAAAAAAAGTTAAATCTTAAAACGCTTACCACAACTGAAAATGCACTTCCAGGATTGATTGCTCATAGGCAATACTGTGGAAAATTACTTCTGTGTGCCCTTATAAATGAACGATAAATTATGTGCGCACGAAATTCTACAATAAGCGTTTTATAGTACACATCAGTCATATACATAACAGTGACAAACAGACACATCAGTGATGTACATATACATTGTGGGTTCCACTAATTTGATCATCGTGTATTTGATTTAAATAAGCTGGCCTTTTAAATATAAAGAATATGGAAGATAACTCTTCCTTCTGGACTGGAAGGATTTTTTTGTGCAGCTCTCTATGTGGTCCATAGATTCGCGTGTACATTACGTAGTATGCTAAAAAGAGTTGAATTGAACCCATAGTACAGTTGAAATTTCCAATTCAGCAGTTTCTAGTAATAAACGGAAATGCACTCGAGATGTTTTGTGTAGCTCTGTATATTGTCTATAGAATTTATACACACCAAGTAATATGCAGAAAAATTGTCAACTTTTAAAACTCATACCAGAACTGAACACGCACTTCCAACTATTATTCTTCGTTTGCAGTACTGAAGTCAAATTCTTTTGTGCTCTTGTAAATGAACGATAAATTATATGCACACTTGATTCTACAGAAAACGTCTTGTAGCACACTTCAGTAATACATATATGTTATATAAAAATTTTACTTGCAACATTCGTTTAAATTATTCTAAATTGCCGTCGTATTCGTATTTCCCTATTTCTTAATACTCTGTATTATTTCTAGTTAAATTCCTATAAACTTAAAACGTGTATCTTAATAATAATCCAATTAAAAACCTTAATCTAAACTTTTAATACATTCATTAATTTTTACCAGCTACCAAAACTCTAATATTCTGAGCGCAGGTACTTTTATTTTTTGAATGTTTATAAAAGACATTTTTGTTATTTTTTTTATTTTATTCCATATCAATTTCACGCCAGCTAACTAGCGTCAGCCGTATTACATAGAAATTCCAACCAGGACTCATTTCTATTACGCCCCTATCTCACTCTCCATTGGTTGAGTGACGGGTGGCATTTCTTTCGTGTATCGATTATGAATTTGTTTGGTTCGTCTGAAGTTTGCATTTCAATCGGTATTCATCCGCGTATTCTATCAAAACACTCGAGTATGAGTTCAGAGACAAGATTTTTGTGGTGTTCGATTGTTTATCTAATCTGTTACTTGGTGTCTTAAGTCGGGTAGAATATCTAAATCGTCACTAACATCTTTTTCGCATAAAATATTAATTCGTGCTCTGACCTGAAGGCTCTGATAAAGTCTTGCACTGTGGGAATTGTTTACGTTTATATGTGTGGTTAAATAAACAGTTTCAAGTTAATTTCGCCTCTGCTTTTGGGGAAAATTATCGAATTCTTAATCCATTACTGACCACTTATGCAGTCTCACCTGCATTTGAGTGCATCATGTATAGCTGGTGTTTCAATTGAACTGAGCCAGTCTCATCACTATAAACAGTCGATAAAGTTGATTAAATCAGTCAACTGAATGTATTCTACTTGCCCGCAGCTGTTCATGTTCCACCATATTGATACCTCCAACAGCAGTGTTTGTACTAAGTGGTACGAATGGAATACTACCTCACCAATGTCTGATTAGTATCATACAGCACGATAGTGCTGTATAGTAGAACTCAGCCGCATCTTTTACGTTTTGAAACATGATAAAATACAACTCGATTACAGTCCAAACCAGAAAACATTCAGTGATGAATAATGGCTTGTTGGAAAGCTCTTAATTTAGCGATGTACCTTTCGAAGGTCGGGTCAAAAAATAACTAATATTAAGGGAATGTCACTCATTTAAACTTTACGTAGCACTATACCTTCCCTAATTCAACATTATAGAAATATCTCCTCTTTAATTTTCTAATTCAATCTTTTCTTTTGTGTTGCCACACCCTAAAAATAGCACAATAATTAAAAAAAAGGATAATACGGGTACTTTCTTTTTATAAGTCAATAAAAATTCAGAAATTTTCGGTAAATGCTAGATCATTTGGTTCAAATTTCTAAATATCGCACATTTTCAATTATTACACAATCGTGTGGGGGAAAATGTGCTTTCAAATACAATTTGTTTGAAAACTGTATCTCAATTTACTCATTTTTATGGCTTTTAATTTAATTTTTAAGCACGATTTCTTTTAAATGTATGTCTATTGCATGCAGATTCTATTATGGAAGAATAATGATCCATTATCACTTAAAACAATGCAAGTAGTTTCAATAATAAAACTGTCTCCAGCTAATATTCCGTAACAAACTTATAAAATGAATAATGAAATAAAATAAATAAAACAAAAATTTAACATGTATGTAATCCCAAAATTTCCAAATTTTACACCGTCGAATACCAGGGAAGATGTAATTCCAAATATAATTTGTTTGAAAACTGCATATCATTTTACGTAAGGAGTCTTAAGCGATTTTAAAATTAGTGTTAAAATTTCTAAAAAGCTATAACCAAAATCAAAATAGAAAAAAAGAGAAAGCTAACCATTTTTTCGTGAAATAAAGAAAAAATAAATAAAAATACAGTAGAAACATAAATGGAAAAAAAAAGATGTTTAGTGTATTTTTAATTTAATTCTTAGTTCTACAACTTTACATTTTTGACTGAGGAACACTTTAAATTTTCGACTACATAAAAACTGAGGAATAAAACATAATTTTACACATTCATCTTCACGAAGCAACTTAATCGAAACTATAAAAAATCGTCTGCTTAAAAATTGTCATCTACAAATATTAGATCATAGGGTTTTTTTGTTGTTTTTTTTTTATTACTGATATTTATCCAATGAGGCTGGGCAAAATCAAATTTAAGTTTTTTGCGTGTATCGATAGAATTATTGTCTTATATTTAGAGCAAATTAAACAAGAAACACCGATTTTCATATAACTTTTTCTTAAAAATGACGCGCCTAAAATTTCTCACAAAGCCACTATAAGGCAGAATGACTAAGCAAGAAAAATGCCATTTGATAAACATTCTTTTTAATTCACAAATCTGAAATGTTTCATCTAGATTTACCAAATGACGTCATTTTTATCCAATTTCGTCAAAATGATTTCTCGTGGTTATCAGCAGTTTCTAATAAAAAAGTGAAATCATAAAAGAACGAAATGCTTTTTATAAATGAATTTTGGAAATGTGTATTTTAACTTAATAAACGTTTAACCTACATGATAATATTGTTTTTTACTTGAAATTTAGTATCAATGAAATTTATGTTATAGTTTTGTCGAAATGTATAATAAAACTAGATTTACACTTCCAACAAAAAATACTCGTAAGATCTCATGCAATTTAAATGCAACGCAGTAGGTTGCTATACCAACTAGTTTTATTAAAAGATGAACACTGGAACAATAAAATTTTTTTCATTGCGCCATATTAACTAAAATGTTAAAAATAATTACCTTATAAGACGCTTTGTAAAGAAAGAGCAAAAAATGGAAGTTAAGGAAGTGGCAAAAATAAAACAACGAAGCTCGTTCTCTATATTATAAAGATTGGAGCAAACAGAATACAGAAAAACATAGTCTTTCAAAGAAAAGATGGAAGACCAAAAAATGGCAGAAAAAAAAAAAGGAAAAGCTTTTAGCTTTTGATAAGCTCTGTCAACGAAAAAAATTGTTCGAATTTTCCCCTTTTAACACGTTCACGCCGCACAGTGTAAGATTTTGCAAATCTAGCAGGAAAAAAGTCCAAAAATAGACTTGCAGTAATTTCACTTTTAGATGTCTCAAATAACATCTAACATATTGGAGGAAAAAAATGTACAGTGATAGCAGCCTAACTCCACAGCAACACCATCAAAAATTTGCTCAAAAACCAAATTTTTTTCAACCTTTTTAGAATGGCGATTCTGTAGTTGTAATTGCCATTGATATTTTTTGGCTAAAAACATACTTGTTTTGTAAATATTTTTTAATGATAGTATGGAATCTTTGCAACAATGTAGATACTTTGTATCTTACTGTTACAATAGTTATTTAGAAGTGTTATATTTAAAAAATAATTTTTTAAGTCAATATAAAAATTATTTGAAAATTTAATAGCATATGATAAATTTAAAAAAGCTGCCAAAAGTTTTTTACACGATTCTACATTGTAATATAATTTTTTTGTAATTATGTATGCATATAGATATAGAATAAATCAATTTCAGCTGCCACTATTTGCAACTCTTGAATATAAGTAATTTTTTGTCGGGTACGGAAGTGTAAATTTCGAAAAGAGAATTATATGAGATTTAAAAAAAATTATGTTACTAGACATGAATCATCGGCCGTTAATTCTGAAAATAACCTGATAGACTATTTATTACACAAATATAATCTTCAACACTGCTCATCTGTTATGTTAAACCAGAATAAGTGGCTGATCCATTCATTTATAATTGGTAGTAATCAAAGATGGAGAAACTGGCATCTCTTAAAGAACGTTTTTTGAAGTAAAATAAGAGATGGACAGATTCGAACATTAACAATAAATATATTTACAGGGCAGAAGTAATAATTACTACCAGAAAAAGGTTGGTCAACCAAAGAAATTTTTTTATTTAAGTGGACCGAAATCGAAAGAAAAAAAGTACATTCGTTATTCCCGGAACACAAATGACTAACCACGCGCCATGTGTTTAAAACTGAGATAATCTAGAAAAAAAGGATGCTATGGATGTGTTAAAAATATATCTGAAAGCCCCTAACGGGGAAACGACATTTTGAAAAATCGTTCAAAAAACAGGATACTCGTCATACAAAAAAGGGCTGTAATGAAGAAAATCAAAATTTTATAATGGGTAAATCAACACCCGTCATCTACTTCTTACTCTAGATCTATAAAGTTTAAGTTCATCATGGAAACAGATCAGTCAATAACAGAAGAATTTGAAATTGTCAGAAGTTAAATCTTTACAGCTCTTGCACTAGCTGTAGTAGAATTCATTGTTCAGACGTATGACATATAGAGCACAAATTTGAAGACACGGTGCTAGACATCATATTGTGCAGCATTCTATCTTCAAATAAAGCAACTTAAAAATGCAATGTCTATGACGTAAAATTCAAAGTGGTGAATAACTTAAAAATGGTTCGATAATATACGAATAATACTCACAAATTTTCTTGGGGCTTATCGGCACAACAGGCACAATTAAGATTTATGGAATGCCTCTTACATATTGATTATAGATTTGATGTAAAGAAAAATTCCGAGTTCCGAAAACCTGAAGAAAAATGAAGTATCGCAGAAAGAAAAAACAAAATATAATTGAAAGATTTAGACTTAAAAAATAATTATTATTTAAAGCTCCAAAACAAGGGGAAGATAATATTAACGTTGGAAATAGAAAAAGGAAGATTTTTTAAGGATTCTGCAGTGGTCGCTAGCAATATATCTGCTTTTAAGCAACACAAATCATGACATTAACAACTCTATAAAAGGCACAAAGGGGTTTAAACACATAAAAGTTACCGGAATTTAAAAAAAAGTTCTAAACTTAGTTTAGAAGTTTGATGAAAATGCGCTTTCTGGAATTAAATTTTTGTAGTAAAACCTTCTTCAAGCGACCAGGAAAGTACGGAATTTGTTTCATTCTCTTTAAAGAAATTGGTCGTTCATGGAGGGAGTCCAACTAGGATGGTCTCTGAATGGAGGTAAAATTATCAAATATTACAAATGTAAAAAATATGTGTTCAGAATATTAGCCAGCATTAATGATAAGGACAAAATTTATGTTGAAGATGTATGTAGGCACACGGTATATATTCTGAACCGTACTTCAAGGAATTTGCATACATGGGAAAAAGTTCAGTATTTGGAAATTTTGATAAAATAATAGCGGAAAAACAGAATAAAAGTGCTAAAAAAGCATCAGATTCAGTCTAATAAAAATCAAAATGAAAAATAACAGTCGATTCAAACGTAGATGAAATCGAAATTCAAAATGAAACCACTGTTTCCGATTCAGATTCAGAGAAAACTGATGCAAAATCGTTAAATACAAAAACGTGCTATCCGGCACTCTGTAAACTGCAAAAAAAAAAAAATGAAAAAAAAATGATAAATTTCTCGAGGACGCTTCTGACCTTCCTTGTACCTTTCAAGGTCAAGGTTCAGAAAGATTGTGTGAAGGAATGTCTTTTCTTTGTTGGCAAGAAGAGGAGAAATATGCCTTTTGGGAATAATAATCCCGCGCGTGTACAAACGTTTCATTTCGAAATGTTCATTCGTTTAGGGATAGCACACAAAATAATTTTACTGAAAACGTGACATAAAAGCTACCTTTATGTGTTGATGAAAGTGTATTAAATGTAATTAATGTAAGTTTTATAAAATAAATCACGTTTTAAGAGGTAAAACCAACCGTTGCATAAGTTCTATTAAAAAAAAAAAAAAAAAAAAAAAAAAAAAAGATTTTTTACAGAAACTTGCAGAATCGGAAGATAAATATGAAACGCTTGATTTTTCCCTAAAAATAAGTAGTACTGAGGCATTTTACAATATAGAGGAGTAGACTTGCTTTTAAACCGCATTTAGCCAAAAATATAATGGGAGACAAATGAGGCAAGATTTACCCCCAAGTGTGTGGTAACGTTACGAAAATAGGTGTGTGTGCTTAGGGTTGAGTTAATTATGCGGTAAACGACGCCCGGTAACATGCGCCAATCGTCCGTAAACTCGATTACGTAAATTATCTCCTTAATAAATGCATATTTTACAAAGGACACGTACTTTCCAATTTTCTTGATTTTTTTTAACAATGGTTACATTTAGATGTAAATAGGTTAGTCATTATCGCAGTATTTTAGTTTGACCTACGAAATATTATATAAATATCCAATAATAGCAATATTTCTGATATTATTTATAGGTGTATTGTACAATACTATCAATCACTTTTGATAATTTTTATGCATTCAGTCGTTTTTCGACTTTTTTTAATTTTAAATTCCCATTAAGTACCAAAAACAGAAATTTTCCCTTTTCATAGTTTTTTCGCAGTTTTAATTCATTCCTTATAACTGTTTCTTACCCTAGCTTTTTGTGTGTTTGAGGGATAGGATACTGCATGGTTCCTTAAACCAGAGGAGTACGTAGCAGAAAAATTAGAGAGATCACACTATGTATAAAACTTAGTCTAAAGACTAGTCTGGCGACCAGCCTTGAGTAAAATGGTCAGTATCCCAATATGGGTATTAGCAATAAGTGTGGTGTTATCAGAGCTCTTGAAATACGCTGGTGAACCAATGTTTCTGTTAGTTTTTGATTGGGGCAATTGGTTGGGCCAGTTGATTGAGGTCATTGGTAGGTTAGTTGGGGCGGTTGTTTGGTTAGTTGAAGTTGGTTGATTAAGTTCCTGAAAGGATCTGGAAAAGGTGTGAAATGATATAAAAAACTGGTGGAACCAGAGAGAAAAGTTAAGCTCGATCTAAAAAAGTTACACTTTAAAATTGTCAGATAGTTTCAGTCTAAAAAAGTAAATAGTGCGTAGAAAAGTAATGGAACCAGATTATCTGTAAAGCTCATGAAATTACCCAAATTTTTGTTGATAGTTGAAAATGTGGACTGAGCATTACTGGTGCCTTATATTCAGAATCTTATTATCCACTCAAAATGAGTACTGGGTATAGTAAACAGAATGTGTAGTTATGTACTAAAAAATTTCTGTCAGGCCCAGAATTGTGGACGTAATTGCATCAAGACAAGCTAAAAGAATGTAAACCATGAAGTAATATTTTAAGTATAACATTAATATTGTCAGGTTGCTGAGGTATTGTTGTTATTAACATTTTTGACATAACACATTTAATTTTTTGACATAACACAATAATTTTTATTTCATGTAATTACTGCGAAAAGGGAAACTTATGTCAATGGACTTAAGCCAGACAAGTAGTTGCTAAGTACTGTGACTATTGCAAAGCATATGGTTGAATCGTAAATGCTTAAGGTTTTGAGCTTACTTTGGGCTTTGATCTTCCTGGCTTATCAGTGACCCCTGGAATGGAATTTGGTTCATACTTCGTACTGAACTGACCTCTCAGTTTCTCGCTCATTACGAAATCAGCCTTTAACCTATTCTTATGAACCCAAATTTTTAAACTGGTTATGAATGTTTGGAATTCAGAATGCGTTAAAAATTAAATTTATTCCCCTGATTGATTTTAAGGCACCAGTAAAGCTCAGTCCACATTTTCATCTATCAACAAAAATTTGGGTAATTTCATGAGCTTCACAGATAATCTGGTTCCATTACTTTTCTACGCACTATTTACTTTTTTAGACTGAAACTATCTGCCAATGTTTTAGTGTAACTTTTTTAGATCGAGCTTTACTTTTCTCTCTGGTTCCACCAGTTTTTTATATCATATAATAATAATCCTGCAGGAGGTAGTAAAAAGCACGGCAGGATTGTTCGACTTAATCTATTTGATCTTTGCGTAATATATATATATATATGTATATATATAAATATGCTTAAAATTGTGTAATATCATTAAAATGCGCCGTAAACGATTTTTACAAAAGACCGTAATGGTAACGGAATACCTTTGGGTGTTCCTGTAAATGCACCATAAATGATAGACACTTCATTTTTTATAACGAACATGGCATAATAAACCCCCAATAATGTTGTATATTTCAGGGCATTCTGACTACATTTACGCAAGTTAGAACATGGAGAGACGGCAGACAGACAGACAAACAGGCAGACAAACCAAATTCATAAATACTTTTCAACTATGTTGGAAAAATTAAAAAAATAGGTGAAAATCAATGAGACAGAAAATACATATTGTGTCAGAGATGAGCCTAACTCCATTTTCAATGGAATTTTTCTTTTATTTCCTCTTTAAAATAAAATAATATAAAAATGTATTAGGATAATGAGTCAGTCAGCTTGCGAAAGAAAACTCTTATTCAAGAAGGATTAAAATGACGAAAAAAAATATCGAGGATATTGCGAAAAAATTTAAGAATGAGTTACATCATGAATTTTTACAGAATCCGCAAGGATCCGTAAGGGATAAATTTAAATGCAGATTTATGGTGAAAAAATTTGCCGTTGTAGTGTAGTTATAGAAGAATTAAGACTATTTATAAGTGTCTAGCAGCCTTTACTCGCTACCCTGGTCGGTTTCTCCAAGCGAATCTTGAAACGAACAAAATATATCTAGTTGATCAGTTACAATAAGATTTGGTAAAAAGCGACAGAAGAATATGCAATATACTAAAATCCTCCCTGAAAATTAACAATGCAAATTACGTCCGGTAGAACCTTTTAAAAAGATAATCTTTCATAATCGGGTTCACCTAATTATATAACTTTCGCCCATAATTCTATAACAAAGCTATGTTGAACGAAATGTGTTATACATTAAAACCTTCCTGGAAAAATTATCCATCTAGCAGTGCTGGTTCCATTTAAATCCACTCAGTATTACCTTTTAAAAATGTTTATCTTTCATAGTCAGGTTCACTGATTAAGGAACTTTCGCACATAATTCTATAACTAAGCAACGTAGCAACCAAGTGAAACATCATCTAGCTCAGTGGTTCCCAACGTGGGGCCTATGCTCCACAGGGAGGCGATTTGACTTTTTATGGGAGGGCGGTAATTCCAAAATTTTTATTCAACCATTCGTTATCAGTTACTTTTGTCTTTTTTTTAGCAATGTTGTAGGCTAAAAATAAATAGAATACAAACAAAATTTAAAAAGTAATTTTTTGTTGAAGTTTACGAATTCTTTATGAAAAGTTTAAAATAGCACAAGAATAATTATAAGCGGTTTTACCATACGATAATTATGCAATCTTTGACATCTATTTTATAATTAAAAATCTTTGCGTATAAATACTCTGGTTAATGCTGTATTTTATATTTTTTCCTAACACTTTCGATTATATATTGAGTGAACCTTCTATTTTCTCTGCTATATGTTACGCGAAGAAACTTTTACACATAAAACTGCTTAAAAGTGTATCTAAATCTAAATTCCTTGAACAGATTTAATCCAAAAAATATTTGAAATATCTAAACAAGGTAATATCAAGTTTTTTAAATATATGAATCTTAAATAACATCGAAAGGGAAATCGATAGGTAGTAAATATCTGTGGCTCTAATGCAGGCATCCCACTCAGTATATAAATTTACCTCATGACATATACATTTTAAAATCAGATAATGCATGACAGACAACTAACAATACTGTGAGAGGGAAAACAGAAAAAAATATGTTGTGATGTGGAATAATGTTTCTTTAAAATGTTTAAAAATAAGAATCTTGAAATGCTTCTTTAATATTGTGTTATACATAGAAAGAATATGTAATGTCCAAAGCTGTTCCATCAACTCTTAATAAGTTACAAACATGAATTATAGAATGGGTCAATGTTATAAATTTTAATGTTAAATGTGAGAGTCTCTTCAAGATATTTTGTGAAGATAAATATGCAGGCCGTATAAAAAATTTCTTAACCCCTTGAATGGCGGCGATGCCGTCATGGCATTACATAATTTTAATCTCAAATTGCGACATTGGCACCGGAATTTTATGATGAAAATGTCATCTTTATCAAGTGTGCGAAAATTTACTTTTAATTATTTACAAATAAAATAACTTGTTAATACTGGTGTCATTAAATTATTTGAACATTTTACGAATACAAGTACCTTTCCCCTGAAAGGATTAAACACTACGGTAAGTTGGAAAACAGCAAAACTCTTTAGCCTCATTGCATTTACAGAATCATGTGAAAAACACATTTGTGACAGAAAATTAACCTCGTTGATGTTTTAAAAATTTTAAATGGGTAGTTATTGTTAAGGCTATGTTACGCTTCCATCGTGTAAAAATGAGTTCATCTTGTAATTAATAACAAGCATCTTTACAGATTCCGGGGAAGGGGGAGGGGGGGCTTGATTTTACAGATGCTTTGGTGGGGCGTGGCCAATAAAAGTTTGGGAGTCACTGATCTAGCTAATATTTTTCTAATACAGGCGTATAAAAATATTAAAAATATAACAGTTCGAAAACAAATAGTAGGACAATTTTATTAATGTAATATTATTTCCTATCAATATTTTAACACTTTTGCACTCTCTATAACAACCAAAACATTAGACTACGCGCAAATCTTCGAGTGAAACCATGTATCTGATTTATAAAAATTCAATACGCCTTAAACTGTTTTGGCTGCTACTTTAGCTTCTCAGATGATCTTTTCACGATGCGGCTTTAAATTGTTATCAATATATAAATCATATAATATTCATTTTCCATAAAGGGCTTAGTTACTCCCTTATGTATATTACTTAATAAAATTAATATTTATGCATGAAAATGTAGATAAGTAAATGTCACATGTGTTTGATCATAATGGTATTTCAATATATATTGAAATTTTGCACATAAACATTATTACTACTACACGCGTGGAGTTTTGGTTGGGACAAGTTTCTATGCCAACGTTTATAATTACCTTATTAACAAACGTTATTAAATGTTATGATGGTTAATTGCTTCACGTAAGATAGAATATTGCTACTGTGCAGCATTACAGTGGTCATTAATGACTCTAATACAAGTTTAGAATACCAACTGCAGTTGAAACATAAATTTTGTTTTGTTACATTTTAGCAATAAATGTTATTTAAAATGATTTTGTTGTCACTAGTTATATTATTAAGCTTTAAATTTTGCAAAATTGCATATTACGATTAATATTCGGAATGTTTTGTTTGTATCTTTTGATGAAATTAATTGCTTATTCTTCTGCACATTATTAAATTCCATTCTCACTCTCTCTCTCTCTATCTATCAACACACACGCACATATATATATATATACACATATATAACCATTAATTAAACATTACCGACCATCATCAGAAACCGCAATATTGTGAAATGACAATAAAAATGGATACCGCAATCTTATAATATAGAACTGTATGTATAAAATAAAGTGCTTTATACATAATTACAAGAATTAATATGGAAGAAAAAAAGAAGACTATGGATACTGAAAAAAATTGAAAAACTTATATATTGAATTACGTTTTCAAGAGTACAGAATTCAATGATATAAGCAAATCGGTTGTTTTCTGTGAGAAAAAAGCTAAAAGCTGAATTTTTTTTCTTCTGTACCCAAACAACCAATATCATATAGAGAATAGTTTGAAGATGAAAAACAGAACACCACCAAATGGCATGAAATGAAAAAAACAATACAACCCTTTAAATATTTAATTTATAGCATAAAAAATAGAAAAATTATACAACGTACCGAATAAAAACCCAGTTGATTTTCAAAATATCCTCCCGCACATGGTATCCAAGCATGATAAGATTAAGGTGAATAAAACAGTTAAGTTAACACAGAAATTAAAACTATGGAGCCAGTCAATTCATCTTGAAGTACCGTGATAAAACCAATTAATATAATATAAATAGAAAATAATTACATTATTTAAAATATCTAAAAAAGACTTTTAAATTGTTTAATTTCAATTTTACAATATTGTCAAAATCAGCGTTTAATACCACCTGGTGTAAAAAATTAAAATTATTACTTTAATAGAAGCTTTAAAAGACAAAATTTTTTTTGTGCTGCCATCTATTATATTATTTAAAAAACAATTATTATTATTCAAATGTCACAAGAAGAAAATAATAAAAGCTAATGAAATTAAAATATATCATCTGTTTTACCACACTAATCCTAATATATAAATAATAATCTACTATATACCATTATTCAACAAAAATAAATAAATTAAATGTTAATAACATACTTTCAATATATTCCATTACCAAACCCATGTAATCTACACTGAGAAAGTAAATAATTTTATAATATTGATAATATATAGAATATAGCTATATGCTATAACATAAAATAAATTATATATAATATAAATGTAAAAACTTTAAGAATTACTATTAAATTAAAAAAATAATTAATTAATAAAATGAACAGGAAAAAAAAGGATGAGAAGATTGCCAGATTCTAAAATTCCCAATAGCCCAAAGATTACAAATATAGTGTGTGGATTATCTTCATATTAGCCAAAAAAAGCTAAAAAATATGATATGACAATCAAACACATTAAACTGATAATTAATCATGGAATACAAAGTTGAAAATAAAACAATATTAAAAAGTATAGAGGAATAATAATAAAAACCAATTACCCAATTTTAATACATACAGTATAACATTAGTTACATCAAGTAAACTTATATGCATATTAATCACTATAAAGATGGTATACTATTATTAATTAATATGACATTGTCCTAAGTAGACTAAAATTTAAAAACAAGTTAATTTTGAATTTGATTAAATAAGCTAAATTAAATATGAATTGAAATAAAAAAAAGAAATGTCACCATTTACATATAAAACATCAACATCCATATAAAATGCGTAATAGAAATGTAGTTATAATACAAAAGACCCATCTTTTTTTTAAATTAACCATTGCGTATTATCCAGACAACTCCACCCTCCTCCGTACTCTAATATACAGAGAGATATAGGCAGATAGATTAGATAGATATATACAGATATATAGATAGATAGGAATGGCATATATATATATATATATATATACAGTGAAACCTCCTTAAACGGTCACCTCTAAACAATGACAACCTCCGAATACTAGCTACATATTGATGGAACCAAACACATTCCATAGCATTCACTTTAGTACGAACCTATAAATAAGGAATTCTGAACAACGGCCGCTCAAAAGTCAGGAGAATTTTTTTAACAGTTTCTGGTACAATTTCATATTTATTTGCAAAGAAAAATCTGAAGCAGATCAAACAAAGTTTACTTAATATGTCAACAAAATGTTACTTAATCTCGTGAACACTTAATATTTTTCCAAAACTATACATAGAAAATGAAGTAATAATGATGGGGAAATTTTAGATAATATTCTTAGAACAGCAAGCATAACTAACACGAACGCCAATAAGTTTGTGTGTTTGGACAAGATTTGGCAGTTAATTCTACATTTGATTCATACAGCAAATGGTGGAAGATAGGAGAGAAGAAGAGAAAAGTAATGCGGAAGGAGATATGGAAGAGATTGTAGAATCATCTAAAATTTACAGAATTAAAAATTATACTAAATTTTTTACGAATCTTCGTGAAATCAAAAATTTTGCATTAAATCAAATTGATGATGAGTTGTACAGCAAATCAATTCATACTATTATTTCTTTGGAGAAAGATATTTGCAGAAAAGAAAGCAACTGAAAATTACTGATTTTTTTTTATGTAATAAAACAACGAGGATTAATTAAAATGACTGTGTACTTTTATTTAAAGTTATGTAATTATGATGTTTTAAAAATGAAATCTCTGAATAATACCCACCTCTGAACAGCGGTCACTTTTCATCGGTTCCACTGGTAACCGTTATTCAGAGGTTACACTGTATATATATATATATATATATATATATATATATATATACAGTCTGATTCAAAACTTATTGTTTAAATTTCGTGGGAAAGTAAGGAATACGTGAGGAAATCGATTTTACGCAGGAAAGTATGTTCGCAAATGTACGCATGCGTATGTAGAGGGCGCTGTGTGTACCCAACCTTCCATTGCGTACCAATCATTGTTTTGACATTCCTAAAGCTTAGTGTTATTTATTCTCCTATTTCCACTTCTCATTTAGACTTCCACGAAGCCTTTTACACCTTTAGAAACTCCAAAAATCTCATTAATGACGTTTAAGAATTCTGGTGTAAAAACGAAATTTAAAAATACATGAACGCGGAAAGGTAAAAACAAAGAATAAAATAAACTAACAAAAATAAATAGAACAAAAATGAAAACAAATGGCCAAATAAAATGCCAAAAAATGAAAACAAATTCCGGAAAATATGATTGTAAAAGGCCTTTTACCATCATATTTTCCGGAAGACGGCTGTAGAAACAGCTCGAAACGTAGAAGGTAACTTTTAGAGTATTAAAGTTCGTGTTTTGCGTATCATTAAGCACGAATATGTCTTTATTTAGAATATAAAATCAACCGTCCTTTTTTAATTAACGAAATTTTCATTTAACACCATTGATAATTTTTTTAAATATTTTTTCAGTTTTAAGTAAATATTTGTTTAGTAACTGCATGAGTCATAAAAAGTTGTATATTTTGTAGACTCTTGCCAAATGAAATCGATGAACTTCAATTGAAAATAAAAGAGCTTAGGTCGGTGTACTTATTTAATAAATCTAAATAATGAAAAAAATTAAATCACAAAGGCAGTTTCTTGAAAAAATATTCTAAATTCAACAAGAATTTTAAAATATTTTTATTTTATGAGGCAGGAAAAAAAAAAACTAGACAAAATAATTCTTTGGAAAATATTACCCTCTAATTGTAAATAATTACCTACCCTTTGTGTAATGCAAAGTTGTGTGCGTAACACTGGAACCACCGAAAATTTTATCAAGTTATAGAAGTTAAGTGTTATAGAAATATTTTACACCAGAATTTTTATCTAAAACTATCTAACTTATTTCTCCGTGGCATTCATTAAACAGTGTTAACAACTTCTATTTTTATACTATCTTACTTTTTTGTTATTTTATCCTTAATTCTAAATTTAAATCTTAAATTTTTAACTTTTAACTTTATTTCTTTTTACTGTAATCCTTGAATTACCCTGTCATAAATTTTCAAACTCTCTATTATTACTTTTTTTTTCTTTCTTATATAGTAGTACTCAATGTGTTACGATTAGACTATATTTTCATGACTCCTCTAGGATTTGCTATACACATACTCATATACAGGGAGTGGAGTAGCACTGCTACTGTGTATCCCCTTGAACTGCTCTACTGTTCACTGTTCACTTAAACTTACTTCTCCGAGATGCACATTTAACTTATTTTAGAAAAAAATTCCGGTTCGAATCGAAATATTTTAATTTTCTATCGGTCAAAATAACCGCTATGGCGGTTCTAGTGTTAAAGTGCCGGTAATAATTTAAATAAGGTTTACAAGTAGCATTTGCAACGTTTTATAAAAATAAGGGACTTTTCAGCTGGGCTTTTTCTTTTCTAGTGTTAGTGAATTTTACAGATAAATTAAAGGAACGTAAGTACAATATTCTTAAAAAAAAAATCTCTGAAAATTTAATTTAAAAGCAGTAGGAAATATATATTTCATTCGTATTGTTTTAATATTTGTAATGCTAGTTTGTTTTTAAAGATGAATATAAAATCAATCTTCTTTTTTGTGATAAGTACGAAATTTTTTGAATAATTTTTAATATTATGTTAATATTGTATGTATGTTGTATTGTAACTGCACGAGTCATAAAACGTTGTATATTTTGTAGTCTCACAATAATCATTATTCTGTTTTAGGACTCTTGCCAAATGCCAACGCTCGACTTCGGCTGAAGCTAATATAGCTTAGGTCGTTGTAAATATTTATTGAAGGTAAAAAAAAAAAAGAACAAAACACTAGAGAAGTTTCTTGAAACAGTATTCTAAATTCAACATAAACTTTAAACTATTTACGTTTTATGAAGAACGAAAGAGAAATAAGACAAAATCATACTTTGGGAAATAGTACCTTATATTAGGACGACAAACAGAACCATTTGTATAATGCAAAGTAGCGTCCTTAAAACTGCGTAACAATTTAAATCAGGTTAAAGTAGCATTTATAACGTTTGAGGAAAATAAAAGACATTTCAGTTGGGCCCTTTCTTTTCTGGCGTTGGTGAATTTTACAGATACATTAAAAGACGGAGCAGGCATTATTCTAAAAAATATATAAATATAAATAAAAATAAATAAGAATAAAATTTCATTACTGAAAATGTAATTTAAATGCAGAAGGAAATAAATATGGTTTTAATGATTGTAATGATGGCTTTTTTAAAAAGCTGAATATTTAAAAAAATCTCCATACTTTTGTTTAATGCAATCGTGATTTGACATAATTGAGAAAAATTTCAGAATAATTTTTAGTAATGGGTTAATGTTTGTTTTGTAACTGCATGGGTCATAAAAATTTGTATATTTTGTAGTCGTACAATAGCATTACCTCTCTTTTAGGACTCTTGCCAAATTACATCGCTCTCCTTCAGCTGAAACTAAAAGAGCTTATGTCGTTGTATATATTTATTGAATCTAAAAAAAAATAGAATAAAACATAAGAGAAATTTCTTGAAAAAAAATTCTAAATTCAACGTAAATTTTAAACTATTTACATTTTTTGAAGGAAAGAGAAATAGGACAAGATGATACTTTGGAAAATAGTACCCTATATTGGATCGAGAAACAGAACCATTTGTATAATGCAAAGTGGAGATCTTAAAGCGGCGTAATAATTTAAAACAAGTTAAAGTAGCATTTTGAAAGTTTGAGAAAATTTAAAGACATGTCTGTTGGGATTTTTCTTTTCTACACTGTAAAAAAAAAAAAAAAAAAAAAAAAAAAAAAAAAAAAAAAAAAAATCTGTAATTCTACTGTTGTAAAGTCAGAGAAATCTGTATACTTACTAAAATTTTATCTGTACACTGTACAATAAAAGATGTAAATCTATGAAACTAGTTTTTGTAAAGCTATTTCTGTAGCGCTTTACAAAAGAATCTACTAAAATCGCATTAATCTTACTAAAATTTCATCTGTAACCAGGGTTACAGTTACGTAAAAAGTTCTAGGCATCCCCGTTTCCTGAAAAATTCTTAATAGCCTTTACAGTGTAGCGTTGGTGAATTTTACAGATACATTAAATAAATGAAAATGACTAGTCTTAATATATATATATATATATATATATATATATATATATATGAAAATGTAAATTAAATACAGAAGGAAATAAATATTTCATTCATATTGTTTTAATGGTTGTAAAGAAAGCCTGCTTTTTAAAGATGAATATAAATCAATCTTCATCATTTTTTATTTAATGCAATCGCGATTTCACATCATTAGGAAGAATTTCACATAAAAGAGTCATAAAAAGTAGTACATTTTGTAAAAATACAGTTGCCAAACCTGTTTTTTAAGACGTTTGCAAATTGGCATCGCTCAATTTCAGCTGAAACTAAAAGACCTTAGGTCGTTGTAAATATTTATTGAATCAAAAAAAAAAAAAAAAAAAAAAAAAAAAAAGGAACAAAACACGAGAGAAGTTTCTTGGAAAAGTACTCTAAATAAAACATAAATTTGAAATTATTTACATTTATGAAGAAGAAAAGAGAAATAAGACGAAATGATAGTTTAGAAAGTAGTACTGTATATTAGATCTAGAAACAGAACCATTTGGATAATGCAAAGTAGAATACTTAAAACGGCGTAATAATTTAAATCACGTTAAAGTAGCATTTTGAACGTTTGAAAAAAATAAAAGACATTCTAGTTGGCTCATTTCTTTTCTAACTTTGCGGAATTTTACACATACATTAAAGGAAGTAAGTAAACTGCTCTTTAAATAAATTAAATATTTTATCTCTGAAAATGTAATTTAAATGCAGAAGGAAATAAATATTTCATTCATATTTTTTTAATGCTTATAAAGATTGTTTTTAAAGATGAATATAAAATCAATTTTCGTTTCTTATTTATAGCAATCGTTATTTCACATCGTTAAGAAAAATTGCTGAATAATTTTTGTATTATGTTAATATTTGTTTTGTAACTGCACGTGTCTTAAAAGATGTGCCTTTTGTAGAAGTACAATAGTCATACCGCTTTTTTAAGACTCTTGTCAAATGGCATAGTTCAATTTCAGCTGAAAATAGGAATGTAAATAAAGTTCAAAATAAAATAAAAGAGAAGTTTCTTTAAAAATTACTCTAAATTTAACATAAATTTTAAAATATTTACATTTTATGAAGAAGAAAAGAGAAATAAAAGAAAATGATACTTTGGAAAATAGTTCCTTATAGCGGGTCGAGAAATAGAACCATTGTTATAATGCAAAGTGTAGTGCTTAAAACGGCGTAATAATTTAAATCATGTTAAAGTAGCATTTTGAACGTTTGAGAAAAGTAAAATTTTGTTTTTAAAGATGAATATAAAATCAATCGCCATTTTTATTTAATACAATATTAATTTTACATCATTGAAAAAAATTCTGAATGCATTAGTCATAAAAAGTTGTATATTTGTAGTAGTACAAAACATACCTCTTTTTTAGGACTCTTGCCATATGGCTTCGCTTAACTTCAGCCGAAAATAATTGAGCTTAGGTCTTAGTAAATATGTATCGAATCTAAAAAAAAAGAACAAAATTAAAACAAAATCGAAGTTTATTGAAAAATTATTCTAAATTCAACATAAATTTTAAAATATTTTCATTTTATGAAGCAGGGAAGAGAAATATGACAAAATGATACTCTACACTGTTAAAAATTTGCAGCATTCTGGCAGGTCATTTGACAACCGTAATTTAACACTATTCTGACCATATTATTGGTCATTTTATGGTCAGAATATAGTTAAATTATGGTTATGAAACCGTTTTTTCAAAAAACGGTCGAATGACCTGCCAGAATGCTGCAGAATTTTTAACAGTGTAGAAAATGGTACTCTATATTAGGTAGAGAAACAATACAAAGTGCTTAAAATGGCGTTATAATTTAAATTAGGTTTTAATGTAGCATTTTGAATGTTTGAGAAAAATAATATACATTCCAGTTGAGTTTTCTCTTTTCTCGCGTTGGTGAATTTCACAGATACGTTAAAGGAACGTAAATGAATTATTCTAAAATAATATTACGAATTTTATCTCGGAAAATCTAATTTTAATGGAGAAGGAAATAAATTATTCATACTGTTTCAATGCTTGTAAAGATACTTTGTTTTAAAAGATGAATACAAACTCAAGTTTGTTTTTTATTTAATGCAGTCATGAGTTGACAAATTATCTGAATAATTTTTATTTTTATGTTAATACTTGTTTTGTAGCTGCGTAAGTCATAAAAAGTTGAATATTTTGTAGAAGTACAATAGTCATAGCTCTGTTTTAGGAGTCTTGCCAAATTGCATCGGTGGACTTCTGCTGAAACTTAAAGGGTTTAGGTCATTGTTAGTATTTATAGAATTTTTTTTTTTTTTTTTTAAAGGAGCAAAACACAAAAAAAAGTTCTTGAAAAAGCACTCTAAATATAACATAAATTTTAAACTATTTGCATTTTAGGGAGAAACAAAGAGGAATAAGACAAAATGACACCTTGGAAAATAGCACCCTGTATTAGGTCCAGAAAAAACCCACTTGGATAATGCCAAATGGAGAGCTTTAAACGGCATAATAACTTAAGTTAAAGTACCAAAATGAACGTTTGAGAAAATAAAAGGCTTTCAAGTTCATATTTTTTCTTTTTAGCGTTGAAGAAATTTGCGGAGACATTAAATGAACGTAAATGAACTATTCTTAAGTAAAAAATAAATGATAATAATAATCTCTGAAAATGCAATTTAAATTCAGAATTAAATAAATATTCCATTCGTATTGTTTAAATGCTTATAAAGATACTTTGTTTTTAAAGATGAATACAAACTCAACCTTCGTTTTTAATTTAATGCAATCATGAGTTGACAAATTATCTGAATAGTTTTTAGTTTTATGTCAATATTTGTTTTGTAACTGCAAAAGTCATAAAAAGTTGTATATTTTGCAGAAGTACAATAGTAATCCTTTTTTAGAGGAAAACGACATCGCTAGATTTCGACTGAAACAAAAAGTTGGAAATTGCACGTCAAACGTGGCAAATGAGGTGCATTCGTACTATAACTAGTTTTACAAGTAATTTTTGCACTGCATATTGTACTGAATGTATATTTTAGTGCAATTCATAAATGCATATAAGTTTCATCCTGTTCGAAAAGCTCTAACATCATTAAAATGTACTTGAAATAATTTTTTCCCATTGCGCGTAATGTAAAGGAAAAATTTCACTGTCCCTGTAATTAAACTATACATCCGATTTCAATAAAATTTGAAATGCGACGACAAAATTATGCAACAATTATATAATTTAAATTTCAAACGATTCGATTTGGTAGTTTTTGCGCTGTTATATGTGGACAAGCGGACAGACGGACAGACAGACGAACTGAGTGACGACTATAAGTGCTAAGTACATACATAATTACGAACGCACCTAAAAACGGCTTAGGCCGTTATAAATATTCATTAAAAAAAAAAAAAAAAAAAAAAAAAAAAAAAACAAGAGAAGTTTCTTTAAAAAGTATTCCAAATTTAACATAAATTTTAAACTAATTCCATTTTAACCTATTTCCATTTTTTTTTAAATTTAACTAGGAGGCTCTGCCCTCTGCAAGCTACGCTCGCCAATCCCCGTTCAGACACCGCAGAATCTAAAAGCACGCTAATCTGATGGGTTTTAAAAATATTAGAGAGGTTTGAATTCTACTGAAAAAAGCTGTGCAGAACTCCCTGTAAAAGGGGTTCCATTCAATTCCCTTTGATTGCGAAAAAATAAGGCCGAATCAGTTGCTGTTAAGAATTCTGATGTTTGTTTCGTTTTTGATTAAAGAGGATCAGTTAAACATTTGAAAAGAAGCTAAAATAAAATGAATTAAGTATACAGAGTCTTTGTCTCTCGGTATTTTAGAACAACGTCTATAAGAATAGCCTAAGTCATGTGGTCATCATCAACAGTTCCGGGAGGACCACTTCGCCTTTTATACCCTAGGTGCCATTTTGGTACTTTAAGATTAGCCAGGCAAAGGTTATAAGTCGCCAAATATTACTCTATCGCCATCATGCCATCTATATTATAATAGTTCAAGTCATCAACTGCCATAAAGAAATACGGTCTGATCCCTTCGCTTTTCATACGAAAGTTTGGCAAAGGTGTCATACACGCCCCATATTGGCGCGATTTTTTTCCGACGCCAATTTGGGGAAAGAATCAACATCCGGCTTACCATATCAAGCAAAATAACGATACTTTGGCGCCAGTTAAGTACCCGTTGCATGTATGACATTGGCGTCAGAAAAAAATCACGCCAATATGGGGCCGTATATGACATCTGTGCCGAAAGTTTTCCATTTTGATTTTTAAAAATATATATATTCGAATAAAGCTACATAAAATTTGCTATGGTCGCAAAGAATTCTTGGTACTGTTACGCTAGCCGGGTACAAATCTGGCCAATACCTTTTTTTCTACTCGCCAGATAGCGTTTTTTTTATTTTTCGAGTGGTAAATTAAATCATAGATTTGAAGATGAAATTAAATGTCGTGGTTTGTTGCATTATTTAATATTTGGCCAGATGTCATATACGCACCGCAGGTTTGGCGTGATTTTTTTTTACGAAAATTTGGCGAAATTCTCGTTTTCGAATACCAGTTGCATATGTATTTTTGGTACTATTTAGTTATCCCGTCGACCAAAAATCTATAGCCAAACTATAAGATTAAATGGCAATAATGGTGGATCCTAAATGTCACATTCACTTGACTTTAAGCAAGTGTTTACGTCATCAAGTGATTTTTATTTCGACGTTTTATTTGTATATTTATTAATGTTATACTAATTTATTTGTTCTTTCGTTATTTAAAATAAAAATTATGTCATTTTGTATAATTTGGCGAGTAGTTTGGCGATTTATATAATTTGGCAAAATTGGTTGACGGAATAACTAAGTAGTACCTGTATTTTTTAATTATTCTCTATTATTTTCAAAAGGAAATAACAAAAAAAAAGTAATTGATAACTGTAGAACAAAATAATTTATATAATTTAAAAAAATAAATAAAAGTAAATAAACATTTATTATTAAATAAACAACAATAGCCGGGTTACCATGTCAATCAAAATAATGCCATTTTGGCGCCAATTAGGGTCCCTGTTGCGTATATGATATATGTGCCTAATATTTTTCTTTTCGTTTTGTTTTAAAAAAAGAAAGAAGACAAGATACGCCATTAATTTTAAAAGTTTCAGTTTTAAATGAACCTGCGTCACCTGCGTCTCGCTAACTCAAATTGCCGAGTTCATGATTTCTCTATCAGAATCTTTCGATTTGGCGAAAGATTGTTTAAGTAAATTGAATTATGAATAAAAGTAACATGATACATTTCTTAGCATACATTTGGGAGAGGCCAAACTGGTCGCCAAATTAGTTTATAATAATAACCTTTTCTGAAATATGAAAAAAAAAAAATCTGTTATGATTAAAATTTGAGTTGCCATCATTAGAAAAAAGTATTTAAAATTAGAAAAATATTAAAATTTCGAAAACTAATTCGAATTTAAGAATTCTAATACCAAATTTGAGATTTGCAGATCAATACGGATTTTTAGTGATAATTTAATCGCAAAGTATTCCATATTTTAGGAGAAATCGCCGTGAAACATAATCAGTTGTTTAATCAGTCGTTTCAAGGAATCGTTACATAAATTCGTTTCATTTCAGCCGTTTCATATATCCGTTTCATAAATTCGTTTCATTAGGATTTTACATACATAGGATAGATTATATTTCTATCTTCAGAAGCATTTGTGCATTTTTTTTCGACCGGTTCGTGCCTTATTTATCACTGATTTAATTTCTTCACAACGTAAGCACAACTTTCGTACGTCAGTTAAGGTGACTGGTCTACCAACCTGTCTTGCAACTTCAGCATAGGAGAGACCATTTTCTCTCAATGTGATAATTCTGCTTCTTATTGTAGTACGTAGGACTTTTAGATGACATTGTTTCAAATTATTTGCATCCAGAAAAAAACAAACAAACAAACAAAAAAAAAAAACATTATTCTATTTAGTTACACTAATATTCACCCTTCTGCAAAATTCATTCCAGCAAAATACCGTTTTTACAAATCCTAACATACTACAGTTTAGTTACTGACATTTGATTGGTTCTCCGAATAGTTATTGTGATTGGCTAGGAAGGTTTTTTTTTACAATGAACTTTAGCATTCATGACTAATTTTGTTTGTATTTTAGACTAAAGTAAGTGTAACATTTTTTTGTAATGCAGATATTTTAATTCTGTTTTTTTTTTTATTAAATTCTATGTTACATTTCCTTGAATTTGATATAGAAACATTTGTATTTAAGTGACACTTAATATGTTCTATAAGCCCACAAATTTATAAAACAATTCAAAAATGTCCACACTTTTGGCCACCACTGTATATATTATATCTGATAATTAAATGCAGAAGGAAAAGTTTATTTCATTCATATTGTTGTAAAGATAGCTTGTTTTTATAGATGAATACAATTCAATCTTCATTTTTAACACTTTCCAACATTGTTGAAAAGTGTTTATGGCTTCGGTTTGCCTGTCCGTCTGGTCGTCTGTCCGCGCTCTAACTCCCGTACGTATACTCGGATTGTCCGGAAATTCTTGGATGTTATTGACGTTAACCATAGCACGTTCCTATATCAAATGAAGTTTGTAGCATTTTTAGTTCATTTACAGGGACAGTCAAAAGTTTTCCGTTACATTTTTGCCTATTGGACGAAATCGTTTAAAATGATTTTTAGTGATTTTACACGCTTTCGAACATAATAAAACTGATATGGATTTATGAAGTACACTATAATATGCATTCTGTAGAATATGCGGTGCAAAGAATAGTTATTATTGAATTACAGGGCCATACAAAAGAATTCCGTTACATAATGATATAAAGGTGGAGAAAATTGTTTGCGGCGTATTTTAATTCTGTTAAAGTATTTCATGTATAATCAAATTGATATACGTCACTGAGGTTTAATATAATTTATTTCATGTACAATTCGAAGTGCATAGCATGTACAAGGACACACAAAAAATTTCAGACACAAAAAATAGTAAAAAATTGTACGAAAAATGAGCAGGTTTACTAAATAATGATTCACTGCGCATGCTCGAATGTAATCAAAATATAATTTCCATAATGTGTTAGCTAAATGTACAGAGCAACTTTTGTGAAAGTCTCAAAAACATAGTTTGAAAAGTCTGAAAACTATCGTTGTTAGAATAAGCTCAAAATCCGTTATTCCTAAAATGAAGCAAAAAGATGAGGGGCTATATCCAAATACATTAGTACGTGCAATATTGTGTATGCTATATTGGCACTAATCAATCGGTATATGAAAACTTCTAAAATCGCTTCTTTAGCCATATAATTAAAAAATAGTAAAAATTGTATGAAAAATGAGCAGGTTTACTAAATAATGATTCACTGCGCATGCCCGATTGTAACCAAAATATAATTTGCATAATGTGTTAGCTAAATGTATAGAGCAACTTTTGTGACAGTCTCAAAAGCATAGTTTGAAAAATCTGAAAACTATCGTTGTTAGAATAAGCTCAAAATCCGTTATTCCTAAAATGAAGCAAAAAGATGTGTATATAGCATCTGTTTATAGACTTGGTTCGCTGTGGGAGCGAACAAAACATCTTTTATGTACCTTGTAAATGGACTATCTCTTTTTTTTTTTTCAAAATGGACTTGTTCTACTATGGTTGTGAGACCCTCAAACTACAGTTCAGTAATAGTTGAAAAACATTGGTGTAGTAGATGTAAGAGTATTTTTTGTACGTCTAAAATGTAAATGTACAGCACTCAAGTACAATACAAGCTTCTTTATTTACTATCAATTTAATTGATTATAAATGTTACTGGCACGTGTTTTTTATGCCATTGCACACACAAAAAAAAGAAATCTAACACTAACTTAACAAATAATTGATTATCTTTCTCTGTTTGTCAGCATCTATGTCTTAATCAATTGTCTCTGTGAAAGATTTAAAGTTTCTAGGGTTATAGTTTTAGAGAAATCGCAGTGAAACTAGAATTGTAGAACTTTTTCATCCCATTTCATCCAGTTTCATTCATTTGAAATTCAAATAATTACAAAAAATAATCTTTGCGAGCACCGCGTTTTAATAAAAACCTGCAATTAAAAATTTAAATTTCTAGCCCCGATAGTTTCAGAATAATTATTGTTATAGGACGTTTTATAATAATTTGAACCTTTTAAATCTCGAATATTTAACAAAGGTTCTTGGTGAGAATTTATGTCTTAAGAGCAACGACTATATGAAATTTCGTGTTTGTAGTATCATCACATTTTTAATTTTCACATTTAATTTTAAAATGGTTTTCTTTCTGGAGTTTCATTATTGGCATTTTCGTTGTAGAAAACATTTCTGTCCAAATCACTCAGTGGTACATTAATTACAGGTTTTTATATAATTTTAAGTGAATATACGGCTATCCTGTATTTGCTTTTGTCACATAGCATTCTACGTCTTACAAAATCATTTTGCTTTTATACTCGTTTCTTAAATATGATAGTCTACTTTTTAGATGTAATGTCAAATGGCATCACTCAAACTGAATTGGAAATAAACGGTTAGGGTCATTAATATTCTTCTATGAACTTACAGGGTCACGATTAAAATCCTCCCAAAATTGCTTCAAACTTATTTTAAATTCGATATAAAACTATTTGCATTTTCTGAAAAGGGAAAGGAGAATGAATGATAAACAGAACTTTGGGAAACACTCGATTTTGGTCGCGAAACAGGGCCATTTGGATAATGGAAATTGAAGAGTTTGAAACTGCACAGGACTTTAAATTTGATTTTAAAATAGCATTCTTAACGTAAAAAAAAAAGCAATATATTTTTTTCTTTGTTTCTATTTTCTTTAAATTCGCAAATGGTAGAGACTTATTATAGAAATTCAAATGTACTTTTTAAAATCAAATACATAAGTTTTTATTTATTTATTTATTTATTTTACTTTTCTTGTATAGTTCATTAAAAATTGCGATATAATTTAAAGTAGTGTGTTATCATTTTAAAATGGGAAGTTTCAGTTTTGGGATTTTCCGCTTCTTATTTTATTAAATTGAAATAATAAATGTTTGTTTAATTTTTTAATTGTTGCTAATAATTTAATTTCTAAAACTTAAATAAACAAAATAATAGTTGCATTTAATTGATACATTAATTGCCAAACATTTATTTGATCAAACTGTATCATTTTTTATGCACGGGAAAAAAAAAAGATCAATTCCAAAATTTTATAAAAGTTATAAATAATCAGTTTGTACAATCGCTTAGTTTATTTTATTACGCCCAACGTATGCAGAAACGCAAGACAGCGATGTGTACAGGAGAATGTTATGCATTTTGTACTTGCAATAATATAAACTTTCTAACGAAAAATAAAGTAGAAAAAAAGACTTGAAAAACGACTAGAAAGGAAAATACATCACTTGATGAAAATCATTGAAAATGAAATATTTTAAAGATTCATTTTGTTTTAGGTTGATGGGGGGGACGGACGGGGGGGGGGGAGGTTTTCTTGAATTTCTAAACAAGTACTGAACCAATTTTGAGGAAATTTAAATGTGACCAATTCGAGAGTATCCTCATTCAATCCTCATTCAATTAAAAAATAATCACATGAGTCAGTCGCGTACTTTCGAAATAATCGGTAAACATACATAGAGGAAAAAAAAACACATATACATAATTTAATATCTACCAAACATGGATTTTCTAGAGAATGTTTTTTACAAAAGATTAATTTACATATTTATGATTTAATTTACGAATGTATACATATAAAACGTAATCAATTACTTTTTGAAGTTGGTGCCAACCTATCTTAAGTATAGTAAAATTGTGATTATATTGTAGCTATTACCATGAATAAAGTGATGATGGAAAATATGATGCAAAATTTTTAAAATGCTCTATCTCTTCAGCAAATTATTTGTTTAATCATTATCGATTGTGAATGTTTGGCACCAACTTCAAAAAGTAATTGATTACTTTTTATATGTATATATTCGTAAATTAAATCATAAATATGTAAATTAATCTTTTGTAAAAAACATTCTTTAGAAAATCCATGTTTGGTAGATATTAAATTCTATACATTAAATTTAACGTTTTTATGCCGATACGTGATATCCGATGTGTGGTTATTGGATAACGCTTCGTTATTAGAACAGTTTAAAGAATTATTTAATTCTTTTTAGTGCTTTTTTTGAAGTCGGTTATTTATTTTTGAAAAGATTATTTTATTTCCTACTTTTTAGTTATTCATACCGTAACACATAATTATCCGGATTTCAACATCTGCTGAATAAGTAAATAATTTGTCAAAGAAATTATAATTTACAAAAACTATTTATTAAACAAATAGTTTTAAATAAATTCTTTATAATTTCATTAAAAGTATTGACTTTATTAGCATTTAATACTTCTGATATTTTTTTTAACAAGTACATTATATTCACAACAGTCTACAATCATTTATTTATTACTCACATACACCTGATTTGTGTGCTTGACATAAGGGGCCAACTTATAAGTCACCGTTAATATACAAGGACGAAATAGCACAAGAACTTTGAATTTTGAAGGGGTGGGGGTTCTAGATAGCACAAGAGAAATTTACAACACCAGAGAATTACATCTGGTGGCTCCACAAAGAGTGTGCAACGGAGCCAGCGGGATTTGAACCCGCAGCCCAACTACGCGCTCAAGCGATTAGCGGTGTGGTGCCTCAACCACTCAGCCACGGTCTACATTCAAGAATTATTTTTTGTAGGACTCCGTTGTCAAGAAGGAAAATGTAGACTATGTAGTAATATTTGTATTGACTCTTCAATTATATTGACCAGAACCCAGATATATTTTTCGCTGTTAGCGAAATGAGATTGACCAATGAGAAGCCTGCCTTTTTACGAACTTGTAATTTTTATAGAGTGTGTCCTTTTAAATTTCAAAAATTCTTCTTTCAAATAAAACAAAATTTTCTGTACTAAAATACTGTCATCCAAAAAGCTGTAAACTTATTAGGTTTGAAAATGTGGTCTAGTGCCCACTGTGGCTGAGTGGTCAAGGCATCACTCTGCTAATCACTTGAGAGCGTAGGTGACTGTGGGTTCGAATCCCGCTGGCTCCGTTGCACACTCTTTGTGGAGCTCCTGGATGTAATTCTCTGGTGCTGTAAATTTCCTTGTGCTATCTCGTTCCTGTATATTGACGATGACTTACAAGCGGGCGCTTGACGCCAAGCACACAGGTCAGATATATTCAATAAACCAATCATGTGGTCCATAATTCTACATTATTCTTTTCCGATAAATTCCACCAATTGCTCCCTCATGTAAGGTGCCTCTATTTGAGAGTGTTGACATACATTACTCAGACTCTGTTTATACATACGTGTTTGCCTACACTACGGCAAAACTAGACATTTTCTATTCCAGAACTTGGCGATTTTCGCTTGGACAAATTTGATTATACGAGTGGAGAACAATTTAACAAGCATTAGTTTGGCAATAATGGCAAACTCTTCAAGATTCATGGCGATAGCTTTTGTCTAGAATCTATCAATCAATATATTTTTTCCGTATGTCATTATTCTCCACCGTATGTCATTATTCTCACCAATACTCCCCATCTATAGGCAGTAAAGACATCAGAAATGAGTGCCAATGATTAGGTGATTAGTCTGAATTGGATAACCGAAGACAGTGCTGCTACACATAAGAAGGCACTTTTATGTTTACTGTAAATGGAAGCACTTTGCAGTGTACCGACTAATAGAAACACTTTGCTAAACTCTGATGTATAAGGTTACTTTGCTATTGAATTGAAAGCTTTTTGATCGCCACTTTCGATGACGGTTAGCATCGTTTTAGATATTTGGGTTTTTCTGAATGCGGCATCATTTCTAGACAAGATTTCGCACTTCGGAAAGTTACCTCATCCAGTAAATTATAAGGTTCGCATCTATACTTACGGACAACGGAATTGGGTGAGGAAAAGCTGGCAATCCATCAATAAAGTTTACACATCAGAGCGCGGTAAAGTGCTTTGAGAGAAACTTATGTCCAAACTAAAGCAAACTTAGGCATTTTCTATTATGTAACTACAACGTCTAGAATATATAGTGTGGAAATCGGTTATCCAAGTAATACTTAAAAAAGTGCTAAAATATTGAATCCCTTAAATGTCAGACGATGCTAAAAACCAATGAGTCGATCACAGCGACATCTGCAGGATATTTTTTAAAACTCCAAGACGATTTAGTTACAGCGTCTAGAATATATAGTTTGGAAATTGGTTATCCCCGTAATACTTAAAAAAATGCTAAAATATTGGATTTCTTAAATGTCAAACGATGCCGAAATCCAATGAGTCGATTACAGCGATATCTGCAGGATATTTTCTAAAACTCCAAGACGATTTTGTCTTGACGCTGTAATAATACGATGTTTACTTTGAAATCTGAAAATATATCGCAGATGTCGCTGCGATCGGCACCCTTGATTTCAGCGTCATTGCACATTTAAGGAATACAACTTTTTAGCGCTGCTTGGATAGCAGATTTCCACACTATGTATGCTAGACGCTGTAATTTGGTCCAGCTCTAGATGCTGTAAGCATGTTCACAATGCCTACTGGGTTCAGACAAAAGACTTTTAAGATACATAGACCGGCAATTCCCATTCAAAAGTATGCGAAATCGTGGCAGCTATCTGAAGTAAATTGAAACACCTGAACCGCGAGGTTTGTACGTCAGCTGTGATTATTTACCATTAAGTGCTGTGGATAGAATGAGCTTAAAAATTAATTTTTATCAGTATACATGAAGTTTATGGCATATGTTTTTACATGAAGCTATATTTTATATCTAAATATGCGTTATAAATATTGAATTTTCAGTAATAAAGTTAAATAAATCGAATTATTAATAATTTTATGTATGGCATGTTTGGAAAAGATTATCTAATTTTAGCATGCCTTATAAACCTAAATAAAGGCGAAATTTATATGGAAACATATTGTTAAAGATTATAATTCCACTTTTTTTTAAGTTTGACTTACAAAAGTAACTGGTAGGGAAGTTCAGTTTAAAGGTAGCAAATGTA